>CM053028.1:314420428-314440428 GCA_028564925.1 Lithobates sylvaticus | reverse complement strand
ATCACTGGGTCTCTGCAGCCGCTGGCACCACAGCAGAGATGGGAAAGGGAAATGGCATAGAAAGGGAGGACGACCATACACCGTGAAAAAAAGACAGACAGACTAACCAGTGCTGGCATCAGCAGGGGCAAACTCAGCCCAGGGTAGGTCTACCCAATCATCCTGATGGGCAAAAATGAAGGCACAAAGGTACAGTTCAACATTTTGTTTGGCCCTTTCAGTCTGCCCATTTGACTGTGGTTAAAAGGCTGAGGAGAAATTCCAACTGATTTAAAAAGGAGTTGGTAAGAGGCCTTTAAGAAGTGAGCTGTAAATTGAACTCCTAGCAGAGACAATGTGCAGGGCATACCATGAAGACAAAAGATCCCTAATGAAAATGGAAGCCAGAGTGACAGCTGAAGGTAGTCCTGGAAGTGGAGTTAAAGTGACATATTTTGGAAAACCTGTCCACAACCACCTACATAACTGTGAAGCTTGCTAAGGGGAGGTAGTTCAGAGATAAAGTCCATAGAGGTGCAATGCAAAGGTTCATCTAGAACAGGCGGAGGTAAAAGGAAACTTGCTGGAGCAGTCGTGGAAGACAGACTGCACACAAATGGAGCAAACCTGAGCATAATTTTCCAACAGGGAGGGCCACCAGTAGTGGTGCTGTAGGAAAGCACAGGTACAGTCATGTGCCTATTTGAGAAGCTTGGAGTGAAAGGTGGACACCACAAAGGTCTTTCCGGGTGAGATATGTGAAGACTGGACACAGGTGGAGGCCAGAATACAACAACTGGCATGATTAACGGGTTCTGGTTCAACGTGACACTCAGTCAGCACATTAAATGATCTGGACAAGGCTTTATTGTGGCCATTTTTTAAACCAGGCTGACAGGTAATGTTAAAGTTAAACCTTGCTAAAAATTCAAGATTCAAGCATCGGGCGGTTTGCAAGTACTAGAGATTCTTGCGATTGGCATAAATTAGGATACAGTGTGGCAATCCCTCCAGGGGATGCTGCCATTCTTGCAGCGCCAGCTTAACCACTTGCTGACCAGGCTTTTTCTGGCACTGTTTCAAGTCAGTATTTTTTGCTCCAAAATTACTCATAACCCCAAACATTATAAATTTGTTTAGCAGAGACCCTAGGGAATAAAATGGTGATCGTTGCAATTTTTTGTGTCACAGGGTATTTTGGCAGGGGTTTTGCAAACACAATATTTTTTCAAAAAAATACACTTCAACCGCTTGCCAACCGCCTCACGCAGATATACTGCAGCAGAGTGGCACGTACAGGCAAACTAACGTACCTGTACGTTGCCCATTAAGAGGCGGCCTGCGGGCGCAAACGCGTGCCACCGGCAAGCTCCGTGAGATGGGTCGCACGAAGAACGGGGAGATGCTAATGTAAATAAGCATCTCCCCATTCTGCCTAGTGACAGTGTCACTAATCTCTGCTCCCTGTGATCGGGAGCAGAGATCAGTAACTTGCCACACGTAGCCACGCCCCCACAGTTAGAAACACTCCTCAGGAAACACTTAACTGCTTCCTAGTGGTTAACCCCTTCACTGCCAGTGTCATTTACATAGGAATCAGTGCAGGGACATCAATTTTATTTGGGAGCCACTTCGCACGACCGCGCAATTGTCAGTTAAAGCGACGCAGTGCCGAATCGCAAAAAGTGCTCTGGTCAGGAAGGGGGGAAAATCTTCCGGGGCTGAAGTGGTTAATGAATAAAATAAATAAATATTTACCCCAATTTTTTGTATAATGTGAAAAAATATGTTAGGCGAGTAAATGGATACCCAACATGTCACGATTTACATTTGTGCGTGCTTGTGGAATGGCGACAAACTATGGTACTTCAGAATCTCCATAGGTGACGCTTTAAACTCCTTTACAGGTTACCGATTAAGAGTTACAGAGGAGGTATTGTGCTAGAATTATTGCTCTGGTTAGAACGTTCGCTTCGATACCCATGTGTGGTGCGACTGCTGTGTACATATACGTTTAGTATTGAAGTTAATTAATACATTTTTTTATTTTAGAATTACTGCTCCCGCTCAAACATTTGCGGCGATACCCTACGTGTGGTGTGAATACAGTTTACATATGCCTGCACGACTTGCGTATGCGCTCGCTTCTGCACACGAGCACGGAGGGATGGGGATGCTTTAATTTTTTTTAGATAACTTTTATTCCTATTACAAGGAATGCAAATATCCCTTGTAATAGAAATAAGCATGGTAGGTCCTCTTAATGGAGAGATCTGGGGTCAAAAAAATCTGTACTTCCAGCCTGAACCAAAAGTGACATTGATCTGATCCTCGAACGCCATAGAGTCGATCGAAGAGTATCTACTCCTTGACTGCCTATGGGAGCAACCAGCCACACCTTCAGTTAATTTCTAGGGCGAACCGGCGGAAATGGTAAGCCTCAGAAACGATAGTGAGCGGTAGTCGCTCATGAGCTTCTCAGAACAGTTTCATGAGAAAGCCAGCCGCAAAATATTATACCGGGTTATGGCTGATGGCTTCAGCCATAATCCCTGTAAATCACAAGGTAGAGATTATAGAGAGATCTCTCTATACATACATACACACACACACACACACACACACACACACACACACACACACACACACACACACACACACACACACACACACACACACACACCCTGTTCCAAATTATTATTCCAATGATATTTTTCTCATTTACCTAAATAAATTGATGTAAACAACAGTCAGCATAATTCTCATGTTATCAACTATTAAGAGTATAATTCAAATTTTAGTGAACAAACCTAATAAGTTTTTTTTTTCTAAATAAAAAACTTACAATGCATTGTTCCAAATTATTACGCACAGTACGTTTCCAAACACTTTATAGGTTGTAAAGTACTGAAAATTGTAAATTTGTTGTGTTTGCAGCATATTTACTGAAATCAAAAGCCATTTCAAACTTTGAACAACATTTTAACTTTTTAAACATTTTAACAGGTCACCTTACATTTTAACATAGGACCCTTTATTTGATAGCAGCTTCACAAGTCTTGCATCCATTGAACTTGTAAGTTTTTGGACAGTTTCTGTTGAATTTGTTTGCAATATGTCAGAAAAGCCTCCCAGAGCTGCTGTTTGGATGTAAACTGCCTCCCACCCTCATAGAACTTTTGCTTGAGGATGCTCCAAAGGTTCTCAATAGGATTGAGGTCAGGGGAGGATGGAGGCCACACCGTGACTTTCTCTCCTTTTATCCCCATAGCAGCCATTGGTGCAGAGGTATTCTTTGCAGCATGAGATGGTGCATTGTCATGCATGAAGATGATTTTATTACGGAAAGCATAGCTCTTCCTTCTGTAACAGGGAAGGAAGTGGTCAGTCAGGAACTTCACATACTTTGCAGAGGTCATCTTTACACCTTCGGGGACCCTAAAGGGGCCAACCAGCTTTCTTCCCATGATTCCGGCCCAAAACATGACTTCACCACCGCCTTGGTGACGTCGCAGCCTTGTTGGAACAGGGTGGCCGTCCACCAACCATCCACTACTCCATCCAGCTGGCCCATCCAGGGTTGCACAGCACTTATCAGTGAACAGGACTGTTTGAAAATTTGTCTTCATGTATTTTTCTGCCCAATGCAGCCGTTTCTGCTTGTGAGCATTGGTTAGTGGTGGGCTAATGGAAGGTTTATGCACAGTTACAAGACTCTGGAGGACTCTACACCTTGATGTCCGTGGGACTCCAGAGGCACCAGCAGCTTCAAATATTTGTTTGCTGCTATGTAATGGTGTTTTAGCAGCTGCTCTCTTGATCCGATGCCTGAATCTTGCCGAAATTTTCCACAATGTGCCTTTACCAGCAAGAAACCTGTCAAACTCTGAATCAGCCACAAATCTCTTAATAGTGCGATGATCACGCTTATGTTTTCGTGAAATATTGAATGTTTTCATACCTCGTGCAAAGCATTGAACTATTTCCCTCTTTTCGGCAGCAGAGAGCCTTTTTCTTCCCCATATTCCTTGAAAATGATGCTCTGCTTAATAATGTGGAACACCCTCCTTTAGGCCCCTTTCACACTGGGGTGTTTTTTCAGGCGCTACAGCGCTAAAAATAGCAACCTGAAAAAATCCGGCCCCATTCACTCCAGTGTGAAAGCCGGAGGGCTTTCACACTGGAGCGGTGCGCTAGCAGGACGTTAAAAACCCACTGAAATCAATGGGACACCGCCGCAAAATATAGCGCTGCTTTACCGCCGACGCCGCTCCTGCCCCAGTGTGAAAGGGGCCTTAGTAATTTTTCCTTTAATTGGGCTCACCTGGCAATCTAATTATCACAGGTGTCCGAGATTGTTTTCAGTGATTAAAAGAGCCCTGAGACACAATGCTATCCATGAGTTAAACTGAAAGACAAAATATTTAATCTTTGTGACACAAATAGAATTTGCATAATAATTTGGAACAGGGTGTATGTATAATTACGGTCGGCAAGTGGTTAATTACCAGAAGTGTAATTTCTTTTGGCATCTGAAAACTTCTTAAGAGAAGAAAAATATGCTTCAAGTTTATGTTTGTGGGAAAGTGTGCAGTAAATCTAGAATGTGTGAGCACTAGGGCATCATCCCGATATAGTAGCAAAAGGAGTATTTTAAGACTATAAATATACCCCAGTTTGAGAACTTGCCATGCAAAAAGAAAAATTATCCTAGACGATACAGTTTGTACAAAAATCTTTTTTTATTACATACAATATAAAAACACATATTGTTGTCTGAAATACATTACAAATATAAGCGCATTCAATCTTCTGAGAAGGACCTTCTCAGAAGATTGAATGCGCTCATCTTTGTAATGCATTTCAGACAACAATATGCGTTTTTATCTTGTATGTAGCAAAAAAAAGAATTTTTATACAAAACTATATGATATAGGATAATTTTTCTTTTTGCATGGTAAGTGTGTACACTGGGGTATATTTAACCACTTCAGCCCTGGAAGGATTTGCCCTCCTAAATGACCAAGCCATTTTCTGCGATACGGCACTGCGTCGCTTTAACTGACAATTGCCGCCATGCAACGTTGTACCCAAAACAACATTGATGTCCTTTTTTCCCCACAAAGAGCACTTTCTTTTGGTGGTATTTGATCACCTCTGCGGTTTTTTTTTTTTGCACTATAAGCAAAAAACAAAAAAAAAAAAAAAAAAGCGGCAAATTTGAAAAAAAAATTAAATATTTTTTTCTTTTTGCTATAATAAATATCTCCACTTTAAAAAACAAAAAAAAAAGAAGAAAAAAGAAATGTATTCATCAGTTTAGGCCGATATGTATTCTTCTACATATTTTTGGTAAAAAATAAATAAAATAAAAAAGCGCAAAAGTTAGAGTCTACAAAATAGGGCATCGACATCGGGCCCCTGCTATGGTTCTTAAAAGGAGCCGACGTAGAGATACAGCGGTTCACGCAGGGGATCCAACCTGCCGCCATAAATGTACGTGAGCCAGTCGTGAAGTGGTTAAAGTCCCAAAATGCTCTTTGTCCTTTTGTTCTTAAAAGAAGGTGGAGCGCTTGGAGAAGAACAGCCCCACACCAAAGGATGAAGCATCTACCTCAAAGAAGGGTGGCTGGAGAAAGTTTAGATGTATGGGAATAGATGCTGAGAGAAAGGCCGTTTTGAGCTTGTGGAAATCCGACTGCTTCAGGAGGCTAGGTTCTTTCATCACCACTCTTCCACGTCAGAGAAGTGATTGGGGCTACCAGAGTGGAACAACCAGGAATGAACTGACAATAGAAATTGGTGATAGTTCATAACTGCAAGCCAACAGCCACTAAGGATGTTAGGGCTTGTAGTTCATTCAGACAGGTGTGTCTGATGGACGTAGCTGTGTGGGCAGAACCCCTGAATGGCCGCGCCGTTTTAAAATAATGGCAGCTAGTACAGGAAACCTCTCCCCGTCCTGCTGCCACAGGGAGCAGTCCGGATGCGTTTTCAGATGCTTTTCTGCATGCGCGTTTTTGATGCAGTCCAGTGCATTTTTTTCCTTTTTTCTTAACCTTAAATAGGGAGATGTGCATTCCAGCGCGTTTTACAGCGTTCCATTACAGTCCAGTGCAGGAAAAATGCAGCAGGTTCTACTTTTCCTGACAGAATTCATGGCAGCATACATGTGGGTTAACCCCGCCTCCACTCCTCCCCTATAGGACCCCTCTCCCATAAATCTTTGCTCCAAGCCATTGGCCATGTTCCTTTTTTGTCCTCCTCCTAAGGACCGGTTTGGTTATTCGTCTACCTGCAGTTTTTTCTCTTCGTGATCAAGACCGGCCGGCGGAAGACAGGTCGCGACACTCCTTACATCACATAAGCCTTGGCTATTAGCAGGGTATGGAGGAGCTAAACGGAAGATACTCCGATAAGCCTTGGCTGTTAGCAGGGTATGGAGTGGGCAAAAGGAGGCGCTAGAAGAGCTAAAGCCTGGCCATTGGCAGGCAAGTGGCACAATGGCCAGATAGCCAGGCTGTTAGCAGGTGGCCCCATCTGTCCCAAGCCCAGTGTGATCAACCTACCTGGTCCTGTCTGATCGTGGAAGCAGGATTGAAGATGCCGTATGCAGTGAAGTATACTTTTACATTACATATTCCATGGCAGCAGTTTGTGTGTTTGTCTGTCTGTTTCTTCTCTGGCTCTAGTGTCTTCAAGTCTATGGCAGCTGGAGCACATTTGCATTCCAAGCCACTGCTTTCTCTTCTGGCCAGGCGTCCTTGGGTTGCTCCTGCCCAGGGGCCCAACACATGCGTGCTGCGGGTTGGGGGGGGGGGGGGGCATATTTTCAGTGGTCAGTACTGTTGATGTAGGGATTTATCTGTAGGGATTTCTCTGTAGGCAGCTTGCAGCAGTTTCCCAAAGTGCTGTGTGCAATCATCACAGGTATATGCGCTGCATTAACTCCCTGGTAGTGAAAACAAAAAAGGGAATACGAGCGCACAGGCTCATGGTGCAAGAACGTGTGTATTTTGATATTAAAAAAAAAAAAAAAAGATAAAAAACGATACACTCACAGGTAAAAGGTGAATCATAAGCATCACACAGTTCCTCCAATAGAGAGCCCTGACCAGGGACACATCCATGCTTCAGAATAGATGAAAGATCCGCTAGATGGATGGATGGGCTGGCTCCACAGACACAGGCTCATCAAGCAGCTGCCGACAGGCCACGAGCGAGCTGCTCACTGATTCCAGAGACGGCCAGTCAGGAGAGAGAGCTGGTTGAAGGCTCCCCACGGCTCCAAAGAGTTTAACCCTTTACTTGCTGACCTAGATACTCTTTTTGGGTTCTTTAACCATTTCCTTTCTATCCTATTTTGCTTTTGTGAATCTTTCTAGGTCAGGTTGACAGCACACGGCATGAGATGATAAAGACATCATTAGGTCACAACATTTTTCTTCAGATATATTTGTCATGGATCACCGTCAAGATCCAGCCTTCATAGCAGAATCTCAGAATCCACCTCTATGCACCCACCGCTATGTCAGCTGCTCCAAGGAGGGAGCCTGCTGGGGATGCGGGACTCTGGTCCCAAAGGGCAAGTCTCTGTGTGAGTCCAGGCGGTGGCGTTTTCCAGCAAATGGAATCTTTAGTGAGGCACGTGGTGCAAGAATCCCTTAAAGAGTGGGACACAAACCACACACAAAGTCCAACAGCCATTGCGGCGTGATCTCCCATTAGGAGGACCAGGAAGAACTGGAACTGTCCCAACCAAGGTAAAGTCTCCTGCAAAGCAAGAGGGAGTTCTGTAAGCACCTTTGGGCTCAGTTTCCACTAGTGCGACTTGTCATGCAACTTTGGACACTTAGAGGGGGATGGCACAGTGGGTCAAAGCCCCTTGAGTTCAATGGCCCCCATTCCAATCTATGCAACTTAGAATTGCAGCGATTTTGAAGAGTTCCTGCGATACTCTGATGTGACTTTTGGTGCAACTGATTCAGAGACTGTAAAGTCGGATCGGGGTCACACTCTGAATCGCTCGACTTGGAAACATAGCCGTACAGAGTGTTCCAAATTCTCACTCTTAACTGAACTAGGAGACATCATTTTGTATAAGTGGAGCAAGGTCGCGAGACATCCCTCCCTTCTGAGCAAGATGGCCAAGCTCTATCCATTCAGGGATATGGATGTGAAGCATCTAAAAGGCTGCCTTTCTAAATGGCTGAGGCCTTGATGAGGCGAGCAAGCATGCCGCTCTTCCTTGGATACAGTGAATAGTCCGAAAGTCGGCCTGGGCTGTTGTGGCCATAATCGATGAAGATGAAAATGTAGATGGAGAATGTGGATGCAGTATTGAGGAGTGTTTTCACAAACTCTGTAGTTCTGAAGCCGGAGCTGGTGTCTGTTTCCATAAGTCTCCAAATGACATCATCAGCCACAGAGTGGCATGGGTTATGCTCTTGTCAGTTATGGCAAAATAAGTGCTATGGCTTCCCTTTTAGGAAGGATGCTGGATAGCACTGTAACCCAGGCCACAGTTGGCAAGCTGAGGTCCTACCTCAGGACCAGCACTGGCTAGGCCAGAAGAGGACAGTCTAGAGAACAAAGTTCAGAGCGTGCGAGGGTCGCACATTTTTACAGACCAGGTTGGGATTTTAGGAGCTGGTGAGGGGACCTAATATCCCCCCTCAGAAGTATGCTAAAAGCTTGAACTTGGAATCCAAGCAACTACTGGGTTGGGCTTCAGACTATTGGGACGTCAAAGTGGTCCTTTCGGGACATGCATGGTCCATCAGAAGTCATCCATCGTCTCCAATTCCTTTCCATGGCTTTTGCCTTACACTGAGGTAAAGAAAGCATATACTCATGCTTTACGAAAGTTGCTGGTATCGCAAAGTGCTGCTGTGCCAGTCTCTGAATGCAAAAGATTTCAGGGCATGTGCTCGCCCCTCTTATGGTCACGAAGAGGAAAAGCTTGCAGAGGCCGGTTTTAGACCTTGCACACCTGAGACAATTTCAGCAAAGGAGAAGTTCAAGGTGGAAACGTTGTTCCAGATTCATAGGGGGTCCAGCCAGGTGAATGGCTTCTTTTCAAAAGACTTAAAAGATTTTTACCTCCATGTGTCCATTGTAGAAGACTTCCGGACATTCTTTCGGTTCACTGTAGGTCAAGACCATCTCCAGCTATTCAGGCTTTCAACATCACTTTATGTGTTTTCAGGGTCTTTGTTGTTATAGCCTTTATCAAAGCAAGGAGCATGTGCCTGCCTAGTTACATGGATGTCTTTGTCCTACTGTCCCAAGAAAGAGGGCAGCTGCTGGAGCCCAGAGCTCAGGTCTTTTCTATGCTCCTCAAATTTGGCTGGCTGCTGAATCTGGCAAGGAGACACCTGGAGCCCAATCAGTCTCTTGTGGGCCTTGGGGCTCAGTTCAATATAATCTTGGATCATTGCCTTCGCTCTGGATCCTGATCTGAATACTCCTGGCTCGGTCTTCTTCCTACCTGCGAGCCTTTCAGTGTCTAAAATGATTGGCACTATGGTGTCTACGGATCAGAGGATCAAGTGGAAGCTGGAGAAGGCGGCCTTTCTTGAAGGGGTTTCTCCAGCAGTGGGAGCCAGGAAGAGGATTTCAGGCCTTTCACCATATAACAAAGGGAGAGTCAGTGCTCTTAGGTTAGTTAACACGACGGTGGTCTCCTACATTAAAGACAGCCTGGGGACTCATAGCCTGTTCTCTATTTCAGAAAGTGGAGCCAATTATGTCTTTGGCTCAGAAGAATCGAGCCTACAGCTCAGCAGCGTATGTTACCAAAGTCCAAAATGTTCTAACAGATTTTCTTCCCGAGTTAACGAATGGTCTACATGTGGAGGTTTACAGGTGCAGATACATGATGCATCATTGGAAATGCAGTAGGACCTATGCATTTCTTCAAGTCCTGGTCAACCTCGGGTTTTTTACAAAGACTCCGAACAGAGGTTGTGGTGTTAGTGGCAGTGATGCCTTATCAGCCAATTAGGTCATGGTTCCCCTTGCTAGCACAGTTCAGCTTCTGGAACCCAGTTCACCTTCTCCTCAGGCCAGGCCTTCTGTCACAGAGTACAATTCTACATCCATGTCTAGCACAGCTGTGCCTGGTTACAGTCTGGTTCTCGAGATTGGAGGCCCTCCGCTGGTCTTCCAGAGACATCTCCGCTCTCTTGAATACAAAAAGAATGAATGCAGACAAAGTTGATGGAAGAATCTGGACAAAGTTGTTCAATACATGTCTGCTGCTGACAGATCATGTGGTGATCTAGAAGATCGATATTCTAGGCATCCTCCAGTCTGATTTATTTCCGTCTCTATCGGTCAGCTCCCTCAGAGTTCAAGTGTCAGCTTTATTGCCCTTCACGGGTGTTTTCTGGTCTAGGCATCTTTCCTGTCCAACAATTCTTCAAGGAAGCAGCTAGGCTCAGACCTCGGAGTAAGCAGATGTTTTCCAATGGAGTCTCCCTCTTGTTCTCAACTCCCCCTTGGGAATTAAAGCAGAGTGTTTTAGGACCGTCTCCGTTAGAGGCCTCTCTGTCAAGTTCGCCTTTTCCCAGTTATCACGTTGGCATAAAAAGCCTGCGAGATTGGTTCACTGGTCATGGAGCACTTTCTTTTGTTCTTTCCAGTAGAGCGGTGCTGTTACCTATGCTTGACTCAATTCCCAAGGGTGCATCAGTTTTCGTGGGAGCCAAGAAATTGTTCTGCCAACCTTAAAGTTCTAACTTCAGAACGCCTGTTCATTCTTTTTGTCAGAAAGGACAGAGAAACGTGCCTCATCTAGGGCGATTGTGGCACGGATTGTCATGGATGTTATGTGTTTTTAAATGCAACTCTATGATGCATCTCTGTTGTACTTCCTGTGTGGCGTTTCCTGTTCCTGCTGCTTATTATTCAATGAACATGGCTTCTACTGTCTTTACTTCACATCAAACACGGATTGCCTACTTCACATCAAACACGGATTGCCTAGGTCATCCAACAGGCTCACAGAGCCAAGGGCTTGGCTCCTTTTTGAGACATTGACATGTCACCAAGAAATAATAGTGTCTACTATGTCTGATTTCTACATAGGGATCCTTTTCAGGATTCACGATAAATTGTGACAAAACAGTCCTTTTACCATTGTATCCTACAACAGACTTTCCCCTGCTGCTAACCAGTTTGCTTTGGTCTCATCTTTTAAATATCTGGGGATTCATGCTTATCAGATTATGTTACTTTGAACATAGATCCATTTATAAAATGGAAGAGGAACTGTGCAGTGTCATGTAAATGACCTCTCTGTTGTGGGCAGGATATTCTTAAGACACTTTAAAAAAAAATTGAGGAATGCTGGGTAGAGGAGGCGCCATCATTAACTGGCTTGTAGATTTTTCGTTTGCCAAAACCCCCTGTAGGGGGCAATAGAGTATTAGGATTTTTGGTTTACCTGTAAAATACTTTTATTGGAGTACCTCACAGAACACAAGTTTCTTCACATTTCTGACCATTGGATTATGCTGCCACTCAGCAGAATTGTTTCTCTGCCCATGATTAACCACTCCCTGCACAGCACAGTCTCAAATTTGGAGCAAGTAATGAGGAACAAAATGCAAAGAGGGGAGTTATCCGTTAGGACACCACTTGCAGGTATACTGCAAAGTGGGCTTCACCAGACATGCCAATATGCACAGAGAATGACTCAAAACAAAGTGAAAACAATGCAAATTATTAAAAGGACAAAATGAATGACATGCAACATAACCCGGTGATCAATACAAACAAATACAATAAATCCAAAATCCATTGATCCTATAGAAAACCTAACCAGTGGAAGTGAACACAACTAAAACTAAATACAACCAAACCTGCCTAAACTAAGAAATAACTACATTTAAAAATAGCATGATCAGACCGAGAAAAAATAAAAAAAAATAAAACAGCTGATCAGACGGGTTAAGATTGAGCCTGAATAGGGGAGCAGACACATGAGGAGCAGGTATAAGCAGGATCAGGCTTACAGGAACAAGCAGAGAACAAGGCATACGGGTAAAACCGCTAAGGCACAGATATGATAAAGGAGACAATTGCCTGGGAGACATCTGCTGGCAGACACCAGAATCGCACTGTGCTTTTGAAACCAGCAGGTGATCCAGTTCCCAACAGGATCACCGTGTCCTGTCATCTACTCCGAGAAAAGGATATTAGAGGTAAATAAAAATTCCTAACAATTGCTTAACCACTTGGAAGGTTTTACCCCCTTCATGACCAGGCCATTTTTTGCTATTCAGCACTGCACTTAAAAAAATGGTAATTGCATGGTCATGCAACGCTGTATTTGTACCCAAACAAAATTGATATATATTTTTCACACAAATAGATCATACTTTTGGTGGTATTTGATCTCCACTGGGTTTTTTTTATTTTTCATTATGTAAAATGAAAAAAAAGGCCGATGTAAACAGCATCTCCCCGTTCTGCCTAATGACAGCACACTGATCGCCTGCTCAGTCATCGGGAGCAGCGATCAGTGTGGTGTCACACACAGCCATGCCCCGAGACAGTTAGAAACACGCCCCTAATAACACTTAACCCCTCCCCGCCCCTAGTGGTTAACCCCTTCACTGCCAGTGACCTTTTTACAGTAATCAATGCAATTTTATAGCATCGGTCGCTGTATTAAGGATAATGGTCCCAAAAAGGTGTCAAAATTGTCCGATGTGTCCGCCATAATGTCGCAGTCACGATAAAAATCGCCACCATTACTAGCAAAAAAAAATAAAAAAATTATTAATATAAATGCCATAAAACTATCCCCTATTTTGTAAACGCTATAACTTTTGCGCAAACGAATCAATAAACGCTTATTGCGATTTTTTTTACCAAAAATATGTAGAAGAATACGTATCGGCCTAAACTGAGGAAAACATTTTTTATATATTTTTGGGGGATATTTATTATAGCAAAAAGTAAAAAATTATGTGTTTTTTCAAAATTGTCGCTCTTTTTTTTGTTTATAGCGCAAAAAAATAAAAAACGCAGAGGTGATAAAATACCACCAAAACAAAGCTCTATTTGTTGGGGGGAAAAAAAAGGACGCAATGCAGAATCGCAAAAAACGCTCTGGTCAGGAAGGGGGTAAATCCTTCCGGGGCTGAAGTGGTTAAAGAACAGAACTATGAAGATCTTGTCCATGAGGAAATAGCTAGGTCCATGGCTAGCAAAATATACTTTTTGGAGAACTCCTCCTCAATGGGGGTACTGCTGGACAAATCACTTAAGGTGGAGGAAAACACTCGGGATGCGCACAAAATTTGGTGCTCCGACAGCTGCCAGGACCTAAACCCAGTGACCTTTGGATAAGTGTATTCCATAAGTGGCAGCTCTAAATTTGTTCCCGATAGCATTGCCCAAAAAACCCACCATGCGCTTCTCTGTGCCTGTGAGCAGAAAGAGTACTACTAATCCTCACTGGCTTCCTCTTTCTCCACATCCTTGTGAAAAGGAATATCCTTGGACTATTCACACTCCTGGATGAGGGAAGAAAAGGAGGAAGAGTGACCACATTTGCATCACAGGCATTCCAAACTAGTGAGAACACCTGGGAGTTATTCATACAAACCCAAATGAATGCCCAATATTCCTGTCTAGACACAATGGAATGGGAGGAATGTGCCCTCACCCCAAAAAAAAGTGGAAAGACCAGAGGGCAGAGATTCCGAACTGAACTGACCCTTAGGCTGGATTCACACCTATGCATTTTTAGTGCTTTTTGCATTTTGCAGATCTGCAATACAGAACGAGTTCCATAGTAAACCATGTTAAATCGACTGTAGTGCAAATCTGCAAAATGCAAAAAGCACCAAAAATGCATAGGTGTGAATCCAGCCTTAGGGGAATGATTACAAGTGACCTATGCAGGGGAACCCTGAGTAAGCAATTTGGAAGCCCATTCTTTCATCCTTCCCCCAAAACCCTGCTGGCATTCAGCCATTGCTTGCTGAGGGGTTAATAAGCCGCAGACCCCCAAGAATGGGAATGGCCAACCAGGTGAGTGGAGTGTCTGCCAACAGCCAAGACACCATGTGGACAGCGATCTCCAAGCAAAGCTGTCTCCAAAATACTTGCATGGATAGCACCAGGGTATCATACTTCTATACCCATGCTGCTGATCGTGGACAGGGGTGTTCTGTAGCATCTGAGGACTGGAGAGTGTCCTGCATGGATACTAGGTGCCCGCAGATGGCGTCACTGTGTATGTACCACCTGGCCTAACCCTATCTCTATTTAACACTTCTACTGTGGTGTAGCACTTAGGCAAAATACACAGAAAAATACCCCACAAAGCACAGGCACCCATCCAGTCCAGAGCTGTTAAAAAGCCCAAATTTCACCCATTGTGCAAACATGTCCCAAATGGGTCTTCTGAGACATGACTCCACCCAGGGGATCACCTCTGGAGTTTTAGAGGACCCAGCTAGTAATATTACCATATAGCAGGTACCCAGGTGTGCGCTGCTCACAGCATTTGGACAGAAGAAAAAAAGCAAAAACAGAATATCAAATACATAGTCCCACTTGAAAAAATAAAAAATGCTGACTACCAGTTATGAGCCAACATGAAAAGCAGAAACTGCTAGAAAAATGGCAATGATGCATAGATTATTAAGCCTTAGGGCCGGTTCACACAGGGGCGACACAACTTGCAGGCCGACTCTGTGAGGCGACCTGCACTCGACTTCAGCGGCAACTTGCAAAACGACTTCTATATAGAAGTCAATGCAAGTCGCCCCAAAGTAGTACAGGAACCTTTTCTAAGTTGGAGTGACTTGAGTCGCTCCTATTAGAACGGTTCCATTGTACAGAACGGAGCGCGACTTGTCAGGCGGCTAAGTCACCCCTGTGTGAACCGGCTCTTAGGGCCCCAAAGCTTTACTTTTAATCAGACTATTTGGTAAACACAAAATCGGCTACTAAAAACATGGTGTAAAAGTTCTGCCCTTCATGGACAGCGCCACTAGGTAGTACAAAGTTAACCATTAGTTTAATACTTTCTCAAAGTCTTATCACACCAACAGCCTCTGTATGAACTGGACCTTCACAACACAAAGTTTTATAAACTCACATGCACAGCTTCATTATGGCAACTACTAGCTGTAGTGGAAACCAGCTTACCAGGCACAAATAAAATGTGCCATTACATTTTAGAAATATACCAGATTTAAAACTGTGCACAGCTCTTTCCATTGTGGATGCACTGTCACTTCAGACTTCACCTCAGACTAAAGCACAGCTAATACCCACTCTACCATCTTACTTGGTTTGCACGTTCCAATATGCTAATCAGTTCTCCTGCAACTCTCCAATCTTTTCTGGTTACCAAGGTAATTGATTCACCTGAGCGTCTGAAATAAAAGGAATCACAATTTAGGCATGGCAAAAGCTAAGACACAAGTAGACTTTTTATGCCATTATGACCAAGAAATATCTACTAACCCCGCTCTCCCGGTACGACCAATTCTGTGCACATATTCTTCAATATTACGAGGAAAATCGAAGTTTAAAACATGGGTAATGTCCTGCACATCTAGCCCACGGGAAGCTAAATCAGTAGCTACTAAAATTCTCACTGCACCTAAAAAAATAATAATAAAAAAAAATATAAGGGAAACAATGCTCATACCTTGTTAAAGAGTAAGAGTAAATAAATTAAATATAGCAAAAAACATAAAACTGCTACATAAGCCACATTGTAATTTAATGTTGATAAAATCTTTCTTTGCGTTTAAATCCGCAGCCACGGTCATTTTCTGTAAAAATCAATGCAATATGACAACATGGACACCATCTATCCACAGTTGAGTGTACTGATTGTCCCCAAAAATGACATTTCCTGCTTGGCCTGGTGATTGGCTCACTAATTTTCCTCAAATTCTACACTAAAGGTACAAGTAACATTTCAGGAATCCTTTGTAGTAGGAATCATACTTTTGGTAAAATATTCCCTAAGGGTTCATTACTTCTGAAGGGATGCAGACACTGCAACTTTACTCATTTGAAGGATTCAAGAATCAGCTGATTGGTCCCTAAATGGGAGTGTCTGTGTTCAAACTTCCAAGGACATAGTAAAACCTACCATGTTTGCTTAAAGCAGAGCTCCACACAAAAAGGGGAAGCTCTGCTTGTTTGCTTCCTCCACCCCTTCGCTGCCACATTTGGCACCTTTAAGGGGGGGCAGGTACCTGTTTGACAGGTACCCACCCCCACGTCCGGGAAACCTTGCCGCGGTGAGGTCCCCCTACTCTTTCGTCTGCCACCGGGCCATTCACAAAGCGCAGCACGCTTTGCACAGTAGGGAACCGGCTGCAAAGAATGGCGGCGGCAGCACCCGAGAGCCGACCGAAAAATCGGCTGTGGTGCCAACATCGTGGGATCGCAGGACAGGTAAGTGTCCTAATATTAAAAAAGTTTGCATCTACAGTATTTGTAGCGGAGCTCTTCTGTAAGAACAGCAACAGGTAGGGCTTTGCTACAAAGTTAAGTTTAGCTAAAGTTTGTTAAAATACTTGCAATGAACATAGGTCACCTGTCGGGGTTGTTTTTCCCCCCACACAAAAGTGGAGTTACTCTTTAGGCTGGGATCACACATATATACGATGAACCAGCAAGATTCCGTGTGGGTTCCCGCATCGCATGTCACTTGCAGGCAGTTAACACTGCCCACTGAGAACACCTATGCAATCTGATTTCAGTGCAGACCAAAAAAGGGTCCTGCAACATTTTGGTGCAAGTGCAATGCGATTTCATCCATGCAGTTTGTATGGCTGAATTTGCATCGCACAGACATCAAATGTGATGTGCACAGCAATGCGGTACAAATTACATGCAAGGTCTGTGTTTGCACCAGTGTGAACCCAGCCTTAAAGTTAGCGTGGTCTTTCAGCTGCACATTCAGAATATTAAATAGTGCCAACATTCTGCAGTGTTTCAGTGAGACCATTTGATTTACCACAGCAGTCCTTGTCTATAAAGAATTGTGCTCTTACCAGTCATGCAAACTCACACAATCCAGAGCTAGGTAGCCAATATTTTTTTTAGACTCTGGGAGGCAAACTGACGCACTAAAGAATGTCTGCTATTTGTCACCTTGTTCAGGAGGATAGAGAATGAGCGCACAGTTTTGCCTTTTATTATTGCATTATAATATATTAAAAAACTGCACATCTTACCCTTTTTGAAGTCATCCAGTGCCTGTTCCCGATCACATTGCTCTCTATTGCCATGTAATGACTGAACAGGGATTCCCTGAAGACTAAAGTCACTTGCCAAATCATCAGCACTGAAAAAAATAATAATCATAAAACGTATTTGTTAATGAGGAGAAATGTACATTTCCATGCAAGTTACGCATCAAATGATTTGTGCACACATTTCATATCTACAATAAAGATCAAAAGTTAATGTTCTAGAGTACCACTGCCTAGCAGGCCATCAAAAGTCAGATCTGCACTCTAAGGCCTAGATGTAAAGATTTTTGCCCCATGTCCCTAGAAAGCATGCATTTTTAGGGCCACAGGTAAAAGTTTATTGAAAGGGCTCAAATGATTGCTGTAAAAGGTGCCCATGAATAATGACGTAGAGTGCCATGAGTACTGCAGACCCTGACCAGAATGGCGCACACCACCCAGGGATCCTTAAAAGTCAAGTCTCACAGAAAGTGGCCTGGGTGACATCTGGGATCACTCAACCCAGAAGAGATGTGGCTGCTGGGATGGCTTGAATCTGCTGTGAAAGGTATTGGAGAGTATTTAGTTAAAAAAAAAAAAAAAAAAAAAAAAAGAAGGTTATTCCTGCGCCAACTCAAATAAATAGAAACAAATACTGCAGCATACACTGGGGGGACATATCTGAACCCAGAGAGAAGAATATAAAGAAAGGTAGTGATGCGCTGTATAAAATAATAAAGTGCAAAAGTGCAGTGATTGCAGCACAAAAGTGAAAAAAAGGCAAGTAAAGAAATCGTGGTGTAAATAAACCACTAGGTATTCAGTAATTCTTGGCCAGTGATGTAAAATCAAGTATATCTAAAAAGACTCAAATTAAGGTGATAATAATATTAGATGCACGATCGCACACTGTATGGATCATAAAAAGTATAAAAATACAAAGCTATAAATGGATGAATAATAAAGTGCCAAGGTGCTCGAGTGAATTAATCAGACCACTAAGGAAAACGTGGTGTCTGATAAAAAGTGATAATAAATAAATTCAGTAAAAATAATAAAAAAAAGTGATAATAAATAAATTCAGTAAAAATGACGTATAAAATCGCATGGAAATGTTGCGTAAAATATCAAATAGAAATCGCATACAATTATAATAATAGGGAGTACTAAAGTGATAAAAAATGATCAGTAGTCCTTCTAATAGAGCATATAGACAATATGACCCACGGCTTTGCAGTCCTAGGGTCTAGATACGCATTAATAGAATGGTGAGATGGGTGGTGTCAGAAATCCTAATGCCGCGTACACACGTACGGACTTTTGCCGGCGGACCTAAGTCCAGCGAACAATCCGCTGGACTTTCCCGCTAGGTACGCCGGACTAAAAAGCGAACGGACTTGACCACACACGATCACGCAAAAAGTCCGGCGGTTCACGCGATGACGTACGCACGTACGACGGGACTAGAAAAAGGAAGCTCGAGATCCCAAACGACACCCTTTGGGCCCCGTCAGCTAATCTCGTGTGTATCGCGTGTTAGTTGACGTTTGGTTAGAGACGATTCGCGCTTCTCAGACTTCTGCTTAATTCGTTCGCTTCTGCCGTTCAGTTTGTGCTTGTGAGGTTTGTATCTGGCTTTCAGTGCGTGTGGATCAGTTCCTACCTGTTCTCAGGCCGTTCTGGTCCGCTCGTTCCTGTTTTTCAGGTCGTTCTTCATAGGCCTTGCTGTTCTTCAGTGCGTTCTGTTAAGTTGTTTGTTTGATCAGCCGACCGTTTTGAAGCCATGGAGTGTGGACGTACTCGGGAACGAGTTCGTGCTGTGCAGGGGCTCGGTGTTGCGGTTAACACCTTGGCACTAGCCCGGTCCATGAACAGGGTGAGGAGGAGTTCATGGACCAAGAGTCCGTGACATAATAGCTACTGAGCATGCGTCCTTTTTGGTACGCCGGACCATACTACACACGACCGGATTATCCGCTGGACTGCCAAGTCCAGCGGATAATTTGAGAACAAAACCTGAAACTTTAGTCCGCCGTACTTTGGCCAAAAAAAGTCCGCCGGCGCCTACACACGAGGGGATTATCCGCTGGACTTCGGTCCAGCGGATAATCCCGCGGGATAGTCCCTTCGTGTGTACGCGGCATAAGAGATACTTCAAATGGTCCAATGGAGACTCCAGTTGAATGTGGGTGCCGTGAAGAGGAAAAAAGGAACATACATGTGTAGTATCGCCGTGCTAAACCTCTGCAATGCTAAACAATAGTAACTTAATATATATGTTCAATCCACAATACTGGTCATTTCAGTGCAATAAAATAATAATAAAGTGTCCGTGAAGTAGTTCCTTTCTTTCTTTAGTGAATGAACGGTTTGGCATATACTGTGACTGAATAGTTCCTTTCTTTCTTTAGTGAATGAACGGTGTGGCATATACTGTGCAAGTGCTGGCGATTGCTTCATGCGATGTGATGTTGGTGTATCAGGTGACTTCTTATCCTCGGTGAAGTCTAAAGTGTGGGTTTCCCCTTACCTTACAGCTGTAAGGTAACAGCGTGTAGATATAAGCCTTTTGGTGTGGGGATCCCTGGTGGTCGTCTCAAAGTTATATCTCTGGCTCTGCTGGTGTGTGTCTTTCTTGCAGGCAGCGTCCCCTTTAGGGTCCCTGGAGGTGTCTGCAGTGTATTGACCTCACCAGTAGGTCATGGATAGGTGTGGGGAATAGGAACATAGATGCCCAAATGGTGTAGTATGTTTTTGGTAAAATGTATGTTTATTTCAAACATCAGACAGCTGTAC
>CM053028.1:313035428-313070428 GCA_028564925.1 Lithobates sylvaticus | reverse complement strand
AGGGGGGAGGAGAGAGGGGGGAGGAGAGAGGAGAGGGAGAGGAGAGAGGGGAGAGAGAGGAGAGGAGAGAGAGAGAGAGGAGGAGAGAGAGAGAGGGAGAGAGAGGGAGAGAGGAGGAGAGAGGAGGGAGGAGGAGAGAGAGAGAGAGAGGGGAGGAGGGGAGGAGGAGAGAGGGAGAGGGAGGCGAGGGAGAGAGAGAGAGGTTGAGAGGGAGAGAGAGAGAGGAGGGAAGAGAGAGCGAGAGAGAGGGGCGGGAGAGCGAGAGGAGGAGGGAGGAGAGGAGGAGAGGAGAGGAGAGAGAGGGGGGAGGGGAGAGGGAGAGAGGGGGGAGGAGAGAGAGAGAGAGGAGAGAGAGGAGGAGAGAGGGGAGAGGGGGGAGAGGGGAGAGAGGAGAGGGGGGGAGGAGAGACGAGGGAGAGAGGGAGGAGAGGAGGGGGAGGGAGGAGAGGAGAGGGAGAGGGGGAGAGGGGGAGAGAGAGGAGGGGGAGAGGGAGGGGGAGGGGGGGAGGGGAGAGAGAGGAGAGAGGGGAGGGAGAGAGGGAGAGGGAGAGAGGGGAGGAGAGGGGAGAGAGAGGGGGAGAGAGGGGAGGGGACAGGGAGAGAGGGCGAGAGGAGAGGAGAGAGAGGGAGAGGAGGAGAGAGAGGGAGAGTGAGAGGGATGGGGAGAGAGGGGAGAGGGAGGGGGGAGGGGCTGAGGGGGAGGGGTGAGAGGAGGAGAGGGAGGGTGAGAGAGAGAGAGGAGGAATAGAAAGAGGGAGGGGGACAGGGAGAGAGATGGGGGACAGGGAGAGAGGGAGTGAGAGAGAGGGGGGCAGGAGAGAGAAAAGGGGAGACAGAGAGAGAGAAGAGGGGGGGGGAGAGGGGTGTGAGAGAGATGCTGAGCTGAGAGAGAGGGGGAACAAAGAGAGGGGGACACAAAGTGGGGGGGGCTGAAAGAGAGGGAGGGGGGCTGAGAGAAGAGAGAGACCTCTAGCTCTGTCCTGGACCCTCTCGTGTGCCCACAGAGATGGCTCTGCGTGCCAGCTGTGGCACACGTGCCATAGGTTCGCCATCACTGCCCTAGATACAAAAATTGACTCTAAAACGTACAGCTTATAATGACACTACAATTAGGATTCTGGTACCATGTATTGCAATGCGATTTACAACTGAATAATGAGCATTTGTTACATTCTATTTCTGGATTAAACTTCTAAACATTATTCAGAAAGTCAGTCTAACACAGCAGTGGTTGCAGCTGCTGCTGCTTTGATAAACACAGTCAGTATTGGCTGTCATTTTGACAGGCGGGATTTTCTGGCAAGAGTGGCCAGGGCAGTGGCAGCAGAAAAAGGACAGGGAGCACAACGTTTGTTGCATGCCTAAAGTTTGCAGGTGGTTAAAAAGGCATTTCAGGACCACATGGAACAAATTGAAAGCATTGATGTGCAAGATCTACTTCCAGGTCAAGTTCACCTTTTGGAATATGTTACCTGTTCCACCCAAATTTAGAGTGGAACATGTAACATGTTCCAGCTCCTTCCACCCCCCCCCCCCCCCCCCCCCCCCCCCAGTATGGCCACACACATTATTCATACACAGTTTCCTGTGAATGAACTATAAGTACCGTTAGCCACTTCAGCGGGCAGCTTGTAGTTCTGAATGAACTGCAAGGGCGTTATAAATTTATAATTTTTTTTCTAAAAAGTTGAACTTGCCTTTTATTGCTACACTAAATCAATGCTACAAATATAAAAATAAATAAAATATTTTAAGTAAATACAAACATATAAAAAATTTTATCAAATAAATAAAATGTTTGGATAGAACAATTCTTTATTGTATTTATTCCCCATTTCTGTTTTTTCTTGCATTGACCTGACCTGTATATAGAACACCTGCTTGCATTATGTTTAAAGTGTCACATCTCTTGCCTGGTAGCATTAATACGACACTGGACCGAGTTTGTCAATTTCACAGTAAGCACTGGTAATACAAGTTGTGTACAAGCTTGCCTTCTAAATTCAAATTAAATTTTTATAAAACAAATGTATTGACAGACAAAGCAAGACCCTCGGAAATCAGAGCAAACACTGCTGACATTTCAGAAATGTTCACCTTTTCCGACAGGCGTGATAACAAAGTTTCTGTAGTTGAGAGTGAAACTAAAGTAAGCTTCGGTTCCAAAAAACATAGTTTTCTGAAATTACTTATTATTTCCACTTTCAAGGAGGGGGTGACCTTGACAGGTAATCCTGTATAGTTAAAAAAAAAAAAAAAAGGGGTTCCTGTACCATTCAGTTTTTTACCCTTAGTGAGCATGCTACATCTCCCCCTATGCTCTCCTCAGATTTCCACTCACCCCTATTTACTCCTTTATAGAAGATCATCTCCTATCACCTGTTAGCACGACTAATCTCAGGACTTATGCATAACCTAACTTTTTTGCACCCTCTTAAACCCCTTCCTCTTTATCAGTAAATATGGGGAAGCTCGGGTGGCAGGAGGGGATAGCAGCCCACAAAATATATAGCGCTGGTGGAATTTAGAGAAGCTGGAAAACACATGCAAAACGCCTACAACAAAAGTTTATTAAATTGTGGTAGTTTGTGTATTAGTGGAGGATAGCGTGCAGCATTTTTGGGCTAAAAAAAATGTATTATGTAGATGGAACCGCACTTAAGGCTGCTTTCACACTGGGGCGGCGACGGTAAAGCAGCGCTATATTTAGCGCTGCTTTACCATCGTTTTACCGCGGTATGCGGCCGCTAGGGGGTGGTTTTAACCCCCGCTAGCGGCCGCAAAAGGGTTAAAAACCTCCGCAAAGCGCTGCTGCAGCGGCGGTTTGCGGGCGGTATCCCCGTGGTTTCCCATTGATTTCAATGGGAAGAGCGGTATAGGAGCGGTAAATACACCGATCCTTCACCGCTCCAAAGATGCTGCTAGCAGGACTTTGTTGCGGTCCTGCTAGCGTACCGCTCCAGTGTGAAAGCCCGCCGGTTTCACACTGGAGTGAATGGGGCGGTTTTTTCAGGCGGTGTACAAGCGCTATTTTTAGCGCTTGTACCGCCTGAAAACCGCCCCAGTGTGAAAGCAGCCTTAAAGTAAGTGGATAATAAAACATTCTGATTCAACACATGGGGTGGGTGGGAGGTCTGGGAGTTTCTAACAATTTTAAAGCTTTGAGCTCATACACCTACTGAAGGTTTTGTTATGAGGTTCTTTGCCCTTCCTCTCCACCGTTTACTATAAATAATGTGTTTTCTTAGCTTGATATGGTCCCCCTTCTACATTGTCAGGCCTAATAACAGGTATTACCTCAGTGCGGGACCCCCAGAGCCCTTGTGATCTGTTTTTGTTGTTATTTATTTGTGTTTTCTTTTTATAATTTTTGGTGACTCAGGACGAACTGTTTATGCTGTATGGTTTTCCATGATATGGAGCTCTATAGGTCTATGATCATCTTTGTTTTGTATGAAATTATCTTTATTTAAAGATTAGAGAAAAAAAAATAAAAATAAGGACATAGTGTACTGTAGGATGTGCTGCGAAAAGAAATAGCCTGCACCATATCCTTTTGTGCTGCAGAGCATTTCAGCGCATTTAATTTAAATGGGCTTTATAACACAACACAGCACTCATCAACGCACGTGTGCACTGCAGTGCAATTTATTCTAGTGTGAATGGGCCTGCAGTAAATCAATCCCACTGTCTTACTCTTAACAATATATGTACCATTCCACAAAAAATAAAAGTGAAGGGTAAATATTTGAAACATGTTCAATTGTGAATAGAGAAACTACACATTTAATTTGCTTCTAATTTGTTAAAGTGGTTGTAAAGTCAGAAGGTTTTTTTTATCTTTATGCATTAGGATAAAAAGCCATCTGTGTGCAGCAGCCCTCCTCAGCCCCCCCTAATACTTACCAGAGTCCCATCTCTGTCCAGCGATGTCCACGAGAGACTCGGCTGTCCAGGACTCTCCCTCCTGATGGCTGAGACACAGCAGCAGTGCCATTGGCAGTTAGCCAATCAGGGAAGAGAAGGGGCAGGGCCAAACTGCGGCTCCATGTCTGAGTGGATAAATGGTGCTGCAGCTCAGCTTACCCTATAGCAAGCTGCTTGCTGTGGGGGCACTTAACTGGAAGGAGGGGCCAGGAGCTCCAGCCAGGGAATTGAGAAGAAGAGGACCGGGGCTGCTCTGTGCACAACCACTACACAGAGCAGGTAAGTATAGCATGTTTGTCATTTTAATAGCAAAAAAAATAAAAAATAAAAAACAAGACTTTACAATTGCTTTCAGACGTTTAGTAGACATGTGAAGACGCTTTAATAAGAGTAAAATTCTATCTGTAATTCCCATGCACGCCATTATATAAAAAGGTTACGATTGTTGTATACACATATATGTTATACATACTTCATTTTTGAGTGAAGAAAGGATATACTCCTTCTCAGGATCTGAGATCGAGCGATGAGTTTGTGGGTTATCGCTAACGAAAAGGTACCACAATATAAACCAAAAAACACCAAGTGTCCCTGCATGAAAAAAGTACCAAGCTTAAACAAAAAGTACGTAGCAGAAATAGTCACTTTTAAAATTCTAATTTCCAACATATACAAAACACACAATACCTACCAAAAATATAGAACACATAAACCCAATCCAGATAGTAACAGATTAACCCAGAGAGGGGAAGAGAAACAACTGTCCCAAGCTGCGCCCCTGAAAGACAAAGCATCAAATATAATAAAAAAAATGCCAGTACTGTAAATGATAATGCAGTTTAGAATGATAGGACAAGTCAACAAACATATACTAGTCTAGATGTTCACAGGCAAGACTGCTGCAACCTTGGCAGACAACACCAGAAGTCTTAACAGACAGGAAAAAGCACAGGGGGCCTGGAGAGCACAAAGGGGAGCAGCAGAAAGAAGCTGGATAGTGGGTGGCTTCATATAAAAAAGGAACCAATTTCTCCATTTCTCCCTTGCTTCTCATCCTCTCTCTCCAGCCGGCATTTGGCGGCTGCAGGAGGAAAATGGAGAGATCGGTTCCTTTATGCCAGTGTTTCTCAATCTTTTTCCAGTCAGGGCACCCTTGAAGTATACCCGTAGGTGAATGGGGCTGCACTGCAACCACGCTGCAACTTTGTACATTGCACGCAGTTGCAGCATAGTGATTATGCATTTAGGGGGTTAAAACAAGCGGTGATTAGGCAACATAGTGCCTCTTTACCGCCTTGTCAAATACATCTGAAAAGCGATCTGAGCATGGATCGCTTTTCAGAGGAACTGTATTTTCTTGCTGGTACTTTGAACCAGCGGTAAAAAAAGATCAGTTCTGATTGTACACATATGAGCGGTCATTAAAAGTAATTTGCATACACACACACACACACATATAAAACACATACAGTACATAGATGGCCTTCTAAAAAAAGGACAGTACTGTACCTCTCTTCCTGCCGGGTACTGCACTGTAGGGGGGAGACCAAACTTGTACTGTGCTTTCACTTTAGGTGTTATCAGTGTGACCGAGCTCCCGCAGTTCCGATTTACAGTTCGGCTAAGGATCGGATGCTTGGTCTCAGCCAGGCTTGCTGCTCCTCCTATCCAGGCACACAGGGGTCTGGTCGCGATGGCTACTCCTGCAACCCCTATACATCCGCCCCTGACTCTGCACTTTGTTTGTTCTCCTTTTACCTATCTGAACACACCTTCAGTGTCACTTCCAGTCTCTAACACATTCTTACCTCTTCTCCTTTGTGTCGGGGTCCCGCAAGATTCCAATCTTGGGCCTCTTCTATTCTCCATCTACACCTCCTCCCTGGGTCAGATGATAGCCTTCAATAGCTTCCAATACCATTTCGCTCTATTTTTGTTTATAGCTCAAAAAATAAAAACCGCAGGGGCGATCAAATACCACCAAAAGAAAGCTCTATTTGTGGGGGAAAAAAAGGACGCCAATTTTGTTTGGGAGCCACGTCGCACGACCGCGCAATTGTCAGTTAAAGCGACGCAGTGCCGAATCGCAAAAAGGGGCCTGGTCCTTTGGCTGCAAATTGGTCCGGGGCTGAAGTGGTTAAGTAATTTTCTAGCAAAAAATACAGATTTTAACTTGCAAGCATCGAGGGGGCGTGGCCGGGACGTAAGAGAGTGCAGACTTGCAGAGACTGAGCTCCGCTCCTGCATTTATCCTGTCGGTTATTACCGGACTGAAAATCCCATATACTTACCTTTTCACTGTCACCCTGTGGTCTAGGAGGACACATGGCACTCTGCGGGCTCCTCTGCTGTCTCTGGGTAAGCGATGATCCTCCTCCACAAATACCACCCGCTCCGCAGCGGCCATCTTGCCCACGAGGCTGCCTGTCCCCACAATGTCGGTCAGCACTCAAACTACCCAGGGATCAGAGACATCTTCTCATGCTGACATCCTGGCTGCCATAAAAGTGGGCAACGATTCAGTCATGGTGAAAATTGACCACTTGGTGACGGATGTCAGCCTAATCCACCAGGACATGGACAAATTTAGGTCCCGCTTTGCTGAGGCGGAAGGCCGCATTGCCCAGCTAGAAGACATTACCCAGTCAGACTCGCGAGACAAGTCAAGGCCCTCCAAGAGAAAGCCATAGACACCAAGAACAGGCTCAGGAGGAATAACGTCCATATCCTGGGCCTGCCTGAACGGACGGAGGGGACTAGGCTTGCGGAATTTAAAGAGTCCTTCCTTATCACGCTGCTAGACTTGCCGCCCACCTTCGTTGTGGAAAGGGCACACAGAGTTCACACAGAGTCCCCCCCCCCCCCCAATCCCTGGGAATCCACCGCAACCTTTCCTGCTAAAAGCTGCTGATCTACAGGGACAGAGATCTGCTTCAATAATACAAAGATCCTTCTCTTCCCTGATTATTCTCTGGAGGTACAATAGAGACGCCGCCTGAGAGATAAAAACTTCAAATTCAGCTCTATCCTAGCAAACTCTGTGTGATAGATGGAAATTGCACACGATTCTTTGAAGAGCCGGAGGCTGCGTTAACCTGGCTGGATAGCCGCTGATGATCCTCCCAGTACAATGAGTATGAGATAAAAAGACGCAAGGTATTGCGAAACATGTCGGGCAGGTTATGTTGATACCATCACGTCCACTAGATTCCCATGCACGGGTGTATATTTTGTTTTTAATTTAACCTTTTTTTTAATGATTTTTTCATTTCTTTTATATTTGTGTACAAGTTAAGCTTATTTTTTAATACTCATGTGAATAAGTTTTTCTTTGTACTACACTGTGACCTTAAGAATTGCATCTTGGGTTTATGTATATATTTTTTCAATAAAACATCCCCCTGTTCATAGCGGTGTTTCACTATTGGGGTTCGTTTTTTTCTTTCCCCTCACATCTCCACTCATGGCCGAGGGGCCTGAGTGCTGATTTTTAACTGCAGGTGCCATCTCGGAGGGCCCCCGTGAATTTGCAGCTCTTTTGGGGAGCCCCCTAAGTCCTGGTGTGTTCAGACGAGGCAGGACTCCTGGGATTGGTCACCTGCGCTGTCAATCAATTTCGCTCCGCCCGTGTGCAGCGGCCGGGGGAATCTGAAGATTGGCATCTGAGTTCCGGGCCGCGTTCGTTCCCCTGGGGGGAAAAGACAGACTGGAACGGAGAAGAGCTGATGAATCACCTATATCCTTGCAGAGGATTGTTTTCTTGCGCTGTAGACTCTGCTATTAAGGGAGTCCATCAGATGAGGTAAGGAGCCTCACTCACTTTACCATTGATGATCTCTCATCTTGGAATATAGGATTGGAACTTAAGTTGGAACATTCCCCTGATTTTGCTATTATTCTCAGGACTGTGGAATCAATTAACTGACTCTCAGATTTAAGAACTTTATCATCTAGTTTCTTTTGTATTCATTATATACATTCATTTTCACAGATATTGCTACATATCCTTTTCACTGTCACCTATATATATATATATATATATGTGGTTTCGAGGATTTCTTTATGGGGGTTTATTTAAAATGGATATGTGTCACATGTAATCCTTTTTAAGATTCATTGGTTTGGTGCCATTGTCTGGGTTTTCTATGATTAAGAATAGGTGGTGCCTCTAATTAGTCTACACCTGGTCTTTATCTTCACGTTTTCAAACACTTGAGGAATGATTTGATTTGGAGGGCTCACACCAGTGGGGTCCTTTAGCGCAGCTTTTTATTTATTTTTATGTCTTGTTGCCTGGTAGATATTGTACGGTTACTGGCTGCATCTTTTGCCACATATTTTTTCACTCATTATTTTTTATTTCTAGCGCGGTATTAATTTAATTTTCTATACAATGAGTATGAGACCTACTTGTTCCCCCCCATGTTTTGGTTGTATCCCTGATTCCCACAAGTTCAGATTATTTACATTATTTCAGCTTATTGACTCCAGAATATTTACCCCCTAAGTCGGCCCAGATCAGAGATCCGCAGATAACATATGTCTACCCCATCCCTGCATTTGTTCACATATTCCAGCTGAACTCCGTTTTGAGAATTAAATAGGAGCAGGTTGCACATGACTATTCAAGCACCAAGCTTGAGACACAGGCTCTGAGATCTGGAACTTACCTGACCCACCTATCCCCATGGCTGCCCCCTCCCCCCCCCCCCCCCCCCCTAAACCTTCCCAACCCACAGCATAGTGGATTGTGAGGCTTTGAGCCTCAAGAACATTGAGAGCTGTATCCACCTCTGAACTTCTGGTTATACACCCCTCGCTATTCTAACTAGAGAGCTGTGTAGAGGTGTGTTTAATGATATGTCACACAGACTAGACTGGTTCGTCCCGTGGAGACCAGATTTCGGGCCTACTCACAAGTATTGCAGTTTTTTTGTTTTGGATATAAAATATTCCCATTCCCTTCCCATTTGTGAAGGCGATGGGACGTAGTAGGATAAGCACCTTGTGCTTGGGTTGTTCATATTACGTTTTTATGTTGTTATGTTTATTAGTTTTCTTATTTTTAAGTGCTGGCAAGTGCAGATGTGATATAGCTGAGATTTTGCTGCTTATGGAGGTACCCTCGGGTACGCCCTCCCCAATATCCTGTTTTACCACTGCAGTTTCTGCCCCATGGCTAGCCAGATAGCTGATTCCTTTACCGTTCTCTCGTGGAACGTTAGAGGCCTCAACTCCAAATTCAAAAGAGCCCTCTTATTCCAATATCTCAAATACAGCTCTCCCCAACTCCTCCTTCTACAAGAGACACACCTTATAGGCAGCAAAATCCCAATGCTAAAAAAGCCATGGATACAAAAGGCTATACATGCCACTTACTCCACATATCCAAGAGGAGTTACAATTCTAATACACAAAAATGTTCCATGTGTAATAGAAGAGATCTGCACAGACCCCCCAGGTCAAATTTGCTCTGGTGGTCTTTACTCTTTGGGCTCAAAGATATATTGTTGTGAATATTTATGTACCGCCACCCTTTTCACCTGTAATATTATATGCTATTCTGGAGAAGATCACCCCTTTCTGCCCTGGGAAGATACTAATTATGGGAGATTTCAACACAATCATGTCACCAGATATAGACACCAGACCCACCCACTCTAAAAAACATTCTATGGAATTGTCTGCCTGGGCTCCGGCGATGGGCCTAGCAGAAATCTGGAGATGGAAACACCCCACCACTAGGTCCTACTCTTTGTTTCTCAGCTTCCCATAAAACAGCCTTGCGCATCGACCTGGCTTTTTCCAACAGGCGTCCTACCCAACTAGTGGTTTGTCGGACCATAGTCCCCTGGCGGTAGTGTTCCGCTCTCCTGCCTCCCATAGCGTGGCATTGTGGAGTCTGGGTCCCCACTGGGTCTCTCATCCGGACCTTGCAGATAGATTGTGTACTGTTGGTAAAAAGATAACTGTATATAAGACGGCCCTCTATATCATCTACCCCCACTGCGCCACAGGTGTAAGGCCTATATGATTAAACCAGTGAAGGAATAAATAATCAAGTGATAAATCAAACAGCTGCTACTTATGTGTATATAAAAATGTAAAATCTGCAATTCAACCTAAAAATGAACCATAAATAGGGTGAATCAGTAGCGCTAGTGTAAAAATAAATAAATATATACTATACAAATATCGGAGTATATAAACAGTGCTATATAAATATCAGAGTGCATAAATAGTGTTGTATAAATAACTCAACATATAATTCAATAGCAGCAGTGTATCTGTTTCACCCAGTGTCAAGTGAAAAAGTGCAAACTATAAATAAATAAGTGATTTTCCACGTGTCTTCAAAAAAACTTTAAACTTGGATCTTGAAAATAACTTGAGTCTGCCACCACACCGCGTGTTTGTGATCCCACTCCCTCTGAAGAGCACACTCACCAGCTCTCAATGCCTCACACTCTCGTGTTTGGCAACAGCGTATTCTACCCACTTCAGGGGTTAGTAATGGTAATCAGTTTGCTTGGTTTGTTTCACTTTCAATGTGGTTCCATATGTAAAACAATAAATAAGTGCTCCACATAGTGTAAAAAGTATAACAAAATGTATTCACTCTTCACAAACACTTCAATGGTAAAACTCACATTTCAACTGTTAAAACAAGCCTTCAATAAAACCACGGCAAACCAAACTGGGCTGATGTGCAGGTGTGCTGCGGTCACGGCGGACCAAAGGTATGTGTAATCAACAAAGTGTCTCACCACCTTCCAAGTAAAAGCGTCAGGTGGAGGTATAGTTTCTAGACAAAGTGGCGTCACATATAAGTATAGTATTTACTTGCTCTGTAGCCTCGTTCCCGACATGTTTCGTCGCAATGGACTTATTCATGGGTTCATACCCATGAATAAGTCCATTGCGACGAAACATGTCGGGAACGAGGCTACAGAGCAAGTAAATACTATACTTATATGTGACGCCACTTTGTCTAGAAACTATACTTCCACATGACACTTTTACTTGGAAGGTGGTGAGACACTTTGTTGATTACACATACCTTGGTCCGCCGTGACCGCAGCACACCTGCACATCAGTGTTTGTGAAGAGTGAATACATTTTGTTATACTTTTTACACTATGTGGAGCACTTATTTATTGTTTTACATATGGAACCACATTGAAAGTGAAACAAACCAAGCAAACTGATTACCATTACTAACCCCTGAAGTGAGTAGAATACGCTGTTGCCAAACACGAGAGTGTGAGGCATTGAGAGCTGGTGAGTGTGCTCTTCAGAGGGAGTGGGATCACAAACACGCGGTGTGGTGGCAGACTCAGGTTATTTTCAAGATCCAAGTTTAAAGTTTTTTTTGAAGACACGTGGAAAATCACTTATTTATTTATAGTTTGGACTTTTTATGCATTTATGAACTTTTTCACTTTTTCACTTGTCACTGGGTGAAACAGATACACTGCTGCTATTGAATTATATGTTGAGTTATTTATACAACACTATTTATGCACTCTGATATTTATATAGCACTGTTTATATACTCCGATATTTGTATAGTATATATTTATTTTTACACTAGCGCTACTGATTCACCCTATTTATGGTTCATTTTTAGGTTGAATTGCAGATCTTGCAGATAGATTACCGCCTTTGCTGACAGAATTCTGGGAACAGAATGCGGGGTCCTCCTCTACAGAAATTACATGGGACGCATTCAAAGCATACTAGGGGGCAATACATTTCCTCCATTGCTGCTATAAAGAAACAGCGGTCGCTCGAGACAGTCTCCTTGCAACAGTCGGTATCAGATCATGCAACTGCATATAATTCAGACCCCACCCCGAACATTTTGATCTCTTGATGGCTGCTCAAAGAGACTTGCATCTCCACATGTCAAAGATCACTAAGCTGGAGTCCTATGGGAACAGGCAGAGGCAGTTTGAGCAGGGTGACAAAAATGTTTTTTTAGCCACGATAGCTCAACATGACCAACCACTTACACTTATACCCACATTAACTACTCCTACAGGCGAGAAGGTGTCTTCCCCATCTGATATACTAAGTAAATTCAACAGCTTTTATGAAACGTTTTACACCTCTGCTTTGTCCTCCGATTTCCGGCCTGAGGAGCTACGGCACCTTTTGGACCCCTTGGCGCTCAGCTGGCTTTCGGCCCTTCATGGCCTTGGAAGTACTAAATGCAATTCAATCCTTCCCTTCGGGGAAGGCTCCGAGTGTCCTTTCTTGTGGGAAACGTTGCGCATAATGGGGTTCCCTTTGGTATTTTTTGAGTGGCTCCGGGTGATTTACAAGTGCCCCACTTCCTTGGTGAGTCTGGGAGGTCGACTGTCTGATCCCTTCAGACTCTTCAGGGGAACTAGGCAGGGCTGCCCTCTCTCACCGGCAATGTTTGCACTAGCCATCAAACTGGTTGTGGAGGCGCTACGCACTTCCCCCCACATCAAGGGTCTACGCATCGGTCTGCCGGAGGAGAGGGTAGCCCTGTATGCTGATGACATGCTGCTCTTTCTCAGTGACGCTGGCCCTTCACTGCAAGGGGCTCTATCTGTTCTAAACACCTTTGTGACGGTCACTGGGTTAAGAGTCAACTGGACTAAATCCTTACTGTTCCCAATCGACCAGGCCCCTCTCCCCCCAGACACCCCCCTTCAATGGGTGGATACTTTCAAGTATCTGGGTGTAAAGATTTCCTCTCAAGCTATAGATTACATCCCCCTCAATGTAGACCCAGTTATCCTTGATCTAAAGGCCAAACTCAAGTCATGGGGTAATCTGCTACTGTCCTTGTGGGGTAGGGTGAACCTTCTTAAAATGAAAATCATCCCTAAACTCGCCCTACCTTTTTCGACCCTCCCGCAATGGATACCCAAATCCTTTAAGAAACGTAATTATTTTCCTCCTTCCTGTGGGGCCCCTCACCACCCAGATACAGACTGGCCACCTTGATGAGGCCAAGAACGCAGGGTGGTATGGCATTCCCTGACTGAATATTTTCTAGCCACGCAATTGGCAACTGCTGCCTGCTGGACCCAGATGGAACAAACTCCTCTACGGCGCTGGAGGCGGCAGTGGTGGGATCATTGGAGGCGCTTAAATTCCTCATCTACAGGGGATCTCGTTCCCCATATCCTGTAACTCCCTCCATGTATGCCACCCTGCGGGCTTGGCAAGCAGGCCTGACAATAGAGAAATACAGAAACAACCAAGTTTGACTAAATGCCCCTATTTGGCTAAACCCTAACCTCCCCCATCTATACAAACTGCCAGACCCATATGCTTGGACCAAATATGGCGTTAAAGGCATATCACAGATAGTGTCACAAAATGCCTTGGTCCTCCTATCGCAACTTACCTCAAAAGAATACAATACCACAACACTATATATTTCGCTATCTACAACTATCTCATGCTTTTGCAGCTCAATTCCCACTTTCCTCCTGCATGGTGAGGTCAGGGTTGGAGAAGACACTCAGATCTAGGTGTGCTGAAAAGCCTACCTCACGCCTATATGAACACCTGATATATGTGTCTCTCTCCCGCCCTTGGAAAAGCTCTGGTCCTGCTGGCTACGAGACATTCCTACACTGGACAACGATGATTGGGACGATATCTGGGACTTTCCCCTTTAGCTCCTTGGTTTCCCTACGAGACAGGCTTGTGCAGTTTAAAATAGTACATAGAGCATACTACACACCATATAGACTCCACAAGATGAAACCCGAACATTCCGCAGAATGCTGGAGATTCAACACCTCACCATGCGACTTCTCACATATCTTCTGGCACTGCCCTATGATTCAACAATACTGGAGAGAGGTGATTGATCAGATCAATCTGGTCTCCTCGGTCACACTGCCGATGAAAATGGATGGGCTCATCGAAACAATCATACCGACTATTGCAAAAAGGACTCTGATTGGGTTGTTGCTTTTCTATGCCCGGAAAAAACCCTCTGCACCATCCTTGACTCAATGGAAGCATCTGGTTAATGAAAGCCTTCCATTATACAAGGATACCTATACTAATAGAGGGTGCCCCATGAAATATGACAAAATATGGCGTAAATGGTTAGCTAAACCAACAACAGCCTAACAGTTAAGGGGGAACAAAGAAATAATATATCCGTATATTTGCAGATGCATAACTGGCCCTATTTACGTGATGGGGCGGACACTGACAGACTGCAAGTGATTCCAGATATTGAAGGGCAAACTATCTGTGTTTAAGATATTCCTCTGATATCTCATTCAACTCACACCTGTAATAATGTTATGTGAGACCGCACGGCGGTCCACATGTGTACTGCTAGGCACTGAACTTTGATGTATGTGTGTTTTTGTTTTGTTCTAAAACACAATGAAAAGAATTAAAAAAATTAATAAATAAATCAAACAAAAAAAACGTGTAAGCAAACGTCAGAAAATGGCCTGGTCTTTAACCCCTTCCCGACCAGTATAACTGCAGCAGGTTGGCACTGCTGCGCGAGCCGTCGTAGCTGTACATCGGCTCTTTAAGACGATGTAGGAGGCACATGCGCCCCCAGCGTTACCCCAGAGCCGAGGACCACCGGGCACCCGCAATCACTCGTGACAGAGCGAGAACCGGGATCTGTGTTGGTAAACACACAATCCCCGGTTCTGTCAGGGAAAAGGAGAGAGATTGTGTATTCCTACCAAGTAGGAACAACAATCTCTCTCTCCTCCTCCTCTAGTCAGCCACATCCCCCCCCCCCCCACAGTTAGAACACACACATAGGGAACACATTTAGCCCCTTGATCACCCCCTAGTGTTAACCCCTTCCCTGCCAGTGACATTTATACAGTAATCAGTGGCCATTTATAGCACTGATTTCTGTATAAATGTCACTGGTCCCAAAAAGGTCAAAAGTGTCTGATTTGTACGCTGCAATGTCTGTCCCGATAAAAAAAAAAAAAAAAAAAAAAAAAAAAATCGCAGCTCACACCATTACTAGTTGAAAAAAAATAAAAATAAAAATAAAAAAATTCCATAAATCTATCCCCCATTTTGTAGACGTTATAACTTTTGCGCAAACCAATCAATATACGCTGGGGAAAAAAGGACATAACTTTAGTTTGGATACGTCGCATGACTGCGCAATTGTCAGTTAAAGCGACGCAGTGCCGTATCACAAAAAATTGCCTGGTCATTAACTGGTTAAGGAAGATTATATTTCTACTTAACAATTATTTTACCTACTTTCTGCAAGCGACTAACTTGCGACATTAAATGTTTGTCCACAATCTAGAAAATACCCACATTATTCATATACTTAAAAAAATAAAAATAAAAAAAAATAAAAAACAGGGTTATTACCCGTTAACGCTCTTTTCCAGGAATCTTCCAGGACAGGGGAGGGAGGGAGGGAGAGGGAGAGACTACTCCCACCTAGCACAGGAAATACATGATCCACAATATAAAAGAACGCCAATAGGCCATGGCTCCTCAGTATTAACAAATAACCCGAAGGCACGGATAAAATAAATAGACACTTCCATTGGTGCAACCAACTTGGCTTTACATAATTTTTCCTACGAAACAGGAGTAGGGACTGACGCCGTCCTGGAAAAGAGCGTTAACATGTAATAACCCTGTTTTTTTCCCCCCAGTCATCTTCCAGGACAGCTTACAGAGAGGACAACATAGAATGACCGATCAGGACGGGACCACAGCCTGCAGCACTATTCTGGTCTTGGTTTGCTAGCACATCCAGCCTATAGCGCTTTACAAACGTATGAAAGTTGGACCAGGTTGCCGCTTTGCATATCTGAGGGGCGAAGCTCCGGCCCTTTCAGCATAAAGATGTAGATAATGCTCTTGTGGAATGAGCGTTGACTCCTGTTAGTGGTGGTAGAGATGCTGTCTTGTATGCTTCTACGATTGTCGACTTCATCCACCTGCCAATAGTATTTTTTCATGCCTTTTACCTTTTTTGGGACCGGCGAACAGTACGAACAGACTCATGGAGGATCTCCACTCTTTGGTGCACTCGATATATGAAATCACGCATCTTCTCACGTCTATTTTATTAAACTTAGCCTCCTTATCATTTTTAGGGACTCCACAAAAAGACAGGATTACTATTTATTCCAATCGGTGGAAGTTGGAAGCTACTTTGGGCAGGAAAGCAGGGTCAAGAGAAAGGATAATCTTGTCCTGAGCTATTATGCAAAATGGTTCCGCCATCGAGAGGGCTTGAATTTCTCCGACCCGCCTAGCGGAGACAAGTGCCACCAAAAGGACCATTTTTAAAAAGGTCAAAAGTTTTATGGAGCAGTCTTCCAGTGCCTCAAATGGCTCCCTGCAAAGACTCTGTATTACTGAGCATAAGTCCCAAGAGGGGAACCTCCTAGATTTGGGAGACCTTATTTGAATTATGGCTGCAAGAAGCCCTTTGATTAAGGGTTCTTCTACTAGCCTATGACTCAGGAAGCTCGATAGGGCTGAAACCTGTACCTTGAGGGTACTGACTGCAAGGTTTAGGTCTGCACCTGCTTGGAGGAATTCTAGAACCGCCAGGATCATAGGGCCTGAGATTCTGTTGTTGACTGTACGCCAAACACCAAACTTTTTCCAGATCTTGTTTTATATAGTACTGGTGATGGCTTTCCTGTTGCTAAGGATAAGATCTATTACTATTACCCGACAGCCCCTTCCACTCTAAAAGCTCCCTTTCAGTAGCCAGGCCATCTGAGAGAGATGGTTCACCTGCAGATGATTCACTGTTCCCTGATGAATGAGGTCTGGCATGGAGAGGAGTCTCCAAGGATCCGTGGTGCTGAGTTTTAACAGTCTTAGTAACCAAGCCCTCCGTGGCCAAAATGGGGCAATTAGAATGACTTTCGCCCTTGAGGCTCTCATGTTCCGTAGTATTTTTGGTAGGAGTGCAAAATGGAGGAAACGCATACGTTAGGTCTGTTCCCCAAAGTTGTTATAGGGCATCTAGGCCCATACGGAGCTGATCCCTCTGAAGGGAGAAGAACCGGCTCACTTTCCCCGTTTACTCTGGGTCACAAAAAGTTCTACCTGGGGCATCCCCCATTTTGCCACGATTAGTTTGATCACGGTTTGATTTAAACACCACTCTGTCTGCGACAGAGTTTCCCTGCTTAAGGCGTCTGCCATTGAGTTTAGTTCTCCTTTCTCGTAGCCCAGTTTGTTGATATAGCTCATGGTAGTTAAATTGTCCGAGAAGACTTGTATGCGTTTCCCTATCAGGGTAGGGCTGAAATCCACTAAGGCTTTCTGTACGGCCTTTAGCTCTTTTGCACTGGAAGTTGATTGTTCCAGACCCCTTGTACCATCTGGTCGCCCATGTGGGCCCTCCATCCTCGCCAAGGCCAAGAGATTTTCTGCCTTTAGCAACCACCTGATTGACAGTTTTATTTTCTTGAGGGAAATCATCAGGTAATAAAAATCCTTCCCATCCCAGATCGAGAGCATAAAAGGACTGCAGAACTCATGAAATTGGGCCCATTGAACCCCTAGGATGGCCGCCATTATCAATCCGAGAATCCTCATGTTTTGTATTGAGGTCTCCGCCATTGCGCAGAGGTTGCTCGCCTCTGTAATTATCGTCATGATTTTGTCTTCCATCAGAAAGATTTTGGACACTGTCTAATTTATTGTGTACCCCAGGAATGTTATCTTTTGAGTAGAGACTAGCTGTGACTTTTCCCAATTCACGAGCCAGCCCAGATGCTGGAGGTGTATGATGGTCCTGTTCATGTTCTGTTCCACTTCTTTTGCGGAATCTGCAAACATCAGCAGTTCATCCAAGTACAAGATTATTTGAATCCCTCTGCCCTCAGGATTTGCAGTGCTTCCTCTAGCCCTTTTGTAAAAATGTGTGGCGCTGACACTAGGCCAAATGGCAGAGAGTTGAATTGTAAGTACAGGGTTCTGAACTTGTTCTTCACTGCAAATCGGAGGTATTGTCTGGACTCCATCTGAATAGGGATGTGCAGATATGCGTCCCTTAGATCTAACAAAGCCATGAAAACTCCTGTGGTTAACTCCCTGGTGGTGTAGATAGACTCCATCTTGAACCGTTTGTATTTGACAAAAGCGTTGACCTGTTTCAGATTTAGAATCAGCCAATATTTTCCTGAGGAAGACGTGGGAATAAAATCCACCCTTCCTTTGATTTGGAGGGATGTAACTTATCACGTCCTTCTCGAGCATATTTTGAAGGAGAGAAGACAGACATCGCATTTTCTTTTGGTAAAATTATAGGAAGAAATTTTTGAGGACAGCCCACTAATTCTATTCTGTGTCCGTGATTGATAAGATGCAAAATAAAAAAAACTGTTGCTGGAAATGACCTGCCATTGTGAGAAGAAAGCCCCCAATCTTCCCTCCACCGGGCCGGCCGAGTCACAGAGGGGTCCTTGGGCTGGGGAGGTTTGAAAAGGAAGCCACCTTTTCCTTTCCCCCTCCTATACTGCCACCCTTTTCTCTGATCCTGCCTGTTTGCATAAGCTTTGTTCTGACAACGTCTTTTCCCTCTGCTGCCACTTGGCCCTTGAAAGGGACGAAACTTCAATTTGTTGCTGCTTTTTGGGGATAGGAAACCCCTTTTTCCTGTTGGCTGACCTTTCGAGTACCGACTCCAACTCTTTCCTGAACAACAATTCACCTAAAAAGGGAAAAGAACAGAGCTTAATTTTTGAGACTGTATGCCCTTGCCAGGATTTTAACCTGATAGCCCTCCAGGCAGGGTAGCCATCAGAAATTTTTGGCCCCTTACACAGCTTTAGGCCTGCCCCCGCCCAGCCTGACCACGGGCCATCCTACTGAATCCGCACACTGGCCACCTCACCTGTACACACTCAGCCCCCCCCTCAATCCTGTATATATGTCACCCCCACACACCTGTGAGTGTAATATATATATATATATATATATATATATATATATATATATATATATATATATATATATATATATATATACACACACACACACACACACACATATATATATATATACATAAATACACACAAACACAATATATAAATAAATAATCAGCTCCTCACATACACACAGTGCTGTGTTTTGGCCTAGGCCGAAAAGGGACCTCTCGCACAACCACCAGGGGCCCCCCACACAGCCACCAGGGGCCCCCCACACAGCCATTTGAGAAGGGGTGGGACAAATGTAGATGGAGGGGGGCACCTGATTTTAGTCTTGCCTGGGCAGCACAACATCAAAATACACCACTGCATACACAAATCTGTACACACACAAGGCTTTGGTCCCTCTCTGTAAAAAAAAAAAACAGCCCCCCTCCCTTTCCCTCACAGTCCCTACTTGTAAATAAGGTCTTCCTACCTAGTCCCAGGTCGTTTTCACAAAGCTGACTTGTTGCTGAGAAGCATAGTACAGATCACATGAACAGTGAACATGCACATAGTAGCCAGAGGTGACAGTAAAGAGCTCGATGACGTAGCTCAGTGTCAGTGACACAAGAACAGCAGAAGCTGGGAGATAGTTTGTGTAATGCACAGCATGGCTCCCCTCCACCCACCTGTCCTGCCTTCTGGCCCGGGCGGGCCCCTTACACTTGTGACGGCTGTACCCCCCTGATGGCGGCCCTGCCTCCAGGCCTCATTAACTAAGGCTGTGGCCCTGGCTGTAAATCTCAGACTCTGTGGAGGCATCTGCTATACAAGCCACTGCCTTGTTTAAAGTTGGTAGTGCCTCCAGGATCTCCTCTTTAAGAGTGATCTGACTCTAGAAGCGAGCAGAGCTGTTTAACCACAAATCTAGAGAACGTACTACGCAGGTATTGGCAAGGGCAGGTTTAAAGTTAGCTGAACATGCCTCCCATGCCTTTTTCAAGTAACCTTCAGCTTTTCAGTCCATCGGCTCTTTTAATGAGTCTGTATCTTCAAAAGAGAGCTCCGCTCCCATTGAGCCTTTCGATAGGGAGGAGTCTTACTTGGTACACTTATCCCATAGTCTCGTATCCTCTTATTTTCAAGGGAATCCCTCTCCTTTTGAGGATTTTGGGGGAGAAAGATTATTTTTTCTGGTACTTTCCATTCCTGAAACACGGTTTATTTTAGTGAAGCATGAACCAGAAAGGTTCTGGCCTGCTTGGCTTGGAGACCTGCATACAACAGGTCATGCACAGACAGTTCTTTATCTTCTGGTTCCTCCAACGCCAGGGTATCATATATGGCCTTTAATAACTTATCTGTCTTCTCTAAGGGAAACCAGAATCTTTGGGTTTTATTTGGCTTGTCCTCCTTAAACTCCCCTTCATCTGAATCCAAAGCTGACTCCGAGCTTTCCTCCAGCTCCTCCGGTATCCCCTGATCAGGGGTCACCTGCCTGAGAGAAGGGGTTATTGGCATCGCCCTGTTGCTTGCACCGGATGTGCGGGGGGACGGGATCTGCCCCGGAATCCAGTGCACGGGGTTTGAGCGACTTCAGAGAGTCTGCTTCATCTGCTTTTTCATTAAATCGATTACATTTTTGAATAGCAGGCTTGTTTCTTTCTTGACCAGGTTATCAATGCAATCTTGACGCATGTCCTTTTTCCAACCAGTGGGCATTTTTCTAGTACAGAATGGGCATCTATTCCTAGAAGCATCTGTCTTGCTTTCTTTGGACTCTCAAATTTTGTCCTGGAAATAAGCAAAGAACAAACCAAACCAGTGTTGCTTCAACTGAAGTACAAACTGAATGGAAAGAAAAAACACCCAGGTGTATAGCAGAAATTAAAAAAAAACAAAAAAAAAAAAAAACACCCACCCACCAGGACCTGTGATGCTATATGTGACTCAACCCTACAACTAGAGGGAGGTTACACCTGTGCGCCTACAAAAAGACCCCCACAAATCCCCCTGTGCCCCCACCACAAGAGGGTAAGAAAAGAAGTTAGGAGCGCCCTAGCCCCCCGTCCCCCCTTTTCTTACCTTAGGGCCAAAGTCAAGTGATGGCGCCTCCAGACCTGCAACCGCAGTCTCTGGCTTTTCCATGTTCACTGTCCAGGAAGTATCCCAGCGCCATCTTAGGCCAGTGCCCTTTATTTATATTGGCTTGGAAGACGGGACTGCGCTGTGGATCTGGCGCCATCCTTGTGGCTAGTGTGCTTGCCCTTCCTTTCCTCAGTACAGGCCGGGTTTTCCCCCTGTGGGTGTACCAAGATGACCACTGCATTATATCCGGTGACCGCATCCCACATACCTGTGTGCCGGAAGTGACGTCATTCGCCCGCGCGACAGATTCGGCCACACGAAGATGCCAGGCATGGAGACAGGCCTACCACGCTCCCCACACTCCAGAACAAGCGGGAAGACCCGGGAAAGCAGGCTAATCCCTGCCATGAGAGACCAGCCTGCTTGTTGGCACGCTACCACCAGGAATGGACTCATCTGAGCACACATCCTCCTGCAACCAAGAAGGCAACTTACACTGAAGGTACATACAAACAGGGAGATGAGAGGGAGTCCCTCCTTACTCATCCATGAGTCCTTAGCAGAGGGGCCCAGGGTGACCCAAGCCAACCAGCTCCCCAGAAGCACTGCCCCTGTAAGAGGGACCTGGCCACCAGGAGGCCCCTGCTACCTAGCACATAGGCCAGACAAAATAACAAACAATTTGCTTGAAGTTCTTGTCTGGTCAGAGCAAACACATAATACTGAGGAGCCATGGCCTATGGGCGGTCTTTTATAATGTGGATCATGCTTTTCCTGTTCTAAGAGGGAGGAGCCTCTCTCTCTTTTAAGCCATCCTGGAAGATGACTGGGAAAAAAAAAATGATCATGCACACGTACCTTGATTAGGTGGGCAAATGCAGTCATCTAGCTTTGTCCTTGCATTAACTTGGTCCCTCCCAGTTTTAGCAATAATCAGGACACTTGTGGTCATTAAGAAAAAAAACTTGGCTGAATCTTTATATACTGACCTGCATAAGAAAGACTTAACAATCTGCTGCGCTCAAGAGGTGGCGCCCAGGAGGCCCACATGGCATGCATGGCTGGGAAAGTCACACCCTGTGGAGACATTGGATTAAATCAATTGGTTTACAAATAATTATATATAAAAACACTGCCACGCAGTATATGTAGAAACAATAAAAAAAATATACAAACATGTCCATAATAATGTCAAACGTTCTTCAAACATTCTTTTGTATATCATTTTGGTTGGCACATATGGAAATACAGTGTGGGCAGCAGTATAGGGGCATATAACTATATGTGAAATATTCCTTTTAAGGTTTAATAATTGCACACATTCTGTATACATTTTGTGGGAGATTGTCACTTGTACAGATTGCGCTTATACATAGTGAGGTTTCTGGCACATTTTGCTTTACTTTAAAGCAGAAAAATATAAGTCCTGCTGCAAAGATTAATTGCTCATTTACATCTAGGGAGTATGGGTTAAGCAGTTTTATTACCCGATCCTTCACTCCCACAGGCTCCACCATGCTGCCTGACTGGTCCCCCAGCCTCTTCTCCCCTGCACTCCGGTGGTTGGATGCCCCTGACCTCAAGACTGATGCCATGGGCATGGCCCTGCACTGGATGCGAGGACAATCCAATCCAGGAGCATAGGAGAGGGCCTTTTGCTAAATGGAGGTTTGGGCAATTTAAAGTGTTTTTACAATCCCCTAGACATAAACGAGCAGTTAAACCTTTGCAGTGTTTTTTTTTTTTTTATTTCCTGGAGTTGGGCTTTACAAAGTACACAATTATGATTATTCCCCAATTCCCGAAACACACACAAAGACATACATGAGTTTTACATGCAAAATGTTTTAAATCTCTTTGCATATAAATGTGGTTTGGCAGTCTTTGACAAACAACACAATGGGCTAAGCTACAACCAGCCTGTCATTTCTAGCATAAAATCCAGGACCGAATAACTGTTCTACCACTATATAGCAGGGCTCAAAATTTCAACTTTATCAGTTCCCCTCAGCAGTGCCTCAACAGTACCCATCAATGCAGGCTCACCGGTGCCCATTATTGCAGCCTGACCTGTGCCCATTATTGCAGCCTGACCTGTGCCATTATTGCAGCCTGACCTGTGCCCATTATTGCAGCCTGACCTGTGCCCATTATTGCAGCCTCACCTGTGCCCATCATTGCAGCCTCACCTGTGCCCATCATTGCAGCCTCACCTGTGCCCATCATTGCAGCCTCACCTGTGCCCCACATTGCAGCCTCACCGTGCCCCACATTGCAGCCTCACCGTGCCCCACATTGCAGCCTCACCGTGCCCCACATTGCAGCCTCACCGTGCCCATCATTGCAGCCCATCATTGCAGCCTCACCTGTGCCCATCATTGCAGCCTCACCTGTGCCCATCATTGCAGCCTCACCTGTGCCCATCATTGCAGCCTCACCTGTGCCCATCATTGCAGCCTCACCTGTGCCCATCATTGCAGCCTCACCTGTGCCCCACATTGCAGCCTCACCGTGCCCCACATTGCAGCCTCACCGTGCCCCACATTGCAGCCTCACCGTGCCCCACATTGCAGCCTCACCGTGCCCCACATTGCAGCCTCACCGTGCCCCACATTGCAGCCTCACCGTGCCCCACATTGCAGCCTCACCGTGCCCCACATTGCAGCCTCACCGTGTCCCACATTGCAGCCTCACCGTGTCCCCATTTGAAGCCTCACCGTGTCCCCATTTGCAGCCTCACCGTGCCCCCATTTGCAGCCTCACCGTGCCCCCATTTGCAGCCTCACCGTGCCCCCATTTGCAGCCTCACCGTGCCCCCATTTGCAGCCTCACCGTGCCCCCATTTGCAGCCTCACCGTGCCCCCATTTGCAGCCTCACCGTGCCCCCATTTGCAGCCTCACCGTGCCCCCATTTGCAGCCTCACCGTGCCCCCATTTGCAGCCTCACCGTGCCCCCATTTGCAGCCTCACCGTGCCCCCATTTGCAGCCTCACCGTGCCCCCATTTGCAGCCTCACCGTGCCCCCATTTGCAGCCTCACCGTGCCCCCATTTGCAGCCTCACCGTGCCCCCATTTGCAGCCTCACCGTGTCCCCATTTGCAGCCTCACCGTGTCCCCATTTGCAGCCTCACCGTGCCCCCATTTACAGCCTCACCATGCCCCCATTTACAGCCTCACCATGCCCCCATTTACAGCCTCACCGTGCCCCAAATATCAGCATCACAGTGCCACATTGCAGCCTTGCCAGGGCGGAGGAAGTGAGAGGGCGGCTGGATCATGTCGAGTTAGAGGAGAGCCGTGGGATCGCCGAGCGGTAATACACGCCAGCTCCGCTCACAGCTGTCTCCGCTCACTCTCACACAGCCCCGCCTCCTCCTAACCCCGCGCCTGATAGACAGAATGCATCCCCGCATTGGACCCGTGTTCTGTCTATTTAGGCGCGGGTTTAGGAGAGCAGAAAATTTGAGGGCTGCTATATAGTAAGCACTGGGTGGAAATTATTGTAGCAGACCACACCATTAATGCCTGATACACACAAAGAGATTATCGGACGAATGCCCGTGTGTTTTTTTTATGCATGCTTTATCTCAGATCGAACCTGAAGAGCTTATTAAAGTCACGAAAATTGTCATACGACAGAATTAAAATTTGTAAGTGATGTAATGTATTTGTATTGCATTTTCGAACAACAACTGTACTGATTGAAACGAAAATCGTACGAAAAAATTTGTGCATATCCGATCGGAAACTATCGAATGAACTGTCATGATTGGCTCTCGAAAGCGCTGTACTAACGGTCCGATTATCGTACGATCGCTGTTTTTTTTGTACGATATTCTGATCCTGTGTACGGGGCTTAAGCCTCTGGGAAAACTACAAGCCCATTTGTCATCCCTTCCTGTATTAACAAAGGGGTTCATTACACTAATTTTCTGGCTTTCACAAGTGGGAAAATATAAAATTTTCAGATGATTTTACCTGAAGCTTCATCGCTAGGAACACTTGATTCTGAGGTACAAACCTCACATCCAAAATTATACCACAAACCAATGCATTGTAAGGGCTTGTTAATACCAGCTCATGTTAGACTGCATACATACTTGTGTTTTTTTCTTACAACAAAAAACACAGGATTACCTTTCTTTCCTAATTTTTGTTTTTAACTTTTTCAGTGTCACGCTATGATAAGGGCACATAGAAAACAAACTGGTTTCTCTATGCCCTTGCGTTGATCTATGCAGCTCAACAGAGATGGAGTTACAAAAGAATTTCTGGAGGTTAGGGCTCCCTGGTGTTACTACAGGAAGACAGGGGATTTCATTAATGTATTGGGCAGGGGCGTTGCTAGGTCTACAAAAGATCTGAGGCTAGAGCCCATAGCAGAGAAGTAAAGAAAGTCATACGCTTGGGCGGGCATACACATGTATATACTATACGTGTGTGTACTGTATATATTGTATATAAAATATAGATTACATCAGGGTCCCCAGAGAGCCCCTTCCTTACATCAGGGTCCCCAGAGAGCCCCTCATTACATCAGGGTCCCCAGAGAGCCCCTCATTACATCAGGGTCCCCAGAGAGCCCCTGCCTTACATCAGGGTTCCCAGGGCTCAGGAGTGCGCTACATAAAGAATGCAGGGCTCACCAGTGCCCAGCAATGCAGCCCCCACTGTAGTGCCCTCTGTCTCCTGCACCCCCCTCCCACTGTAGTGTCCTAGTGTACTGTACCCCCCACACACGCTGTGTAGGTAGAACTCTCCTACCTTACACAGGTGTACAGCAAGCAGAGCAGCAGAGATCGACATCACAGGGCTGGATGGGGTGGGAACTACTGAAGTTAAACTTTTCACATTAACAGGCAGGTGATTGGTTGCTAGGATCGCCCGGCAACCAATCACCTGCTGTTTAATGTAAAAAGGTAACTCCAGCAGTTCCTGCCCCATCCAGCCCTGTGATACTGGCCGCTCGCTGCTGTCCAATGAAGAGGACACCGGCGAAAATGTCCGCAAGCCGGGTGCCCGCAATTAGCGGTGGCGGGCCGCCGACCCCTGCCCCAGAGACTCGGGGCTATGGGCCCCAGATTCGGGGCTATAGCCCCAGTGGCCACCCCCAGCAACGCCACTGGTATTGGGCCAAATTCATGAAGCATTTTCAACACTTTTGGTTCAGACAGCGACTCGTGCACCAAATTCAAGCAGTTCTAAAATGCAACACTTTTATATTGTGTCACTAAAGCCCCATACACACGGTCGGAAAATCCGACCACCAAATCCATCGGATTTGGTCCGACGGATTTAGTCCGACACTGGTGTTGCATACACACGGTCGGACAAAGTTGTCGGAAAATCCGATCATTCTGAACGTGGTGACGTTTGTTGCCTACAACGGGACTACGTAGAGGCTAGTAGCCAATAGCTTTGGTCTTGTAATGTGATCTGAGCATGCGTGGCACTTTGTCCGTCGGAATTCGCTACACACGATCGGAATTGGTGTGATCGGACTTTGTTGTCGGAAAATCTATCCAGCAGGAGATAGAACTTTGTCCGTTGGACAATCCGATGGAAACTGTGCGATGGTGCCTACACACGGTCGGAGTTTCCGACAACATTGTCCGATAGGACAAAATCCATCGGAAAATCCGACCGTGTGTATGGGGCATAAGACCAACTCGCTTTAGGCACACAAAGAGTAAAACGCTCAGGCAGATTTTGTTTAAGTGGCGCAGCATGAGCCAAGTACAAGTTTTAGACAGGTAGATGAATTTGGCACATTCTTTACCAATTTTATAATGCATGAGAGACGACACTTTCACAAAATCTGCATATTTCAGCCTTTATGGATTCCAGGGACTAAATTCTCCCTAAATATAGGACTAGTTTGCTTTCAACTCCAGCTACATTTCATAATCCTTCCAATATAAATAAGAGCATTTCAGACATTTGCATTTCTTCAGTGCTCATTAATGCAAGGCAACACTTGTTATCCTTCACATCAGGTACAATTCACACTACTCATTGGTCACAGTGGGCATGCCATTTCTAGGCTACATTCAGCTCATAACACAGTGGTCAAAAACGAAAAGAAAAACATTCTGATGACAAACTCAAATTGAGAAAAGCAAAAATATCTGCGCTAAGTGTTATATTGGTAAGTATCAAATTAGAATGTGATAGAACTATGTTACCGACAAACAAATATTGTGATTGTGATACAATGAATAAGAACGATGTGTACAGTATAAAAAAAAAAACACTTGAAGATTATAAATGATTAGGACAGCAAAATTCACTGATATAATAACAGATATATCCACTAAAACAGGGACTTGCACTGTCTCCTAGAAGTACCAAGTATATAATATTGTACAAACTGAAAAACAAGTGACACACAAAAAAATAAAAATAAAATGTAAAATACGGGCTTGAAAAAAGTAAAACAAAACAAAATCCACACAGGCAGTGATCTTCACATCAAATATGTTTCTTTCATCCACCACACAAGTGTTAGGCCCTTTTCACATGAGCGGACCGATTGGGTTCACGTGTCAGTCCTCTATGGCACGGCAGATGTAAAATGGACACCCGCTAGCATCCAGCCCGATCAAATAAAAACAAACAGATGGGGATCCCCAACAGTCTAGCGAATCGGATGGCAGTCGGGTATAAGTGGACAGGCGGTCTGTTTACATCCAACCGCTCCATAGAAGAGAGCTGGATGTGTCTGTGTCCGCTGTGCATAAGCGGAAAGGACACAGACCAGATATCCGCTAAACAAGGGGGCTCCTGGTGGGGTCTGCCCCACGTGAAAGTGGCCAAACAGTAGCTTACTACGAAAGCAGACCCCAGTGACAAGGAGCTCTGAATGTACTAAATGCAGCAAATGAAGGATCTCTGTCCACTCAGGTGGTATTGCATCTCCAAAGGCAAATTACACAAACTCCAAGCCCACAATGGTAAGCGTTAGAGAGAAACAGACAGAAAACTCCATGATGTAGTACCAAAATACTTGCATTTATTGCATTAAATAGAAATGTACTCACAAGAAGCAAAAACAGAAAAGTGCTTCCCTCTAGCCGATGTGTGGAAACGTGACAAGGCAGAGCTACAGCGCTGATGTTTTCATGCTCGCTCATCAGCCAGAGCAAAGCACTGTCCTGCTTGCTTTTGCTTCTTCATTTACTATACTTACATACTTGGTTCTTCTACTGGACAATGCAACACTCTGTTTTCATTTGTTTCAACAGACTCAAAATTACCTCTCCCAGTCCTTCAAGGGCTCGAACTGCTATAAGGTAACCTGCTCCCAAATTTGCAGCCACTGGTGTTAACAGAGTAAATACTGCGGTGCCTAGAATGCCGAATCCCATCAACAGCTTGCCACCATATTTCCCAGCTATGTATCCACCTGGGATCTGGGTAATGATGTAACCATAGAAGAAAGAGCCAAGTATCCAGCCTTGGGTATCTGCATCCCAGTTATACGTCTTGCCCTTGAAAATGTAAAGAATAGACAGGTTATCAGCAAATCATTTATTTTATGGTATTCTGCAGACCTTCCCTATCAAATATTATTCAGAACACTGGCATTCATGTCACACAATGTTTTAAAGTATATGCAAACCCTAAGAATTTCCCTTATTTGCTACCCTTTGTCTGTTAAATCTACCATTGAAAGTGCCGCCACACAGGAACCAAATGATGTAAGTGGATACGCAGCTTTTTTTTTTACTGGATAGATCAAAAGTCTTGCATTTATTCGGGGTGATTGTTGGAGATGTATGTAGTGAGAGAGTTTTAATAAATAATACACTATGATGCCTACATTGGCTGTGAGCTTTCAATGGTGGCCAGTGAGCACCGCTGCCCCTAGTGGATGAGTGGAGAATCTTCATGTGCTGGTCAAGACCTGGAGTGAATGAGAAAGGGCCTCGCTTATATTGAACGCTGTTTGCTGCTTAATCTTTGGCAGAATCTGGTTCTGGCGAGTTTGTACTTCTGTTCACAGGAGGAAGATACACAGTTCTTGGTGGATAACTTCTTGCACGGTGGTGGAAGAGTTTTGGAGGACTGTTACATAGTATCATTTAGAGCATGGGTCTTCAAACTATGGCCCTCCAGTTGTTCAGAAACTACATTTCCCATCATGCCTAGTAATGTCTGTGAATGTCAGAGTTTTGGAGGACTGTTACATAGTATCATTTAGAGGATGGTCACGGATGATTATTTAGTGGACTGTCAGTGGTGATTATACACATTGATAATATTTGAGCATCATTTATTGTCTTTTGTTATTTAATATTATGCTGCAATCAACACAGTACAGGTTCACATATATGTATGTGGATTTAGCAGGCTACCTGTAGTTTAACTGAAAATGTAGATGGAAGAGGGACTCACTGATGCCTAATGAGCATAAAAAGTTTTTTAAAATCTTAAATATACCGGATTAATGTACCAGATTGCTCACCAAGGTGCCCTGACATGGTCACACACTACAGTGTCAGCAGAGCCTAAACTCTTTGGTTCACAGATATTATTGTAGAAAATGCACTATAACATCACTGAAGAACTGCAAAAGGCCCCAACGAAATCCATGAGTAAAGAGAAATGATATTGGCACTTGGCAGCATAAGTAATCTTGTTTTCACATATAAATGCTTACATACTTTACAGAATAAAGGAGAGGTGCAAGAAGTAAATAGGCTTCCTCCAGGATCTTTCTGTGCTTATATATTAAAAATCAGCCTTGTGATGTAGTATCAGCCTGGGGCCTTCTACATTGTCACTTGCTACAAGCTGATGGGAATAAATTATGAGATACAGCATATTTAAAGTGACACTAAAAAGGTTCATGTTTTTTTTTTTTTTTTTAAATAACAAACATATCATACTTACCTCCACTGTGCAGCTCGTTTTGCACAGAGTGGCCCCGAACCTGCTCTTCTGGGGTCCCTCAGCGGCTCTCTCAGCTCCTTCCCACATCAGATAACCCCCTGGGAGAAGCGCTCTCTAGGGGGGCTACCTTGCGGGCGCGCTTCCGTGTCCAGTATTCGGCATCCATAGACGCCGAATGCAGGACTCGGCCCCGCCCCCCGGCATCATTGGATTTGATTGACAGCAGCGGGAGCCAATGGCTGCGCTGCTATCAATCTAGCAAATCAACAGCCAAGAACCCCCTAGCAGAGAGACAGCACGTCAAGTTCAAGGGTTCAGGTAAGTAAAACGGGAGGCTGGGGGCGGTCGCTGCCAGGTGTTTTTTCACCTTGATGCATAGAGGATGCATTAAGGTGAAAAAAACATGAACCCTTTACAACCCCTTTAAGAAGACATTCCACAAAGAGAGAGAGAGATGTCATGAGCCTAGGCTTTTTACCAGACAAGAAACAGGAAGTGGGCTGTATAAGGTATTTACTGGCAGAAAAACAATGTTTTACTATCCAAAGTTAAAACAACAAGGGCAGAAGATTTAATAGATGGAAAGTTGAAGAAATTACTGAAGGTCCACTTTGAGGCTCCATTCACACTTGTGCAACTTGTCATGCAACTTTGGACATCAAAGTCACAGGACAAGTCGTTCCCCATGTTTTCCAATGATAAACTTTCCCATCTGGGTGAACCATGTACACTACAAGGATTTTTAACAACCCCTGTTGCAGATTCCTACCTTTTGTTATTCTGAAGAAATCCCTGAGTGTTTGTCTGTGCCCATATGCAGAATGAGTCTAATGGAAGTGGTTTCATAATTATCAATCAGCTGCTGCACCTACAGGGCTCCAATGAGGAAAATGTCATGGTCTGCATCCCTTTAGACGCGATTTCCTATTGGGAGTAACTTACCAAAAATGACAGGGGATGCCAAAAATCTGACTTGTATCTTAGTGTAGACCTCTGGGAAAATCAATGAGCCAATCACACAAGCAGCAAATTATGAATCTGGGCGGGGTGTTCTGAACTCCTCCAGGTTGCCATATTGCATTAAAATTACAGAGCTACAGATTGGAAAGGTATTTTTTAATAACATTTAACTACAATATGCCTTAATGTCACAACTGTTTATGCTATATATTTTTTTTATTTGCCATTTATTCCCCCCAGGAAAGTGGAGTTACCCTTCAGCCCCAGAAGATTTTACCCCTTTCCTGACCAGGCTATTTTTTGCGATATGGCACTGCGTTGCTTTAATTGACAATTACGTGGTTGTGCGACACTGTACCCAGCTCTTATTTTTTGCGCTATAAACAAAAAAGGACCAACAATTTTGAAAAATCGATTTATTATTTTCTGCTATAAAACATATGCAATATAAAAATGTATATGCCGGGGCTATATGCCAACGATGGGGGATCCCGGACATAGATCTGTTTGCGTTCAAGTTCAACAACAAAGTCGACAACTTTGTGTCAAGAACAAGGGATCCACTCGCATGCGGAACAGATGCGTTGGTGACTCCGTGGGAATCGGTTCTCACTGATTTATGCGTTCCCTCCTATTCTGCTGCTATCTCAACTTCTTTGCAGGATTAGGCGGAAAAGACAGTGGGTAGTTCTTGTGGCCCCATCGTGGCTTAGAAGATCTTGGTATGCAGAAATAGTAAAGATGGCCTAGGAAACCCACGGACCCTACCACCACGCCCAGACCTGCTATCGCAGGGACCAGTGTTCCATCCTACTTTACAAACGCAAAATTTAATGGTTTGGCTTTTGAAACCCACATTCTAAAGAATCGAGGGCTTTCAGGCTCAGTGATACCTACCTTGATTAATGCAAGGAAGTCAGCTTCCAGAGTCATTTATTATAGAGTCTGGAAGGCATACGTTTCTTGGTGTGAATCCAGGGGTTGGCATCCTAGGAAGTATGTCATAGGTAGAATTCTCGCCTTTCTGCAAATGGGGCTAGAAATGAAGCTGGCCTCAAGATCTATCAAGGGCCATGTCTCGGCCTTATCAGTGTTGTTTCAACGTCCGCTGGCTTCGCATTCTTTGATACGAAGCTTTATACAGGTGGTAACACGGCTTAATCCTCCTGTTAAAGCACCCCTAAACCCTAGGAACTTGAATTTAGTTCTGTCGGCATTACAGAAACAGCCTTTAGAGCTGATATGACATGTTCTTTTGGTCCTTTTGACAAGGAAACTAGTTTTTCTGGTAGCAATTTCTTCTGCAAGAAGGGTATCAGAGCTGGCGGCTCTTTCTTGTAAAGAGCCATATTTAATCGTTCACAAGGATAGAGTGGTATTGTGTCCTCATCCTAGCTTTCTGCCAAAGGTGGTTTCAGGTTTTCACCTAAATTTTTTCCAGAACCCTGTTCTAAGGAAGAGGAGTCACTACACTCTTTGGATGTAGTGAGATTGGTCAAGATCTATTTGAAGCGACTGCTCAGATTCAGAAAATAGATGATGTCTTGTTCGTGTTGCCGGAAGGTCCTAGGAAAGGACAGACCGCATCGAAATCCACTGTTGCCAAATGGATTCGGCAGGTAATTATTCAAGCTTATGGCTTGAAGAGGAAGGTTCCACCTTTTCACGTCAAAGCGCACTCCACCACGGCTTTTAGTGCTTCGTGGGCAGTGCATCACCAAGCCTCCATGGCTCAAATCTGCAAAGCCGCAACCTGGTCTTCAGTCCAAACATTCACCAGATTCTATCAGGTGGATGTAAGAAGGCATGAGGATGTCTTCTTTAGACGCAGTGTGCTGCAGGCTGCAGTAGAAGTCCTCAGGTCTGATTGCACCCTACTTTTGTTGTGTCCCCTCCCCTCAGGTGGCATTGCTCTGGGACATTCCAGACAGTAATTACTGTGGCTCTGTGTCCCGTGATGTACGATAAAGATAAAAATCATATTTTAACAGCTTACCTGTAAAATCCTTTTCTTGGAGTACATCACGGGACACAGAGGTCCCTCCCCTCTTTCTGGTTACACATGTATTGCTTTGCCACAAAATTTAGGTACTCCCGGTAAGGGGAGTGGTTATATGGGGAATTGAACTTCCCGTTTAGGGTGTGCCAGTGTCCATCACCTAAACAGGAAGTTCAATTCCCCATATAACCCCTCCCCTTACCAGGAGTACCTCAATTTTGTAGCAAAGCAATACACGTGTAACCAGAACGAGGGGAGGGACCTCTGTGTCCCGTGATGTACTCCAAGAAAAGGATTTTACAGGTAAGCTGTTATAAGAATCCTATTTTTCTTTCCACGTTTTCCAAAAACTTGTAGGAAGAATTGACATGTTCAAAAGACTTGTTATGCCTTATAGAATATACGTTGGGGTGTACCGTATTTACTTTCCAAAATGGGGTAATAATAAAAAGTGTAAGAGACAGTCAAAAAATTAAATGTGCAATTTATGTCCCTAGAACGCGTGACGTTGCTCCCTGCATGTTGGGCCTCTGTATGTGGCCAGGCTGTGTAAAAGTCTCCCACATGTGGTATCGCCATACTCAGGCGGAGTAGTAGAATGTGTTTTGGGGTATAATTTGTGGTATGCATATGCTGTGTGAGAGGAATAACCCGTTAATATGACAATTCTGTGGAAAGAAAAAAAATAAATAAAAATCTTCATGTTGCAAAGAATTGTGAGAAAAAAATTACAACAAAAAAACTCACAATGCCTCTTACTAAATACTTTGGATTGTCTACTTTCCAAAAAGGGGTAATTTGGGGGGGGGGGGTATATTTGTACTTTCCTGGCTTGTTGATTTCTCAAGAAATGATAGGCCGTCAGTACATCAGGTGAGATACATTTTCAGTGATTGGCACTATAGCTTGTAGACTTAGGCCCCATGCACACGAGACGCAGATGCAAACTCTGCTGAACGCGTGTTTTAAAAACGCACGTTTTGCTGTGTTTTCATGCCGCGTTTAGACGCGTTTGCGTCTATAAGCATTTGTAAAGATAACATCATATAGACCCTCCCCAAGCTCAGAAAGCATGTATTATTAACCATTTCTGCCATTTTGATCAGAGTGAGAGCAGAGAGAGCAGTTGTACACTTGCATTTGCCTCTCTTGCTGTGTGTTTTTTTTTAAATGGATCCCATATTGAATATATGTCAGGAAATGCTCCTGATGTTGCTCTTGATGCGGCAGCAATGTCGTTGCAAATTTGCATGAGAGGTCCAGAATCAGAGCTTGTCAATATTGGACCCATCCGTTGATGGCACAGCGAATGTCCGTTGGATATTTCACAAACATGTATGCATTTCACAAACATGTATGCATTAGTGAGTATATATGCTCTATGAACTCTAAACTAATTACGACATTTTAAACCAATTTTTCTAGTATTTTTTATGGTTTACCATCATATTTCTGAGTTTTCTGGTCCAAAAAATTGGGTTCCTTTAAAAAGGCTTATAAACACAAACGCGGCTAAACGCAGGTGCCTGCGTTTAGCGTCTGAAACGCGGAAAAGCAAAGCGTCTGAACGCATTTTTTTGCTTCTGGAAAAACGAGGTTAAACGCAACTGCATAAAAACGGGAAAAAACTAGACTATGTACATGGACACATAGGATAACTATGCATGCGTTCAGGTGCAGTTGAAAAAAGTGTCCAACTGCCTCTGAACGCGCGTTTAACAGCGTCTCGTGTGCATGAGGCATAACTTTCACACAGACCAAATAATATACACAGATATGCATTATTTTTACCAAAGATATGTGGCAGTATACATTTTGGCCAAAATGTATGAAGAAAAATTACTAATTTTCAAAATGTTATAACCGAAACAAAGAAAAATGCTTTTTTTTTTTTCTACAAATTTTTCGGCCTTTCATTTATAGCGCAAAAAAATAAAAAATAAAACCCAGTGGCGATCAAATACCATCAAAAGAAAGCTGCAAAAATAAAAAAAATAAAGGACAAAAAATTCATATGGGTAGCATGTTGCCTGACTGAGTAATTGTCATTCAAAATGTGAGAGCACTGAAAGCTGAAAATTGGTCTGCTTAGGAAGCGGGTTTAACCACTTCAGCCCCGGACCAATTGCAGCCAAAGGACCAGGCCCTTTTTGCGATTCGGCACTGCGTCGCTTTAACTGACAATTGCGCGGTCGTGCGACATGGCTCCCAAACAAAATTGGCGTCATTTTTTTCCC
>CM053028.1:312707928-313030428 GCA_028564925.1 Lithobates sylvaticus | reverse complement strand
TAGACAAGTCCAACAGATGACAACATTTCAGAGCTCAAATTATCTGGTAATTTAACAGGTGTAATACACTCATACAAATCCTATGTCAGGAACTGAACAGACATACACACAAAGTACATGTGCATGCTCAGATTCCATAGTTCATGATACAAAAAAAAACACAACTACATTCTGCATACATCCCAGACAAATCTGTGCATATCCACACACCCAGACAGATCAACATATGAATACCAACACGAAGAAACTGCCAAATCATTCTGTATATACTCAGACCAGCACAAACCACACTCAACAGAATGATATATCTGCTAACATATACAAAAGGCATACAAGGGAGGATAAAATCACTACTTGGTGAGGGTTACTGATATTACTGTAGATCGGTCCCCGATTTTTGGATTCTACCATATAGAATGGAAAACATATAGCATTTTATGTTGTTATTCCAAAGTGACATTGATACATGCAGTGTCAGCTCTTTTGCAGGCGAGTGCTGCAAGATTAGTCACTGGGAGAGGAAATCAAATGCGTTTCAGTTGCGCACCTCAACTCTTCTGGCTATTCATTATTACCCTGAACATATAATGGGGTTGATTTACTAAGCTTCCAGATTTTTTTTTTTTTTTTTTTTTTGTGAAACCTTAATTGAACAAGCTGAAGTTAGAAAGCCGATTAGCTACCATGCAAGAGATGCGCAGATTTTGCACTCTCAGGTTTTAGTAAATCAATCCCATTGTATCCATTAATTTGATATATTTTCATATAAAAAGGCATTTTATCATTCAGAGGAGCCGAGTGTTTTCTTTTACCATTATCCACAATATTTATTTTTTGTTCATCAGTGGAATAGACCAGAGGAAGACCTCCATGATCTAGAAATCGCTATCCTAGCAATATAAAGGTGATCAATTTTTGGTATGCATCAGGGCCCTCATCTATATTTTATTTGGAAAGAACCTGCACTCTGAAATCCGTCCAAATTCTTTATTCGATAATCACCAAGAACACAGAGCTCTTAGTCGAAACATGTTAGCAGTTACTTTGTACATGGTGATTATCGAATAAAGAATTTGGACGGATTTTAGAGTGCGGGTTCTTTCCATATTTCGAGTTTGTGACGAGTGGGATGTCGTCTGAACCTGGCTCCTGGAGAGAAGGTAGCAGTAACCAACACGTATATTTGGAGGTTCACAGAGTTAGAGCGGTGCTACCTGTGTACTCTTTCTGGGGGGGGGGGGGATTTAAAAATAAAAATAAAAAATAGTATATAAAATTTTATACTCAAATCCAGAATCTCTTGACTCTTGGGCATGTCCACCATAAGTGATTTTCCCTGCCCTTCTGTCCACATCCCTTGAACTTAGTGGAGGCACCTGGGACAGAAGACATTTTTCGAAGCACCATGTGCCATCTTAAAAGCATGTTATAATTGGCTTAAATAATGGAAAAAAAAGGGAGGCCAGAAGGGCCAATTGTTTCCACTCATTAAGATCTAAGGCAGGGGTCTTCAAACTATGGCCCTCCAGTTGTTCAGAAACTACAATTCCTATTATGCCTAGTTATGTCTGAGAATGTCAGAGTTTTACAATGCCTCATGGGACGCGTAGTTTCGCAACAGCTGGAGGGCCGTAGTTTGAGGATCCCTGATGTAAGGGCTCGTGCACACTGCAGCTCCAAGAGGCTCAAAGAAGTGTCTCCTACAGGCTTTTGAGCTTTTTAAAGCTCTTATTTTTTCTGCCTGGAAACTCCCCTTCATGTTAGCCAATATGTCCATGCACACTATGGCTTTTTCCGGAGTTTACAGGCAGATGCTCCTACAGGCAGAAAAAAACCCTCACCAACCTCGCATTTTTGAGAGGAGCTATTGAGCAGAAAAAACACCTAAGCAGAAAAAACGCGTGAAAAAAGCATGAAAAAAGCTCAAAGAAGCTCGAAAACACACACACAAAAAATAAATAAAGTTGAGGGGAGGGTTTGTGGAAAAAAATAAAAAATGCTTATGCTCAAAAAAGCTCAAAGGATCTCAATAAAAACCTGCAAAAGAGCCCAAAAAAAGTACAAGCTTCTTCAAGCTGAAATAAAAGCTCAAATGCCTGTAAAAGCAGCCCCTTTACTATGTACGTTAGTTTATCACATTTCAGATATATCGCTGTACAGTATATTTCAGAAATGTGGCCTGGAGACTTGTTGATGTTCAACTGAAATCTTTCCATAAGATTATATGTGAATTTAACATTTTATTCATGTTATTTACCTGTAAAAGCCTGCCTTGTTGTAGACATTCAAAGCCCTGAAACTGCTACCGAGAGCCACAATGTTAGAAGGGATGTCATTCAACTGACACCATAGTATTCCCCTTCACTCCTCCCCCCTGTTGCAACAATAAAAGTTGTGTAAGGAAGTGAGGGGTGGAGGAGCTGGGCCAGCTCAGAAAGGAATTAAACACTCAACAGAGGAGAGGGCTTTGACAAGCATTAAAGGGGAGTTGTTTTGGGGAAATACCTAGTCAAATTTTCTAGCAGTTCAACAGACAGAGTGAAAAAAGGATTTATGGAACGAAATGCTGCTAGAAAACATTTAAAATACTTTTTTTTGTGCTTTACCAAAAATGTTCTAATGTTTGAAAAACCTGCTGGCAACATGAAAGACTGATAACACAGAGAACAGCCTGCATACATGTACTCACAGTCAGACAACATAGGCATACACAATACCCATATACACTGCCTATACAAAGTCCCAGAGACCTTCGTATGTATGAAACCATGAGGCAAGATTAACATGCACCCAAACACAGCCCAATATACTAAAACATGTTAAATTGTCCCAACCACACAAAATTTACCAGGCTGTGGATGTAAAATAACAGGATAACGTCAATATTAGATTGTAAGCTCTGAGCAGGGCCCTCTTAAGCCTCTTGTATTTTATTGTATTATAAAACGGTGTTGTCTCCCTTTTATATTGTAAAGCGCTGCATAAACTGTTGCCGCTATATAAATCCTGAATAATAATAATAATAATAATAAATACAAAGCCTATCATACAACTACTATAATAGCTGCCATTTACCACCATATTTACTCAGTCACTAAACGCTGTCTCACCCAGTAACCACTCTGTGTGCACACCATACTAGCCTGAAAATGAACATATTTAATTAGTACATACCATACCAGTCAAGTGGCCACATAGTACCACACCAGTCTATGCCACAACAATGTACAAGATGGTGAAATCATCAACCGCTGCTGCTGAAAAGACAATCTGTACTGGAAGGTTTTAGCTCTGGGAGTTACATAGTGACAGTTAATGATAATATAATTATGGTGGGCTGGATAAAACAGCAAACAGGAAGAGGATACTAAATTAGATAGCAAGCAGCAGTCTAACTGAATAGATATTTCTGGTTTATGTATTCCACAGCTAGAAAAAAAAAAAAAAGCACATTTTCTGCCAGTTTAGATACAATTTTACATGCTTACAAAAGCACTGTGCTGTCGGTTATACCATATACAGAATGGAAATAATCTTCCCCATTACACAAGGAAGTGGCAGGAACGGACTCGCTGTACAAACATAAAATTATATTATTATATTCTCTCTCTCTCATCTCTCTCTCTCAAAAACACACACAAAATATATCAGCAGCTCATACTCAATTCTTCATTAAAAAGAAAAAAAATGTTTCAGGGACTTAGGATCACTATTAATGTACAGTTCTGTGGAAAAGTACAATTAAAGATATTGTAGTTACCGAAAAAAAAAAATTGGGAAATAATATATACAGTATAAAAAAAAAAAAAAATCCAACTCATTTTAATTTTACACAAAGTATATATTAAAAAGAGTTCATTTATTAAGGGAAAAAAGCTATCCAAACCTACCTAACCCTGTGTGAAAAAGTAATTGCCCCTTACTAAATCATGAATGAACTGTGATTAACCACATTTTTTGGAAAGCAGAGTTAAATTCCACTTGCCACATCCAGGCTGGATTACTGCCAGACCTGTTGAATCAAGAAATCACTTAAAATAGAAGCCATCTGACAAAGTGAAGCACGCTAAAAGATCTAAAAAAAGAAAAAACACATCATACCAACCAAAGAAATTGACATGCATCAGTCTGGAAATGGTTACAATGCCATTTCTAAGGCATTGGGACTCCAGCGAACCACCAGTGAAAGCCCTTATCCACAAATAGAGAAAAATTGGAACGATGGTGAACCTTCCCAGGAATGGTCGGTTTACCAAAATTACTCCAAGAGCACAACAATGACTCATTCAGGAGGTCATAAAAAAAAAAAATAAAAAAACAGAACCACATCTAAAGAACTGCAGGCCTCACTTAAAGCAGAGTTCCACCCAAAAATGGAACTTCCATTTTAAGGGAAGGCGACTCCCTGACATGCCACATTTGGCATATCATTTCTTTGGGAGGGGGGGGGGGAAGCAGAAACCCTCTTTTTAGAGGGTTTCAGCTCCCACTTCCTCCCGGGGCACCGGAAGTAAGTTCACCGCTCCCCCCTTCCTCTAGGCAATCATCTGGGACACGTCACAGGTCCCAGATGATTGCCTGACCAGTCACAACGTGGTCGAGAATGCGCAGTGCGTGTCCAGCTCTGAAGCCACAGCCAGGTGCCCACAGTGACAATGCCGGCACCGCAGAGAGGAGGGGGGAGAGGAGCAGGGCTTTGTTCCCCCGCATCGCTGGACCCTTGGACAGGTAAGTGTCCAATTATTAACAGTCAGCAGCTGCAGTATTTGTAGCTGCTGACATTTAATTTTTTTTTTGGCGGAACTCCGCTTTAAGGTCAGTGTTCATGATTCAGCAATAAAAACAAGAGGACTGGACAAACATGGCATAGTTCCAAGGTGAAAGCCACTGCTGACCAAAAAAAACACAAAGGCTCGTCTCACATTTGCCAAAAAACACCTTGATTATCCCCAAGACTTTTGGACAAATAATCTGTGTACCGACACAGTTGAACTTTTTGGAAGGTGTGCGTCCCATTAAATCTGGCGTAAAACGAACACAGATTTTTATAAAAAGAACATACCAACAGTCAAACATGGTGGTGGTAATGTGATGGTCTGGGCGGCTTTGCACCTTCAGGACCTGGACGACTTACCATAATTGATGAAACCATGAATTCTGCACTCTACCAGAAAATCCTGAAGGAGAATGTTTGGCCATCAGTTTGTGACCTCAAGTTCAAGCGCACTTGGGTTATGCAGCAGGACAATTAACCTAAACACACCAGCAAAACCACCTCTAAATGGCTCAAAAATACAAAACAAACGTTTTGGAGTGGTCTAGTCAGTCTGATGCTGTGGCATTACCTTAAAACAGGCCGTTCATGCTGGAAAACCCTCCAATGTGGCTGAATTAAAACAATTCTGCAAAGAAGAGTGGACCAAAATTTCACCACATTGATGTGAAATTTATTGGCAGATATTGCAAAAGTTGTTGCCGACAAGAGTTACACAACCAGTTTTTGGGTTTAGGGGGCAATTACTTTTTCACATCGGGCCAGGCAGGTTTGGACAGATTTTTTCCCCCTTTATAAATGAAATCATTTAAAAAATGCATTTTGTATTTACTCGGTTTATCTTTGTGTAATATTAAAATTTGTTTGATAATCTGAATCATTTAAATGTGACAAAATAGGCAAAAGAATAAATATAAATCAGGAAAGGGGCAAATAATATATACAGCGCTGTGAAAAAGTATTTCGCCAATATTTTTTTTGATAACTAAAATATCTTAAAAATTGTATCTCAAACCTAATACTTTTTTTCTTGGTTTAGATAGCATGGGAAATGATTAGAACATCTGTAGGGTTTTTACTACTATCTGGTGCTAGGTTAACATCTAACATGTCATGTACTCGTATTTTTATGTGCTTTTTGGTGCTACACGCATAGAGCAGAACACTAATTTCAATGGGCTGTCCTACGCACACCAAAGTAGCTCATGTAACTTTTTTTGGCATTGAACTTTGTGCGAGTTTAATGTGCGGCTGCTTGCCACGTTTGGGTGTCATTAACAATGAATGGCACAGCAAGCTCGACACGCATTCACAAAATTCTCAGGTGTAAATGCATTTTCTCTCACTTCTAGTTTTGCTAGCAACAGTTCCACCCTTTTAAAAGCAACATGGTGCATTTTTGGTTCAATAGGACTTCAATGGAGAAGCTGCAGAAATGCTTGTAAGTTTTTGCCACGATTTGCATTTTTGAATCCACTCAACAACAAATTGGCCAAAAAAAAATTAAATAAAATAAAAAGAAGCATAAAAAAAAAAAAAAAAAATGCTAAATGCATCAACGCGTGTGCAAAAAGCAGAAACAGATCAAAAGCAAACTGCATAAGTGTGAACCAGGCCTTACAGAGTCATAGAGTAAGTGAAAACCCAAAACATGTTCTTTTCTCAGTCTATCCAAAATGTGGATGTGGTGTATGCGGTTAAACTTACTGTAAATCACAGCTGAGCCAATATAATCGAAGGAGAAAAAGAAAGACACTTTCACATAAATATATATAAAATATTTCCAGATTTATTAATCCCATCGTATAAAAGTTTAAAACAATCACATACATTGCACAATACAATATTATTTTTTTAAACCGAGTGTTTCATTTCACAGGTAACAGATTGAGTCCACACATAGACCAGGTTTTCTCAACCTTAGGGTTCCTTCGGAGGTTGCTAGGGCTTCCTTGAGGAATTTCTGCCTCTTAGATAAGTTATCACTGATCTTTTTAGCTACCTGTAAGGCGGTAATTCTTCCCAATGACCACAAGTGTAAGGAGCATTCTTCGCACTGACCATCACACTAATGCATCATGAGTTGTAGATATAGTCAGTTTTAATAGGGGTTCCCTTAGACCGGAAAGTTATTTCAAGAGTTCCTCTGTGTTCAAAAGGCTGAGAAAGGCTGACATAGACTGTAGAGAATATGGGATTCTTGTAAAGTGGTTGTAAAGGCAGAAGATTTTATTTTTTATCTTAATGCATTCTACGCATTAAGATAAAAAGCCTTCTGTGTGCAGCGGCCCCCCATCAACTCCCTCTAATACTTACCTGAGGTCCATCTAGATCCAGCAATGTTCCACGAGAGACTCGGCTGTCCGGGACTCCCTTCCTCATTGGCTGAGGCAACAGCATGGCGCCATTGGCTCCCGCTGCTGTCAAAGTCAGTGAGCCAATGAGGAGAGAAAGGGGGCGGGGGCAGGGTCAGACCACATCTCCGTGTCTGAATGGACACAGGGAGCTGCAGCTCAGCTCAGGCCCGCCCATAGCAAGCTGTGGGGGCACTCAACAGGAGGCATGGGGCCAGGAGCACAGGGACCCGAGAAGAGGAGGATCGGGGCTGCTCTGTGCAAATCTACTACACAGGAAAAGGAATATTTTTTTTTTTTCATTAAAAATAACAGAGACTTTAGTATCACTTTAAGCTTTTATATGACGTGAATAATAAATCTGGAATTTAAAAAAAATAATGGATGTATTGAATCTATGTCCTTAGGTGCCGTCCTATAAAATCCCTAGTTGTTTTTTTGATTACCATTTGCTTGTTTGAGATGATGGCAGTCCAAGGTTTAACTGGTTCAATGTACATCATCAGAATGGCACAGCTGGGCAAATGGGCGTACCTGTACGTCCCTTTAAATTTGCCGCCATGCCATTGCGTGCGCACCGCCGGCAGGCGCGTCGGCCGCGACCTCCGTGAGTCGGACGCCTCGCGGAGAGGAAGCACGGGGAGATGCTAATGTAAAACAAGCATCTCCCAGTTCTGCCTAGTGACAGTGTCACTGATCTCTACTCCCTGTGATCGGGAGCAGAGATCAGTGACGTGTCACATGTAGCCACGCCCCCCCACAGTTAGAAAAACTCCCAAGGACATACTTAACCCCTACACTGCCCCCTAGTGGTTAACCCTTCACTACCAGTGTCATTTACACAGGAATCAGCGCATTTGTATAGCACTAATTGCTGTATAAAATGACAATGGTCCCAAAAATGTCCGATGTATCCGCCATAATGGTCGCAGTCAGGAAAAATAAATAAATAAAAAAAAAAAAAAAAAAAAACGCTGATCGCCGCCATTACTAGTAAAACAAATTATTAATAAAAATGCCATAAAAGTATCCCCCATTTTGTAAACGCTATAACTTTTGCGCAAACCAATCAATAAACGCTTGTGATTTTTTTTTTTACCAAAAATATGTAGAAGAATACGTATCGGCCTAAAATGAGGAAAAAAAAATGTTTTATAGATTTTTGGGGGCTATTTATTATAGCAAAATGTAAAAAATAAAGCGTTTTTTTTTCAAAATTGTCGCTCTTTTTTTGTTTATAGCGCAAAAAAAAATAAAAACTGCAGGGGTGATCAAATACAACCAAAAAAAAGCTCCATTTGTGGGGAAAAAAAAAAAAAAAAAAAAAAAGACGTAAATTTTGTTTGGGAGCCACGTCGCACGACCGCGCAATTGTCAGTTAAAGCGATGCAGTGCCGAATCGCAAAAAGTGCTCTGGTCTTTGGCCAGCAAAATGGTCCGGGGCTTAAGTGGTTAAAGTCTAGTGTCATCCTGCTTCCTGCCCCTTTTTTAAAAATCATTTTATGAAAAAGTTTAATAGAAAAACAGACAACCTAATTCTATTGATGACGCACAAGCAAATGACCTCTCCACAGTATATCTGACAGTTCCCTAATGCAATTATGAACACACGCATGAACTGACTCATTCATAGGAAATACAAATACCCATCAGGTGGTAGTGGGAATACATAAAGGAGTATTTTAGTATTTCAAGGTCCATATACAGTCCTTTTATTACAACTCTTCTTTCATGGAAGGAATATAAATAAAACAGCCAGTTTTATTACAGTGGACTTTGTTCACCAAAAAAAATAAAAATAAATAAAAAAACGGTCAACAGATAACCACATCCTGACCAGGCCATTTTTTTGCCATACAGCACTGCATTACTTTAACTGACAATTGCTTGGCTGTGCGACACTGTACCCAAATGAAATGTATGTCCTTTTATTCCCACAAATAGGGCTTTCTTTTGGTGCCTTTTTTTGAGCTATAAACAAAAAACAACTGACAATGTTTTTTTTTTTTTTTGTTTTTTTTAAAACAAAATCTTTACTTTCTGCTCTAAGTCCCCTTTCACACTGACGGCCCGTTCAGGTCCGCCTGTCAGTTTTGACGGCGGACCTGAACGGGCGCTCCATGCTGGTCTATGGAGCGACGGATGTCAGCGGAGACATGTCCGCTGACATGCGACCCGTTCCGATCCACCAAAAGCAGACGGATGGCCCTACGTCCAGATCTGTTGCTGGAGGATCGGATCGGGTGAGATCTGATGAAAACGGACACGCTGTCCATTTTCATCCGATCCCTCCATAGAGACCAGCGGCGCTGGACAAGCCCCTCCTTGCTCAGTGAGCAGAGAGGGACTTGTCATCCGCCGGCTCAGCGCAAGCGGAGTCCGCCTTGTGTGAAAGGGGCCTTAAACACATCCAATAAAAATCAAAATGTCTTCATCAATTTAGGCCAATATGTATTCTGTTACATCTTTTTGGTAAAAAATTCCCCATAAGGCTGGATTCACAGTACATCTATGCAGTTTTAGTGCTTTTTGCATTTTGCAGATTTGCACTACAGTCCATTTAACATGGTCTCCTATGAACCCCGTTCTGTAGTGCAAATCTGCAAAATGCAAAAAGCACTAAAACTGCATAGATGTGAATCCAGCCTAAGCGTATATTGATTGGTTTGTGCAAAAGTTATAACAAACTATGGGATATTTTTATTTATGTAGTAATGTCACCGATCAGCGACTTATCGCAGGACTGCGATATTGCGGCAGACAAATGAGACATCGGACACTTTTTTGGGGACCATTATTACAGTGATTAAGAGAAGGAATGTTTATTGAAATATTCAGTCAGTTACATGTTAGGCATTGCAGGTGTTACAGCAAGAAGATAATACATCCTCATATGAGGATCATGTGGTAGGTCACAGTAAACATAACATGAGTATAAAGAGTACAAGTATATTCACATGCGTATTAGTTCACGATACAGATCACCAGGTCTTGAAGCTAGGATGGTGAGCAAAGTTAGTCCAATATATGGTTTGTCTTTTTATATGCATTCAACTTACATAGTTGCCCACTTCCGGTAGCTTAGGTGTTGAAAGCCCTTGGTATCCTCATGGGGGGGGGGCACCCGGTCTGACAGATGAACGACCCTGAACAAAACTTGTCTGCATTCACAGGTATACATCCTAGAGGGCTCTGGAGCATCTGCATAATTGCTTTGTGTGCCCCTGGATGGACCTTTTTTAATTATTATAAAGTTTGGCATGCTGATGCAAGAAATGCTGTTGCATCATAACTAGAATTACAGCAAACTCGGCAGGAAAACTGCAGCGCAATGTTCTTTTGAGTAGGCAGACTTGATTTCCTTCAGTAAACAACCTGAGGGAAATATTCATGTTCCACAGAACAGGAAGTTGGCTAAAAAAGGATACGCTCTCACCAGCAAGGACATATATACTGTAGGGCTGCACGATTAATCGTTAAAAAAATTGTGATCTCGATTCAACCCCCCTCACGATGCTAATCAGCCATTTCAGTGATTCTATGTAAACAGTGCAGAGCCGAGCTGTCAAAAAAAAAGTAACAAATGTTTATCAACATTCCTCAGTGCACAGAGATAAAGAAGAGAAACAATGGCAGAGATTTACTAAATCTGGTGCAGCTGTGTATAGTAGCCAATGAACTTCTAACTTGAGCTTGTTCAATTAAGCTTTGACAATAAAACCTGGAAGCTGATTGGTTTCTATGCAGAACTGCACCAGATTTTTGCACTCTCCAGTTTTAGTAAATCAACTTCACTGTATCTTTTAGTTCTTTTTAGGTCAAAGGAATGAACTTCAGTTCGTAGGGGCCCTTTTACACCATCGGCCCGCAAAGATCCGCCTGTCCCTTTTTTTCCAGGTAGATCTGAGCAGGCCACTCATTGACTTGTATGGGCAGACGAATGTCAGCGGAGATGTGTCAGCTGACACCCGCCTGCCATCCTATCCAACAAGTCAGATAAAACAGACGGATGGCGATACATTAACGGACATGCTGTCCGTTTTCATCCAATCTTCCCATAGAGAACAGCGGGGCTCTGACAGGTCCATCCCAGCACAGTGAGCAGAGACAGATCTGTGTTAGGTGGGGTCAACAGAGCGATCTCCCGATGAGCTAGCCGAGTCCGACCCGTGTGAAAGGAGCCTAAATTAGGTCAGTTTAACCTCTTAAAGACTAAACCTTTTTTGACACTTGTTGCTTACAAGTTAAAAATCAGCATTTTTTGCTAGAAAATTACTTAGAACCCCCAATCACACACGTGTGTGTGTGTATATAGCAGAGACCCTAGAGAATAAAATGGCGATTGTTGCAATGTTTTATGTCACACTATATTTGCATAGCGGTCTTTCGTAGCGGCCTTTCAAACGCAATTTTTTTTGGGAAAAAATACACTTCAATGAATTAAAAAAAAAAACTAAACAGTAAAGTTAGCCCAATTGTTTTGTATAATGTGAAAGATGATGTTAAGCTACAAGAATTGTGATCTTTATTCTAAGCAAAAAAATTGCGATTCTCATTTTATCCAGAATCGTGCAGCTCTAATATACTGTGTACTAAAATATATAGAAGTTTAATACGCAGGTTGGATGTTTCAAGAGGGGGGCCCAAACTATTATAGTAACTCCTAAAACATCAGCCAGACACTGGACTTTTCTATCCATTGGCCAAGTAGAGGTGGTGTCAGTAACAGAAGACAGCATATCTGCATCTTCTCTGTCCCAAGAGGGGTTTGGAATGTTCCTACTCTCCAACTGCTTGGGGCATATACACTGACACAAACCTGTACAAAGGTATACTCTCAGCACAGGGCATTTAACCCTTTCTACAGCAAAAAATGAAAAAAAAAAAAAAAAATGAAAAAGATGCCCATATTTATTATTGTTTGTGTAGTCTGTATGCATTGCAATAATATAGGAAGCTTCAAGTGGGCCTTAATTCATTGAGAAATGTAACAATCATGCAAAAGCATTGAGAGAGTTCTTCATGAAGCATCTCTAAGGCTGCTTTCACACTGGGGCGGTTTGCAGGCGCTATTGCGCTAAAAATAGCGCCTGCAAACCGACCCGAAACAGCTGTTGCTGTGTCTCCAGTGTGAAAGCCCTGAGGGCTTTCACACTGGAGCGGTGCGCTAGCAGGACGGTAAAAAAAAGTCCTGCTAGCTGCATCTTTGGAGCGGTGAAGGAGCGGTGTGTTCACCGCTCCTATACCGCTCCTACCCATTGAAATCAATGGGAGACCGCGGGGATACCGCCGGCAAAGCGGCTTTGCGGAGGTTTTTAACCCTTTTTCGGCCGCATACCGCGGGTAAAACGATGGTAAAGCAGCGCTTAATATAGCGCTGCTTTACCGCTAAATATAGCGCTGCTTTACCGCACCGCCCCAGTGTGAAGCCGGCCTAATGCAGAAAAGGTCAGTTGCACATCTTTGATCTACTTTGAGAGGCTGGCCCTATTTTTAGGTCCTCCTCTATAATACATACAGGCCAATATTAACCCATTAATGCCTGAAGGTAAAATAATCTTAAAGTGGATGTAAACCCTCTCCTATACCCAGTTAAGTGAACAGCCTCAGATAATGCACAGAGATGAAAGAAATCCCCCTACATAAGTTTCACATGTATATCTGCTGTCTTCCCCTTTCTACATTCTTGAGAAAGTGCAGCATGGAGTCTAGACATACACTGTGTGACAGCTGATTGGAGGAAAGGCACATACCACTCTGCTCCACATAGGCCAACGAACAAAGAAACTTGCAGAGCTGTAGTCTGATTAGACAAGCTATCTGCTTATCTGTCTCCAAGTTCCCTCCCTGACACAAATTTCCAGCTGCTTTTATCTCGCGTGTCGGAGAGCTTGTCAGAAGTGACTCTGCTGATAACAGAGGAACGGAGCAGCAGAAAGGCACGGCACTTTGGAGAGAGATATGTAAACACTACAGCTATATGTGCCCAAGTCAGATTTCACAAATGAGCTTTACATCCACTTTAATGCGTGAACCTAGTTTTGCAACTTTGGTAGTTCAGAAAACTGTACATACCATTGCAACTACTTTGTGTAGCCAAGTGAATTCTATTATTATTTTCAGGAAATTGGGCGTTCGTTGAAAAATGGTAATGATATATCTCTACTTTTTTTTCCATTTGCAAAAGGAAAACCAGCCAAAATATTTAAAAAAAAGAGGAAAAGATTTAGCTGTATATTTCATACAATTATGAGCCACCAAAAAAAAAATGAACCCTGGAATTCTCCTACCACCGCTCGCTGCGATACTATATATGTATAAATTCATTGTTGTTTGTACCAGGGCTTGACAAATTTGCTTTGAATCTAGGAGCCAGTTAAAAAAGTTAGGAGCCAGTTTTTTTTAGAGTGGTATGGATTGTCAGCTCCCAGGGTAAGGTCAGTCATTTTCGCCCCCTAACCCTAACTCACAACGGAGCACCCAGTCAATAACTCCAATGTAACGCTGTTATATCAGGGTTATGGGCTGACCAGAAAGAGTAAGGCTGGCAACAGATGGAACTGGTTGGCTCTGGCAGGTGGCAATTGTTTGGGACTGACAGATGGCACTGGTTGCCACTTGCAGGTGGCACTGGCTGGTGGCACTGGTTTGGAACTGCCAGGTGGCACTATTGGCACTGGCAGGAGGCACTAATTGGCAGTGGCACTGGTTTGAAACTGGCAGGTGGCATTGGTTTGGAACTGGCCCTGGTTGGCGGTGGCACTGGCAAGCACTGGTTGGCGGTGGCAGATGGCTCTGATTGGCACTGGCGTGTTTCACACTGAGCACTCTCAGATTGGGCTTTTTAAGAAAAGGGGCGGGTCCACATACATGTAGCGGCCCACCCAGATCTCATTGGCTGGTATTTGATAGCCCACCCCAGCCATCAAGCTCAAATCTGACAGATCCTCCCTTCTCCTCTCTCAGTTACTTGTCAGTTTCACACACTGCCTAGGCACCATGGTGCGATTTCTAGTCACCATGGCGAACTGGCGCCTGGGGTTTGTTGAGCCCTGGTTTGTACCCATAGTAATCCTACTTAAAATATGCCGACCCTGACCTTGATCACATCCTGATCTAGCTATTTTATCTTTATTATTAAGTTCTTGTCGTCTTTGGCAAGGAGAAAAAGCTACTGTATCTTTTTCTCAATTTAGAGAGGAGTACAGGGGTGCATTTTACTGATTGATCACTGCGACAGCCAATTATAGGCCAATACCATGTTAACGATTGAGATCAGGTCTTCCAAGCTCCTGATTGTTAGTACGAGACCCAGAGCCACCAGTGACAGCTTGATCTACATGCTGGTAGCTCCCTAGGAAGAGCACTTCCAGCACCAATGTTGGTGCACATGTATGCTGTGCTTTGGAAGGTCTACCTCTGTGATGCTGCATATATGTGTTTCACCAACTGTTAATAAGAAACCAGGCTTGGGTCAATCTAGTTTTTGCACAGTTGTTTTTAGGTCTGTATTTACTAGACATACACACTGTGTTTTATTAAACACAGTAAACAATTCATACATGGCAATGTATTTCCAGAACACCAAGGGTCAGCAAAAGGAGATAGGACAGCAAACACAGTCTGCCTAGATGACCATTTGTCAGTCTCACTGAAATTTTGGACTCAGATGTCCAATAAAGGATAAGTTACTGTTTCAGCATAAGCTACTGAGGCCTGTAAAAACAGGCTTGTTACCATGGGCTGTAAAAAGATAAAAGAAAACATGTTAAAAAGAAGTTGTGGGCTCCACCTGCTAGCTAATAAAGTTAATCCAGGCCAAACTGGAAAAGCATGACATTCAAAAAGTCTGTTAAAATAATATATTATATTATCAGCATAACATACAGTACTGTGCAAATGTGACAAGAGCCAGCCTACATCCACAAATCTGTAGTTAGCTCTCCAAGTTGTTGAGAACAACCTAACTGCCTAGTTTCTTCAAAAACTTTGTGCAAATTTATCTAGAAGAATTGATGCTATTTTGAAAGTAAAGGGGTGGTCACACCAAATGTTAACTTGATTTGGATTTCTCTTCTGTTCACTCACGTTCCATTCTATTAATTGATAAAAATAAACCACTGAGCCCTGGTTCACAGTGCAGATTCAGTGCATTTCCCCACATCGCACTGCTTGGCAATCACACAGCGTCCATGTGATCTTCTGCGGGTGTCAACGTTAGAATAACGACACCCTGAAACAGATCGCAAAATGCAGCACGATTGTCAGCATTGCAATGCATGGGTGTGAACACAACCAAGTGATGCAGTTTCGGTGCGGAGGGAAAAAAAAAAAAAAAAAAAAAAGGATCCTGTACCATTTTGGTGCGGATGCGATGCAATTTGAGCCATACAAGACATCGCATGTGATGTACACAGAAATGTGGTGCGATTCCTGAGCGAATCACATGTGGCGTTTTCCACGCACCAATGTGAACCTAGGCTGACACTTCTATTTCTGAAAGTATTCTTTATTTACAGCATTTTTTCACACCTGACTTAGGCTGAGTTTACACTAGTGTGAATTGGATGCGGGTTTCCCTGCATCCAATTCGCATTACAGGAGATTGCGACTGGCTCTCTATGGAGCCGGTTCACACATCACGTGGCGGCTGCGGAGCGGCTTGCACAGGAACGTTGTGCATCTTTGGCTCTGTTTCATTTCAAAATTCTGCCCGATTCGTCCCTGAAATGGAGAACAGGGACGCACTGGACCCCTGCTACGAGCCGCATCCGTCGGAGATGTGAACCAAGCCTAAAACCTGAGCACATACTGTATATGCCAAAGCATCCCTTTAAGATACGTTTGAGCTGTCTCTAAGCATAGCTATACTACTACAATGAGGATAGTCAACAAGAGGCAACACAGGTTAAAGGCGGTATTTCTTGCATCATCTGCTGCCCATTGCACAATGAAAAATACCATGTTTAAGGCATACTGTACATACCATTCATTGTAGATTTGATGTGCTCAGAAGGAACAGTCACAGTCTAAATTATGAACTGAAGCAGTGTCTGCTGGTATTCTTATCACACTGGGATAACATCCTTCTCTGCGAGCATGTGATATCACATCAGGTTTTTTTTTTTTTTTTATGTGACTTTATTTACTGATTTTTTTTTAACCTGCACTATGCAGCTAAAAGATGCTCACGTGTACTAGATGGCACTGGGATCTAAGCCTGGTTGGGATTACCATACCTATGCTTAAGGCATGGGCAACACACACCTTTGATGCTCGCCTATCAGAGGGAGGACCACAAGTGACTGGTTGTCTAACCTGTGGGCACTGTCCGCTGGTACCTCAAACCTGTCATAAACCAGACTGGGCAGCTGTCACGAGTACAGGTACCGTTACACAGAAACATAGGGAGGACCAAAGTGGGAATTTACAGTTTCTAAACTCAAATGTTACTTTTTCTGTCACAGGTGGCTTGTGCAAAGGAAATTCTCCAAACATTACAGTGGTTGTAAAGGCTCAAGATTTTTACCTTTATACATTGTATGCGTTAAGGTAAAAACCCTTCTGTGTGAAGCAGTCCTCCTTAAAATTTAGGGATCCGCTGACACCTGCTATCGTCCGCCTCCGCTATTGTCCGATTCTGCAGATGGAGGAAAACCCTATTTTTTCATCCGTCTGCAGAGCGGATCGGATGAACGTGGACAGACGGTCCGTGTTCATCCGATCCCCCATAGGGGAGAGCGGGGGAAACTGACAGGGGGGTCCCTGCACAGTGGGGACCGCCCTGTCATCCGCCGGCTCAGCTGAGCGATCCCCACTGAGCAGCGGATCTTCACGGGGCGGATCAATACGGATCCGCCCCGCGTGAAAGGGGCCATATGCACAAGAGCCTTGGCTCTCCTGGGTCTCTCCCTCCTCATTGGCTGAGACAGCAGTGATAGCCACTGGGTCTAGCTACCATCAATCACAGCCAGTGAGCCAATGAGGAGAGAGTGTGGGTAGAGCCAAGCCATGCTGTGTGTGAATGGACATAAAGAGCAGCGGCTCGGGAGTGAGCCTGCTTAGGTGCAACCATAGCAAGCTGCTTGCTGTGGGGGCACTTGGCAGGAGGAAGAGGCCAGGCGTGCTGGTCGGGGGACCCAAGAAGAGGACGATTTTTTATTTTTTGTAATGTTATACTTGCCTGCTCTGTGGAGTGGTTTTGCACAGAGCAGGCAAGTATAACATTACAAAAAATAAAAATCTACCTTTAATAACACATGACCAACATGCACTGGTAAAAGTATAATTATATATTATATATATATATATATATATATATATATATATATATATATATATATATATATATATACACATACATATATATATACACACACACACACACACACACACACACACACACACTAGGGATGAGCTCAGGTGTGTTTGGATCCTAGTCCAAGCCCACCAGGAAGATGTCACAGTACTGGGCCAGTCATTAACAGCGGAGGCATTCCTTGTCCTGCATGTTATATGTGGGGCTGGTAATGCCCCGGCCACAAATGATTGGCCCAGTACAATGACATCTTGACATCTTCCTCTCTCAGCTAGATTTGGATTGGATCTGAACACACCTAAACTCATCCCTAAAACAAAATGTACAGATTCCATACAGGACACTACATGGAGTTTGTATGTTCTCCCAGTGCTTGTGTAGGTTTTCCTTCCACACTCCAAAGGCATGCTGGTAGATTAGCAGGTTCATGCCTAAACTGTTGTGTGTGTGTGTGTGTGTGTGTTAGGGGACCTTAGATTATAAGCTCCTTAGGGACCTACATATGTAAAGCACTGTGTAAAATGACAGCACTATAAACAGTAAGTGCCTGTAATAAACAGCCATCTATAACCCCAGTGAGAAGTGGGTGACTGTACTGGGGGCTCTGATCTAGGTGTGATCCCAGGTTTTCCTGTACTGGGGGGCTCTGATCTAGGTGTGATCCCAGGTTTTCCTGTACTGGGGGGGCTCTGATCTAGGTGCGATCCCAGGTCTTCCTGTACTGGGGGGGCTCTGATCTAGGTGTGATCCCAGGTCTTCCTGTACTGGGGGGGCTCTGATCTAGGTGCGATCCCAGGTTTTCCTGTACTGGGGGGGCTCTGATCTAGGTGCGATCCCAGGTTTTCCTGTACTGGGGGGCTCTGATCTAGGTGTGATCCCAGGTCTTCCTGTACTGGGGGGGCTCTGATCTATGTGCGATCCCAGGTCTTCCTGTACTGGGGGGGCTCTGATCTAGGTGTGATCCCAGGTCTTCCTGTACTGGGGGGGCTCTGATCTAGGTGTGATCCCAGGTCTTCCTGTACTGGGGGGGCTCTGATCTAGGTGTGATCCCAGGTCTTCCTGTACTGGGGGGGCTCTGATCTAGGTGTGATCCCAGGTCTTCCTGTACTGGGGGGCTCTGATCTAGGTGTGATCCCAGGTCTTCCTGTACTGGGGGGCTCTGATCTAGGTGTGATCCCAGGTCTTCCTGTACTGGGGGGCTCTGATCTATGTGTGATCCCAGGTCTTCCTGTACTGGGGGGGCTCTGATCTAGGTGTGATCCCAGGTCTTCCTGTACTGGGGGGGCTCTGATCTAGGTGTGATCCCAGGTCTTCCTGTACTGGGGGGCTCTGATCTAGGTGTGATCCCAGGTCTTCCTGTACTGGGGGGGCTCTGATCTAGGTGTGATCCCAGGTCTTCCTGTACTGGGGGCTCTGATCTAGGTGTGATCCCAGGTCTTCCTGTACTGGGGGCTCTGATCTAGGTGTGATCCCAGGTCTTCCTGTACTGGGGGGGGGGGGGGCCTCTGATCTAGGTGTGATCCCAGGTCTTCCTGTACTGGGTGGCTCTGATCTAGGTGTGATCCCAGGTCTTCCTGTACTGGGGGCTCTGATCTAGGTGTGATCCCAGGTCTTCCTGTACTGGGGGGGCTCTGATCTAGGTGTGATCCCAGGTCTTCCTGTACTGGGGGGGGGGGGATCAAGGTGTGATCCCAGGTCTTCCTGTACTGGGGGGGCTCTGATCTAGGTGTGATCCCAGGGGGGGGGGCTCTGATCTAGGTGTGATCCCAGGTCTTCCTGTACTGGGGGCTCTGATCTAGGTGTGATCCAAGGTCTTCCTGTACTGGGGGCTCTCTAGGTGTGATCCCAGGTCTTCCTGTACTGGGGGGGGGGGGGGGGGGGGCTCTGATCTAGGTGTGATCCCAGGTCTTCCTGTACTGGGGGGGCTCTGATCTAGGTGTGATCCCAGGTCTTCCTGTACTGGGGGGCTCTGATCTAGGTGTGATCCCAGGTCTTCCTGTACTGGGGGGCTCTGATCTAGGTGTGATCCCAGGTCTTCCTGTACTGGGGGGCTCTGATCTAGGTGTGATCCCAGGTCTTCCTGTACTGGGGGGCTCTGATCTAGGTGTGATCCCAGGTCTTCCTGTACTGGGGGGGGGGGGGGCTCTGATCTAGGTGTGATCCCAGGTCTTCCTGTAATGGGGGGGCTCTGATCTAGGTGTGATCCCAGGTCTTCCTGTACAGGGGGGCTCTGATCTAGGTGTGATCCCAGGTCTTCCTGTACTGGGGGGGCTCTGATCTAGGTGTGATCCCAGGTCTTCCTGTACTGGGGGGCTCTGATCTAGGTGTGATCCCAGGTCTTCCTGTACTGGGGGGGCTCTGATCTAGGTGTGATCCCAGGTCTTCCTGTACTGGGGGGGCACTGATCTAGGTGTGATCCCAGGTCTTCCTGTACAGGGGGCTCTGATCTAGGTGTGATCCCAGGTCTTCCTGTACAGGGGGCTCTGATCTAGGTGTGATCCCAGGTCTTCCTGTACTGGGGGGGGCTCTGATCTAGGTGTGATCCCAGGTCTTCCTGTACTGGGGGGGCTCTGATCTAGGTGTGATCCCAGGTCTTCCTGTACTGGGGGGGCTCTGATCTAGGTGTGATCCCAGGTCTTCCTGTACAGGGGGGCTCTGATCTAGGTGTGATCCCAGGTCTTCCTGTACTGGGGGGGCTCTGATCTAGGTGTGATCCCAGGTCTTCCTGTACAGGGGGCTCTGATCTAGGTGTGATCCCAGGTCTTCCTGTACTGGGGGGGCTCTGATCTAGGTGTGATCCCAGGTCTTCCTGTACTGGGGGGGGCTCTGATCTAGGTGTGATCCCAGGTCTTCCTGTACTGGGGGGGGGGGGGGGGGGCTCTGATCTAGGTGTGATCCCAGGTCTTCCTGTACTGGGGGGGCTCTGATCTAGGTGTGATCCCAGGTCTTCCTGTACTGGGGGGGCTCTGATCTAGGTGTGATCCCAGGTCTTCCTGTACTGGGGGGGGCTCTGATCTAGGTGTGATCCCAGGTCTTCCTGTACTGGGGGGGCTCTGATCTAGGTGTGATCCCAGGTCTTCCTGTACTGGGGGGGCTCTGATCTAGGTGTGATCCCAGGTCTTCCTGTACTGGGGGGGCTCTGATCTAGGTGTGATCCCAGGTCTTCCTGTACTGGGGGGGCTCTGATCTAGGTGTGATCCCCGGTCTTCCTGTACTGGGGGGCTCTGATCTAGGTGTGATCCCAGGTCTTCCTGTACTGGGGGGGCTCTGATCTAGGTGTGATCCCAGGTCTTCCTGTACAGGGGGGCTCTGATCTAGGTGTGATCCCAGGTCTTCCTGTACAGGGGGCTCTGATCTAGGTGTGATCCCCGGTCTTCCTGTACAGGGGGCTCTGATCTAGGTGTGATCCCAGGTCTTCCTGTACTGGGGGGGCTCTGATCTAGGTGTGATCCCAGGTCTTCCTGTACTGGGGGGGCTCTGATCTAGGTGTGATCCCAGGTCTTCCTGTACTGGGGGGGGGGCTCTGATCTAGGTGTGATCCCAGGTCTTCCTGTACTGGGGGGGGGGGCTCTGATCTAGGTGTGATCCCAGGTATTCCTGTACTGGGGGGGGGGGGGCTCTGATCTAGGTGTGATCCCAGGTCTTCCTGTACTGGGGGGGCTCTGATCTAGGTGCGATCCCAGGTCTTCCTGTACTGGGGGGGCTCTGATCTAGGTGTGATCCCAGGTCTTCCTGTACTGGGGGGGGGGGGCTCTGATCTAGGTGTGATCCCAGGTCTTCCTGTACTGGGGGGGCTCTGATCTAGGTGTGATCCCAGGTCTTCCTGTACTGGGGGGGCTCTGATCTAGGTGAGATCCCAGGTCTTCCTGTACAGGGGGGGCTCTGATCTAGGTGAGATCCCAGGTCTTCCTGTACAGGGGGCTCTGATCTAGGTGTGATCCCAGGTCTTCCTGTACTGGGGGGGCTCTGATCTAGGTGCGATCCCAGGTCTTCCTGTACTGGGGGGGCTCTGATCTAGGTGTGATCCCAGGTCTTCCTGTACTGGGGGGGCTCTGATCTAGGTGTGATCCCAGGTCTTCCTGTACTGGGGGGGCTCTGATCTAGGTGTGATCCCAGGTCTTCCTGTACTGGGGGGGCTCTGATCTAGGTGTGATCCCAGGTCTTCCTGTACTGGGGGGGCTCTGATCTAGGTGTGATCCCAGGTCTTCCTGTACTGGGGGGGCTCTGATCTAGGTGTGATCCCAGGTCTTCCTGTACTGGGGGGGGGCTCTGATCTAGGTGTGATCCCAGGTCTTCCTGTACTGGGGGGGCTCTGATCTAGGTGTGATCCCAGGTCTTCCTGTACTGGGGGCTCTGATCTAGGTGTGATCCCAGGTCTTCCTGTACTGGGGGGGCTCTGATCTAGGTGTGATCCCAGGTCTTCCTGTACTGGGGGGGCTCTGATCTAGGTGTGATCCCAGGTCTTCCTGTACTGGGGGGGGGGGGGCTCTGATCTAGGTGTGATCCCAGGTCTTCCTGTACAGGGGGCTCTGATCTAGGTGTTGTGCTTTGTGATAGACCGAGCGGTCACATGATCGCACGGTCGGCTCCTCCCCCTGTAGTGTTAGGCACAGCTGTGTATTCTATAGGTCTGTACCTTTATCAGGGGGGACATTCTGGATATTGCCCCGGAACGCATCGTTCTCTGTCAGCAGGGGGCTCCGGTCCTCCTCCTCGCTGTCACTTCCCCAGCTCCTCATGGTGGACTGTGAGCGCTGTATACAACCGACACTTAGCCGGGTCCCGTGCTAGGAAGTCCCATTCCTGAGTCACACACCGCAGACTCCTCCCAGAGTGAGGGGAGCCCTTCCCTTCTCTTCTCTCCTTCCGGTATACTTCCTCCTCACACAGCTTCATTCCACACTATGGGGACAGGGCGACCCCTACCAATACAACCGAGCTGCACAGCAAACCACAGCCGTGTATTCTCCGCAATCTAGGCTGTTTCTTCTGTGCAACCAACACTACTGGCTACTTCTATACAGACGCGCCCTCTAGTGGAAACTCTGAGCTAACACTACTTCTATACAGACGCGCCCTCTAGTGGAGACACTAAGCTAACACTACTTCTATACAGACGCGCCCTCTAGTGGAGACACTGAGCAAACACTATTTCTATACAGACGCGCCCTCTAGTGGAGACTCTGAGCTAACACTACTTCTATACAGACGCGCCCTCTAGTGGAGACACTGCGCAAACACTACTTCTATACAGACACGCCCTCTAGTGGAGACACTGAGCAAACACTACTTCTATACAGACGCGCCTTCTAGTGGAGACTCTGAGCTAACACTACTTCTATACAGACGCGCCCTCTAGTGGAGGCTCTGAGCTAACACTACTTCTATACAGACGCGCCCTCTAGTGGAGACACTGAGCAAACACTACTTCTATACAGACGCGCCCTCTAGTGGAGACACTGCGCTAAAACTACTTCTATACAGACACGCCCTCTAGTGGAGACACTGAGCAAACACTACTTCTATACAGACGCGCCTTCTAGTGGAGACTCTGAGCTAACACTACTTCTATACAGACGCGCCCTCTAGTGGAGGCTCTGAGCTAACACTACTTCTATACAGACGCGCCCTCTAGTGGAGACTCTGAGCAAACACTACTTCTATACAGACGCGCCCTCTAGTGGAGACTCTGAGCAAACACTACTTCTATACAGACGCGCCCTCTAGTGGAGACTCTGAGCTAACACTACTTCTATACAGACGCGCCCTCTAGTGGAGACTCTGAGCTAACACTAATTCTATACAGACGCGCCCTCTAGTGGAGACTCTGAGCAAACACTACTTCTATACAGACGCGCCTTCTAGTGGAGACTCTGAGCGAACAATACTTCTATACAGACGCGCCCTCTAGTGGAGACACTGAGCTAACACTACTTCTATATAGACGCGCCCTCTAGTGGAGACACTAAGCAAACACTACTTCTATACAGACGCGCCCTCTAGTGGAGACGCTGAGCTAACACTACTTCTATACAGACGCGCCCTCTAGTGGAAACTCTGAGCTAACACTACTTCTATACAGACGCGCCCTCTAGTGGAGACTCTGAGCTAACACTTCTATACAGACGCGCCTTCTAGTGGAGACTCTGAGCTAACACTACTTCTATACAGACGCGCCCTCTAGTGGAGACACTAAGCTAACACTACTTCTATACAGACGCGCCCTCTAGTGGAGACACTGAGCAAACACTATTTCTATACAGACGCGCCCTCTAGTGGAGACTCTGAGCTAAACACTACTTCTATACAGACGCGCCCTCTAGTGGAGACACTGCGCAAACACTACTTCTATACAGACACGCCCTCTAGTGGAGACACTGAGAAAACACTACTTCTATACAGACGCGCCCTCTAGTGGAGGCTCTGAGCTAACACTACTTCTATACAGACGCGCCCTCTAGTGGAGACACTGAGCAAACACTACTTCTATACAGACGCGCCCTCTAGTGGAGACTCTGAGCTAACACTACTTCTATACAGACGCGCCCTCTAGTGGAGACACTGAGCTAACACTACTTCTATACAGACGCGCCCTCTAGTGGAGACACTGAGCAAACACTACTTCTATACAGACGCGCCCTCTAGTGGAGACTCTGAGCTAACACTACTTCTATACAGACGCGCCCTCTAGTGGAGACACTGAGCTAACACTAATTCTATACAGACGCGCCCTCTAGTGGAGACACTGAGCAAACACTACTTCTATACAGACGCGCCTTCTAGTGGAGACTCTGAGCGAACAATACTTCTATACAGACGCGCCCTCTAGTGGAGACACTGAGCTAACACTACTTCTATATAGACGCGCCCTCTAGTGGAGACACTAAGCAAACACTACTTCTATACAGACGCGCCCTCTAGTGGAGACGCTGAGCTAACACTACTTCTATACAGACGCGCCCTCTAGTGGAAACTCTGAGCAAACACTACTTCTATACAGACGCGCCCTCTAGTGGAGACTCTGAGCTAACACTGCTATACAGACGCGCCTTCTAGTGGAGACTCTGAGCTAACACTACTTCTATACAGACGCGCCCTCTAGTGGAGACACTTAGCTAACACTACTTCTATACAGACGCGCCCTCTAGTGGAGACACTGAGCAAACACTATTTCTATACAGACGCGCCCTCTAGTGGAGACTCTGAACTAACACTACTTCTATACAGACGCGCCCTCTAGTGGAGACACTGCGCTAACACTACTTCTATACAGACACGCCCTCTAGTGGAGACACTGAGAAAACACTACTTCTATACAGACGCGCCCTCTAGTGGAGGCTCTGAGCTAACACTACTTCTATACAGACGCGCCCTCTAGTGGAGACACTGAGCAAACACTACTTCTATACAGACGCGCCCTCTAGTGGAGACTCTGAGCTAACACTACTTCTATACAGACGCGCCCTCTAGTGGAGACACTGCGCTAACACTACTTCTATACAGACACGCCCTCTAGTGGAGACACTGAGCAAACACTACTTCTATACAGACGCGCCTTCTAGTGGAGACTCTGAGCTAACACTACTTCTATACAGACGCGCCCTCTAGTGGAGGCTCTGAGCTAACACTACTTCTATACAGACGCGCCCTCTAGTGGAGACACTGAGCAAACACTACTTCTATACAGACGCGCCCTCTAGTGGAGACACTGCGCTAACACTACTTCTATACAGACACGCCCTCTAGTGGAGACACTGAGCAAACACTACTTCTATACAGACGCGCCTTCTAGTGGAGACTCTGAGCTAACACTACTTCTATACAGACGCGCCCTCTAGTGGAGGCTCTGAGCTAACACTACTTCTATACAGACGCGCCCTCTAGTGGAGACACTGAGCAAACACTACTTCTATACAGACGCGCCCTCTAGTGGAGACACTGAGCAAACACTACTTCTATACAGACGCGCCCTCTAGTGGAGACTCTGAGCTAACACTACTTCTATACAGACGCGCCCTCTAGTGGAGGCTCTGAGCTAACACTACTTCTATACAGACGCGCCCTCTAGTGGAGACACTGAGCAAACACTACTTCTATACAGACGCGCCCTCTAGTGGAGACTCTGAGCTAACACTACTTCTATACAGACGCGCCCTCTAGTGGAGACACTGCGCTAACACTACTTCTATACAGACACGCCCTCTAGTGGAGACACTGAGCAAACACTACTTCTATACAGACGCGCCTTCTAGTGGAGACTCTGAGCTAACACTACTTCTATACAGACGCGCCCTCTAGTGGAGGCTCTGAGCTAACACTACTTCTATACAGACGCGCCCTCTAGTGGAGACACTGAGCAAACACTACTTCTATACAGACGCGCCCTCTAGTGGAGACACTGCGCTAACACTACTTCTATACAGACACGCCCTCTAGTGGAGACACTGAGCAAACACTACTTCTATACAGACGCGCCTTCTAGTGGAGACTCTGAGCTAACACTACTTCTATACAGACGCGCCCTCTAGTGGAGGCTCTGAGCTAACACTACTTCTATACAGACGCGCCCTCTAGTGGAGACACTGAGCAAACACTACTTCTATACAGACGCGCCCTCTAGTGGAGACACTGAGCAAACACTACTTCTATACAGACGCGCCCTCTAGTGGAGACTCTGAGCTAACACTACTTCTATACAGACGCGCCCTCTAGTGGAGACACTGAGCTAACACTAATTCTATACAGACGCGCCCTCTAGTGGAGACATTGAGCAAACACTACTTCTATACAGACGCGCCTTCTAGTGGAGACTCTGAGCGAACAATACTTCTATACAGACGCGCCCTCTAGTGGAGACACTGAGCTAACACTACTTCTATATAGACGCGCCCTCTAGTGGAGACACTGAGCAAACACTACTTCTATACAGACGCGCCCTCTAGTGGAGACGCTGAGCTAACACTACTTCTATACAGACGCGCCCTCTAGTGGAAACTCTGAGCTAACACTACTTCTATACAGACGCGCCCTCTAGTGGAGACTCTGAGCTAACACTGCTATACAGACGCGCCTTCTAGTGGAGACTCTGAGCTAACACTACTTCTATACAGACGCGCCCTCTAGTGGAGACACTAAGCTAACACTACTTCTATACAGACGCGCCCTCTAGTGGAGACACTGAGCAAACACTATTTCTATACAGACGCGCCCTCTAGTGGAGACTCTGAGCTAACACTACTTCTATACAGACGCGCCCTCTAGTGGAGACACTGCGCTAACACTACTTCTATACAGACACGCCCTCTAGTGGAGACACTGAGAAAACACTACTTCTATACAGACGCGCCCTCTAGTGGAGGCTCTGAGCTAACACTACTTCTATACAGACGCGCCCTCTAGTGGAGACACTGAGCAAACACTACTTCTATACAGACGCGCCCTCTAGTGGAGACTCTGAGCTAACACTACTTCTATACAGACGCGCCCTCTAGTGGAGACACTGAGCTAACACTAATTCTATACAGACGCGCCCTCTAGTGGAGACACTGAGCAAACACTACTTCTATACAGACGCGCCTTCTAGTGGAGACTCTGAGCGAACAATACTTCTATACAGACGCGCCCTCTAGTGGAGACACTGAGCTAACACTACTTCTATATAGACGCGCCCTCTAGTGGAGACACTGAGCAAACACTACTTCTATACAGACGCGCCCTCTAGTGGAGACGCTGAGCTAACACTACTTCTATACAGACGCGCCCTCTAGTGGAAACTCTGAGCTAACACTACTTCTATACAGACGCGCCCTCTAGTGGAGACTCTGAGCTAACACTGCTATACAGACGCGCCTTCTAGTGGAGACTCTGAGCTAACACTACTTCTATACAGACGCGCCCTCTAGTGGAGACACTAAGCTAACACTACTTCTATACAGACGCGCCCTCTAGTGGAGACACTGAGCAAACACTATTTCTATACAGACGCGCCCTCTAGTGGAGACTCTGAGCTAACACTACTTCTATACAGACGCGCCCTCTAGTGGAGACACTGCGCTAACACTACTTCTATACAGACACGCCCTCTAGTGGAGACACTGAGCAAACACTACTTCTATACAGACGCGCCTTCTAGTGGAGACTCTGAGCTAACACTACTTCTATACAGACGCGCCCTCTAGTGGAGGCTCTGAGCTAACACTACTTCTATACAGACGCGCCCTCTAGTGGAGACACTGAGCAAACACTACTTCTATACAGACGCGCCCTCTAGTGGAGACTCTGAGCGAACAATACTTCTATACAGACACGCCCTCTAGTGGAGACACTGAGCTAACACTACTTCTATATAGACGCGCCCTCTAGTGGAGACACTGAGCAAACACTACTTCTATACAGACGCGCCCTCTAGTGGAGACGCTGAGCTAACACTACTTCTATACAGACGCGCCCTCTAGTGGAGACACTGCGCTAAACACTACTTCTATACAGAAGCGCCCTCTAGTGGAGACTCTGAGCTAACACTACTTCTATACAGACGCGCCCTCTAGTGGAGACACTGCGCTAACACTACTTCTATACAGACGCGCCCTCTAGTGGAGACACTGAGCTAACACTACTTCTATACAGACGCGCCCTCTAGTGGAGACACTGAGCAAACACTACTTCTATACAGACGCACCTTCTAGTGGAGACTCTGAGCTAACACTATCTCTATACAGACGCGCCCTCTAGTGGAGACACTGCACTAAACACTACTTCTATACAGACGCGCCCTCTAGTGGAGACTCTGAGCTAACACTACTTCTATACAGACGCGCCATCTAGTGGAGACACTGAGCAAACACTACTTCTATACAGACGCGCCCTCTAGTGGAGACTCTGAGCTAACACTACTTCTATACAGACGCGCCCTCTAGTGGAAACTCTGAACTAACACTACTTCTATACAGACGCGCCCTATAGTGGAGACACTGAGCTAACACTAATTCTATACAGACGCGCCCTCTAGTGGAGACACTGAGCAAACACTACTTCTATACAGACGCGCCTTCTAGTGGAGACTCTGAGCGAACAATACTTCTATACAGACGCGCCCTCTAGTGGAGACACTGAGCTAACACTACTTCTATATAGACGCGCCCTCTAGTGGAGACACTGAGCAAACACTACTTCTATACAGACGCGCCCTCTAGTGGAGACACTGAGCTAACACTACTTCTATACAGACGCGCCCTCTAGTGGAGACACTGCGCTAAACACTACTTCTATACAGACGCGCCCTCTAGTGGAGACTCTGAGCTAACACTACTTCTATACAGACGCGCCCTCTAGTGGAGACACTGCGCTAACACTACTTCTATACAGACGCGCCCTCTAGTGGAGACACTGAGCTAACACTACTTCTATACAGACGCGCCCTCTAGTGGAGACACTGAGCAAACACTACTTCTATACAGACGCACCTTCTAGTGGAGACTCTGAGCTAACACTACTTCTATACAGACGCGCCCTCTAGTGGAGACGCTGAGCTAACACTACTTCTATACAGACGCGCCCTCTAGTGGAGACACTGCACTAAACACTACTTCTATACAGACGCGCCCTCTAGTGGAAACTCTGAACTAACACTACTTCTATACAGACGCGCCCTATAGTGGAGACACTGAGCAAACACTACTTCTATACAGACGCGCCCTCTAGTGGAGACTCTGAGCTAACACTACTTCTATACAGACGCGCCCTCTAGTGGAGACACTGATCAAACACTACTTCTATACAGACGCGCCCTCTAGTGGAGACTCTGAGCTAACACTATTTCTATACAGACGCGCCCTCTAGTGGAAACTCTGAACTAACACTACTTCTATACAGACGCGCCCTATAGTGGAGACTCTGAGCTAACACTAATTCTATACAGACGCGCCCTCTAGTGGAGACACTGAGCAAACACTACTTCTATACAGACGCGCCTTCTAGTGGAGACTCTGAGCTAACAATACTTCTATACAGACGCGCCCTCTAGTGGAGACACTGAGCTAACACTACTTCTATATAGACGCGCCCTCTAGTGGAGACACTGAGCAAACACTACTTCTATACAGACGCGCCCTCTAGTGGAGACGCTGAGCTAACACTACTTCTATACAGACGCGCCCTCTAGTGGAGACTGCGCTAAACACTACTTCTATACAGACGCGCCCTCTAGTGGAGACTCTGAGCTAACACTACTTCTATACAGACGCGCCCTCTAGTGGAGACACTGCGCTAACACTACTTCTATACAGACGCGCCCTCTAGTGGAGACACTGAGCTAACACTACTTCTATACAGACGCGCCCTCTAGTGGAGACACTGAGCAAACACTACTTCTATACAGACACACCTTCTAGTGGAGACTCTGAGCTAACACTACTTCTATACAGACGCGCCCTCTAGTGGAGACACTGAGCAAACACTACTTCTATACAGACGCGCCCTCTAGTGGAGACTCTGAGCTAACACTACTTCTATACAGACGCGCCCTCTAGTGGAGACACTGCACTAAACACTACTTCTATACAGACGCGCCCTCTAGTGGAAACTCTGAACTAACACTACTTCTATACAGACGCGCCCTATAGTGGAGACACTGAGCAAACACTACTTCTATACAGACGCGCCCTCTAGTGGAGACTCTGAGCTAACACTACTTCTATACAGACGCGCCATCTAGTGGAGACACTGAGCAAACACTACTTCTATACAGACGCGCCCTCTAGTGGAGACTCTGAGCTAACACTACTTCTATACAGACGCGCCCTCTAGTGGAAACTCTGAACTAACACTACTTCTATACAGACGCGCCCTATAGTGGAGACACTGAGCAAACACTACTTCTATACAGACGCGCCTTCTAGTGGAGACTCTGAGCTAACACTACTTCTATACAGACGCGCCCTCTAGTGGAGACACTGAGAAAACACTACTTCTATACAGACGCGCCCTCTAGTGGAGACACTGAGCTAACACTACTTCTATACAGACGTGCCCTCTAGTGGAGACACTGAGCAAACACTACTTCTATACAGACGCGCTCTCTAGTGGAGACGCTGAGCTAACACTACTTCTATACAGACGCGCCCTCTAGTGGAGACACTGCGCTAAACACTACTTCTATACAGACGCGCCCTCTAGTGGAGACTCTGAGCTAACACTACTTCTATACAGACGCGTCCTCTAGTGGAGACACTGCGCTAACACTACTTCTATACAGACGCGCCCTCTAGTGGAGACACTGAGCTAACACTACTTCTATACAGACGCACCTTCTAGTGGAGACTCTGAGCTAACACTACTTCTATACAGACGCGCCCTCTAGTGGAGACACTGCGCTAAACACTACTTCTATACAGACGCGCCCTCTAGTGGAGACTCTGAGCTAACACTACTTCTATACAGACGCGCCTTCTAGTGGAGACTCTGAGCTAACACTACTTCTATACAGACGCACCCTCTAGTGGAGACACTGAGAAAACACTACTTCTATACAGACGCGCCCTCTAGTGGAGACACTGAGCTAACACTACTTCTATACAGACGTGCCCTCTAGTGGAGACACTGAGCTAACACTACTTCTATACAGACGCGCCCTCTAGTGGAGACACTGCGCTAAACACTACTTCTATACAGACGCGCCCTCTAGTGGAGACACTGAGCAAACACTACTTCTATACAGACGCGCCCTCTAGTGGAGACTCTGAGCTAACACTACTTCTATACAGACGCGCCCTCTAGTGGAAACTCTGAACTAACACTACTTCTATACAGACACGCCCTATAGTGGAGACACTGAGCAAACACTACTTCTATACAGACGCACCTTCTAGTGGAGACTCTGAGCTAACACTACTTCTATACAGACGCGCCCTCTAGTGGAGACACTGAGAAAACACTACTTCTATACAGACGCGCCCTCTAGTGGAGACACTGAGCTAACACTACTTCTATACAGACGTGCCCTCTAGTGGAGACACTGAGCAAACACTACTTCTATACAGACACGCCCTCTAGTGGAGACACTGAGCTAACACTACTTCTATACAGACACGCCCTCTAGTGGAGACACTGAGAAAACACTACTTCTATACAGACGCACCCTCTAGTGGAGACACTGAGCTAACACTACTTCTATACAGACGTGCCCTCTAGTGGAGACACTGAGAAAACACTACTTCTATACAGACGCGCCCTCTAGTGGAGACACTGAGCTAACACTACTTCTATACAGACGCGCCCTCTAGTGGAGACACTGAGAAAACACTACTTCTATACAGACGCGCCCTCTAGTGGAGACACTGAGCTAACACTACTTCTATACAGACGTGCCCTCTAGTGGAGACACTGAGCAAACACTACTTCTATACAGACGCGCCTTCTAGTGGAGACTCTGAACTAACACTACTTCTATACAGACGCGCCCTATAGTGGAGACACTGAGCTAACACTAATTCTATACAGACGCGCCCTCTAGTGGAGACACTGAGCAAACACTACTTCTATACAGACGCGCCTTCTAGTGGAGACTCTGAGCGAACAATACTTCTATACAGACGCCCCCTCTAGTGGAGACACTGAGCTAACACTACTTCTATATAGACGCGCCCTCTAGTGGAGACACTGAGCAAACACTACTTCTATACAGACACGCCTTCTAGTGGAGACTCTGCGCTAACTCTACTTCTATACAGACGCGCCCTCTAGTGGAGACACTGCGCTAACACTACTTCTATACAGACGCGCCCTCTAGTGGAGACACTGAGCAAACACTACTTCTATACAGACGCGCCTTCTAGTGGAGACTCTGAGCGAACAATACTTCTATACAGACGCGCCCTCTAGTGGAGACACTGAGCTAACACTACTTCTATATAGACGCGCCCTCTAGTGGAGACACTGAGCAAACACTACTTCTATACAGACGCGCCCTCTAGTGGAGACGCTGAGCTAACACTACTTCTATACAGACGCGCCCTCTAGTGGAGACTGCGCTAAACACTACTTCTATACAGACGCGCCCTCTAGTGGAAACTCTGAACTAACACTACTTCTATACAGACGCGCCCTATAGTGGAGACACTGAGCTAACACTAATTCTATACAGACGCGCCCTCTAGTGGAGACACTGAGCAAACACTACTTCTATACAGACGCGCCTTCTAGTGGAGACTCTGAGCGAACAATACTTCTATACAGACGCGCCCTCTAGTGGAGACACTGAGCTAACACTACTTCTATATAGACGCGCCCTCTAGTGGAGACACTGAGCAAACACTACTTCTATACAGACGCGCCCTCTAGTGGAGACGCTGAGCTAACACTACTTCTATACAGACGCGCCCTCTAGTGGAGACTGCGCTAAACACTACTTCTATACAGACGCGCCCTCTAGTGGAGACTCTGAGCTAACACTACTTCTATACAGACGCGCCCTCTAGTGGAGACACTGCGCTAACACTACTTCTATACAGACGCGCCCTCTAGTGGAGACACTGAGCTAACACTACTTCTATACAGACGCGCCCTCTAGTGGAGACACTGAGCAAACACTACTTCTATACAGACACACCTTCTAGTGGAGACTCTGAGCTAACACTACTTCTATACAGACGCGCCCTCTAGTGGAGACACTGAGCAAACACTACTTCTATACAGACGCGCCCTCTAGTGGAGACTCTGAGCTAACACTACTTCTATACAGACGCGCCCTCTAGTGGAGACACTGCACTAAACACTACTTCTATACAGACGCGCCCTCTAGTGGAAACTCTGAACTAACACTACTTCTATACAGACGCGCCCTTTAGTGGAGACTCTGAGCAAACACTACTTCTATACAGACGCGCCCTCTAGTGGAGACTCTGAGCTAACACTACTTCTATACAGACGCGCCATCTAGTGGAGACACTGAGCAAACACTACTTCTATACAGACGCGCCCTCTAGTGGAGACTCTGAGCTAACACTACTTCTATACAGACGCGCCCTCTAGTGGAAACTCTGAACTAACACTACTTCTATACAGACGCGCCCTATAGTGGAGACACTGAGCAAACACTACTTCTATACAGACGCGCCTTCTAGTGGAGACTCTGAGCTAACACTACTTCTATACAGACGCGCCCTCTAGTGGAGACACTGAGAAAACACTACTTCTATACAGACGCGCCCTCTAGTGGAGACACTGAGCTAACACTACTTCTATACAGACGTGCCCTCTAGTGGAGACACTGAGCAAACACTACTTCTATACAGACGCGCTCTCTAGTGGAGACGCTGAGCTAACACTACTTCTATACAGACGCGCCCTCTAGTGGAGACACTGCGCTAAACACTACTTCTATACAGACGCGCCCTCTAGTGGAGACTCTGAGCTAACACTACTTCTATACAGACGCGTCCTCTAGTGGAGACACTGCGCTAACACTACTTCTATACAGACGCGCCCTCTAGTGGAGACACTGAGCTAACACTACTTCTATACAGACGCACCTTCTAGTGGAGACTCTGAGCTAACACTACTTCTATACAGACGCGCCCTCTAGTGGAGACACTGCGCTAAACACTACTTCTATACAGACGCGCCCTCTAGTGGAGACTCTGAGCTAACACTACTTCTATACAGACGCGCCTTCTAGTGGAGACTCTGAGCTAACACTACTTCTATACAGACGCACCCTCTAGTGGAGACACTGAGAAAACACTACTTCTATACAGACGCGCCCTCTAGTGGAGACACTGAGCTAACACTACTTCTATACAGACGTGCCCTCTAGTGGAGACACTGAGCTAACACTACTTCTATACAGACGCGCCCTCTAGTGGAGACACTGCGCTAAACACTACTTCTATACAGACGCGCCCTCTAGTGGAGACACTGAGCAAACACTACTTCTATACAGACGCGCCCTCTAGTGGAGACTCTGAGCTAACACTACTTCTATACAGACGCGCCCTCTAGTGGAAACTCTGAACTAACACTACTTCTATACAGACACGCCCTATAGTGGAGACACTGAGCAAACACTACTTCTATACAGACGCACCTTCTAGTGGAGACTCTGAGCTAACACTACTTCTATACAGACACGCCCTCTAGTGGAGACACTGAGAAAACACTACTTCTATACAGACGCGCCCTCTAGTGGAGACACTGAGCTAACACTACTTCTATACAGACGTGCCCTCTAGTGGAGACACTGAGAAAACACTACTTCTATACAGACGCGCCCTCTAGTGGAGACACTGAGCTAACACTACTTCTATACAGACGCGCCCTCTAGTGGAGACACTGAGAAAACACTACTTCTATACAGACGCGCCCTCTAGTGGAGACACTGAGCTAACACTACTTCTATACAGACGTGCCCTCTAGTGGAGACACTGAGCAAACACTACTTCTATACAGACGCGCCTTCTAGTGGAGACTCTGAACTAACACTACTTCTATACAGACGCGCCCTATAGTGGAGACACTGAGCTAACACTAATTCTATACAGACGCGCCCTCTAGTGGAGACACTGAGCAAACACTACTTCTATACAGACGCGCCTTCTAGTGGAGACTCTGAGCGAACAATACTTCTATACAGACGCCCCCTCTAGTGGAGACACTGAGCTAACACTACTTCTATATAGACGCGCCCTCTAGTGGAGACACTGAGCAAACACTACTTCTATACAGACACGCCTTCTAGTGGAGACTCTGCGCTAACTCTACTTCTATACAGACGCGCCCTCTAGTGGAGACACTGCGCTAACACTACTTCTATACAGACGCGCCCTCTAGTGGAGACACTGAGCAAACACTACTTCTATACAGACGCGCCTTCTAGTGGAGACTCTGAGCTAACACTACTTCTATACAGACGCGCCCTCTAGTGGAGACACTGCGCTAACACTACTTCTATACAGACGCGCCCTCTAGTGGAGACACTGAGCTAACACTTCTTCTATACAGACGCGCCCTCTAGTGGAGACACTGAGCTAACACTACTTCTATACAGACGCGCCCTCTAGTGGAGACACTGAGCAAACACTACTTCTATACAGACGCGCCTTCTAGTGGAGACTCTAAGCTAACACTACTTCTATACAGACGCGCCCTCTAGTGGAGACACTGCGCTAAACACTACTTCTATACAGACGCGCCCTCTAGTGGAGACTCTGAGCTAATACTACTTCTATACAGATGCGCCCTCTAGTGGAGACACTGCGCTAAACACTACTTCTATACAGACGCGCCCTCTAGTGGAGACTCTGAGCTAACACTACTTCTATACAGACGCGCCCTCTAGTGGAAACTCTGAACTAACACTACTTCTATACAGACGCGCCCTCTAGTGGAGACACTGCGCTAAACACTACTTCTATACAGACGCGCCCTCTAGTGGAGACTCTGAGCTAACACTACTTCTATACAGACGCGCCCTCTAGTGGAAACTCTGAACTAACACTACTTCTATACAGACGCGCCCTATAGTGGAGACACTGAGCTAACACTACTTCTATACAGACGCCCCCTCTAGTGGAGACACTGAGCAAACACTACTTCTATACATACGCGCCCTCTAGTGGAGGCTCTGAGCTAACACTACTTCTATACAGACGCGCCCTCTAGTGGAGACACTGAGCAAACACTACTTCTATACAGACGCGCCCTCTAGTGGAGACTCTGAGCTAACACTACTTCTATACAGACGTGCCCTCTAGTGGAGACACTGAGCTAACACTACTTCTATACAGACGCGCCCTCTAGTGGAGACACTGAGCAAACACTACTTCTATACAGACGCACCTTCTAGTGGAGACTCTGAGCTAACACTACTTCTATACAGACGCTCCCTCTAGTGGAGACACTGAGCTAACACTACTTCTATACAGACGTGCCCTCTAGTGGAGACACTGAGCTAACACTACTTCTATACAGACGCGCCCTCTAGTGGAGACACTGAGCAAACACTACTTCTATACAGACGCGCCTTCTAGTGGAGACTCTGAGCTAACACTACTTCTATACAGACGCGCCCTCTAGTGGAGACACTGCGCTAACACTACTTCTATACAGACGCGCCCTCTAGTGGAGACACTGCCGTTTTTGAAAAATGCCTCAGTGTGAAGGGGGCCTTACAGAGGAGGTCTAGTGCTAGAATTATTGCTCACACTCTAACGATCGTGGTGATACCTCATATGTGTAGCTTGAACACGGTTTTCATATGCGTGCGTATGCGTTTGCTTCTGCATTCAAGCTCGGTGGGACAGGGCGCTTTAAAAATTGTGTTTCTTATTTATTTTACACTGTCCTTTAAAAAAAAAAAAAAAAAAAATGGGTCACTTTTCTTCCTATTTCAAGGAATGTATACTTCTCTTGTGATAGAAAAAAAAGCATGACAGGACCTCTTAAATATGAGATCTGGGGTCAAAAAGAACTCAGATCTAACATTTACACTAAAATGCAATAAAAAAAAGTGTTAAGGGTGAGCTCAGGCGTGTTTTACAACTCCACGTGCCCGCGCCGTTCATCAATGCAGGCATCACCAGTGCCCATCAATGCAGCCTCACCAGTGCCCATCAATGCAGCCCGATCAGTGCCCATCAATGCAGCCCGATCAGTGCGCATCAAAGCAGCTTTACCAGTGCCCATCAATGCAGCTTTAACAGTGCCCATCAATGCAGCCTGACCAGTGCCCATCAATGCAGCATCACCAGTGCCCATCAATGCATCCATGCCAGTGCCATCAAATGCAGCCTCACCAGTGCCCATCAAATGCAGCAAGCCTCACCAGTGCCCATCAAATGCAGCAAGCCTCACCAGTGTCCATCAAATGCAGCAAGCCTCACCAGTGCCCATCAATGCAGCCTCACCAGTGCCCATCAATGCAGACTGATCAGTGCACATCAATGCAGCCTCAACATTGTACATAAATGCAGCCTCACCAGTGCCTATAAATGCAGCATCACCAGTGCCCATAAGTGCAGCCTGATCGCTCGGGCAGGGCAAATGGAGTATATGGGGTGGGATATGTGGTGGTCATCTGGGGGTGTCAGCAGGTCATTGCACGCCACAGCCTCCTGGGGGAAATACCCTGGTCCGACTTTCTAGACCTAGAGAAGGAAAAAAAATGGCAGCGGCTGCCGCTGACCATTTCCAACACGTGTAGCGGCGGCACAGGCGGCGTACCCCCTTCCCTTGGTGCACGTACCCAGTGGTGTATTTAGTGGTGTAAATGCGTGAACCCCCTAATTTAAATCTGACACACCCCTTCCTATTTAAGACCCACCCTGTCACCTATAAACCATACCCCTTCAATGCCTTTTATCAGTGCAGCTTAAGAATGCCGCCTCATTAGTGGGTGTCAGTGCCCATCCGTGCAGCGCTGCCTCATCAGAGCCCAGCCCAATGATGCAGCTTATCAGTGGCCATCAGTGCAGCCTATCAGTGCTGACTTATCAGTGCAGCTTCATCAGTGGCAATCAGTGCAGCCTCATCAGTTTCATAATATCACAGCTTATTAGTGTTTATGAATTATGTATCGATTATCGCATGGAGCACTTTGCAGTACATTAGTTTTCACTGAATGTGGACTGTTTAAAGCGGAGTTCCACCCAAACATGGAAAGCTCTGCTTATCTGCTTCCTCACCCCCTCCAATGGCACATTTCGCACCTTTCAGGGGGGAGGGGGGGACCGGGTACCTGTTTTTGACAGGTACCCTTCCCCACCTCCGGGAGATGGTGCCGTCCCTTGGAAGTTCGGCCCTCCTCCTTCCTTCGCCAGGCCATTCAGAAAGTGCAGCTTGCTTTGCACATGTGCAGTAGGGAACCAACTGTAAAGCTTCACTGACGGTTTCCCTTAACATGAATGGTGGCGTCAGCACCCAAGAGCTGATCCAAAAATCGTCTGGGGTGCCAACATCACAGTCTCCCTGTCCTAATATTAAAAGTCAGCAGCTACAGTATTTGTAGCTGCTGACTTTTAATTTTTTCATGGGGGTGGCTGGACCTCCTCTTTAATGAGTTAGCATTGATTTCAGCATGTATGAAGCACTTTGCACATGCTGAAATCAATGCAAACTCGGTAAACAGTCCTCATTCAGTGAAAGTTCATGTACTGCAAAGCTTGCATTGATTTCAGCATGTGCAAAGTGCTCCATGCATGCTGAAACCAATGCAAACTTAAACTTTCACTGAATGAGGACTGTTTAATGAGTTTTCAGCACGGATCACTTTATTGCAACAAGATCTGTATATTCATTTCCATAAAATGGTGATAAAATATTGCGCCAAACTTAAATAAAGTGTAGCAGCTAGCACAACAATTAGACATAAATTGTATAAAAAATAGATAAACACAAGTGCAGCGCTAGGGTAGACAAATAAGTGTCCCTGATTTTCACATAAGGTCCCACTGGGATAACCAGCCTGTGGGTACTGCTGTGAGCCAGGAGTTTAATAAATATCCCCGTAAATGGGGGTGCCAGCCGGATTGCTCCGCTGGTAAGTGCAAGAAATTAAGTGATTGAAGATTTCGTTTGATGCTAATAAGTGCAAAAATGAAAAAATAGTAAACGTAAAAATTATATTATACCATCTAAGGGGGAAGTGATAAGTGTTTTACCCCAATAGTACGTGAACAGAGAGCAAATTGACCCCTGATTAGAGCAGGTCTCTATTCAATCTCCTTCAGGTACCATAACCTTATATATAACATAGGTTCTTAACGTAGCAAGACAGAACAAAATTCAAAATACTTTCTGGAGGGTATGTTATAAATGTTGCAAATATGGGAAGGGATTACATAATGCTGCCCTTCAAACAGGTATCGCATACAATGCCCTAGGTAGAAACGTACGCTGCCTATCCAGAGACAGCAGAACCAAACTAAATGTTTGGCATGTGACTGGTTCAACAACACATCCAGACCAGTATGCAGAAAAATAATATACTAAGGCAGGGAGTGACCGACCTTAACAAATACCCACAACAATCATATGCTCATAAAAAGACATAAGGGGTAGTCCTGTTAGTAAGGAAAAAAAAAACAGTTCGGTTTGCAGGGTCTTCAGTAGATGTGGTGTGTCACTGGAGATGTTCAAGTTGTGTGGTCAGCTTAACAAACTCTAAGTAGACAATAAAGATGGGTACTCTTACCAGAGCTGTTGGACTCACGGACCTCTCGGTGTGAGTCGATAGGGCTTAGACCGGATACACCGGATAGGTGGTGAATATGTTGCAATCTGCCAAGTTTCACTGGACCGTTTATCCAAGCCTCAATGTAGTCGCTTACCTACAGCTTGATGGAAGAGCCAGGTCAAAAGGTGGGCAGTGGCAATACTTCTTTAAAGGGTCTTTATCCGCAGCAGCTCAGGCAGGGAAGGAAACAGAGAGAGAGAGGCAACTCCTCATAGTGTAAAACCAATTTCCCAATTGGCGTTTATTGGATAAAAAAAGGTTAAAAACATTTTTCTTTGCGCAAAGGGTTAAAAAATGTGGCTTAGGTAGACATAGATGACCTGGCTCTTCCATCAAGCTGTAGGTAAGCGACTACATTGAGGCTTGGATAAACGGTCCAGTGAAACTTGGCAGATTGCAACATATTCACCACCTATCCGGTGTATCCGGTCTAAGCCCTATCGACTCACACCGAGAGGTCCGTGAGTCCAACAGCTCTGGTAAGAGTACCCATCTTTATTGTCTACTTAGAGTTTGTTAAGCTGACCACACAACTTGAACATCTCCAGTGACACACCACATCTACTGAAGACCCTGCAAACCGAACTGTCTTTTGCTTTTCCTTACTAACAGGACTACCCCTTATGTCTTTTTATGAGCATATGATTGTTGTGGGTATTTGTTAAGGTCGGTCACTCCCTGCCTTAGTATATTATTTTTCTGCACACTGGTCTGGATGTGTTGTTGAACCAGTCACATGCCAAACATTTAGTCTGGTTCTGCTGTCTCTGGATAGGCAGCGTACGCTTCTACCTAGGGCATTGTATGCGATACATGTCTGAAGGGCAGCATTATGTAATCCCTTCCCATATTTGCAACATTTATAACATACCCTCCAGAAAGTATTTTGAATACTGTTCTTTTTTGCTACGTTAAGAACCTATGTTATATATAAAGTTATGGTACCTGAAGGAGATTGAATAGAGACCTGCTCTAATCAGGGGTCAATTTGCTCTCTGTTCACGTACTATTGGGGTAAAACACTTATCACTTCCCCCTTAGATGGTATAATATAATTTTTACGTTTACTATTTTTTCATTTTTGCACTTATTAGCATCAAACGAAATCTTCAATCACTTAATTTCTTGCACTTACCAGCGGAGCAATCTGGCTGGCACCCCCATTTACGGGGATATTTATTAAACTCCTGGCTCACAGCAGTACCCACAGGCTGGTTATCCCAGTGGGACCTTATGTGAAAATCAGGGACACTTATTTGTCTACCCTAGCGCTGCACTTGTGTTTATCTATATTCATTTCCATATTGAGCACTTATATGTGATTGGCACACATTGGCCCATCACCAGTGCCATCAATGCAGCCTCACCAGTGCCCATCAAATGGAGCCTCACCAGTGCCCATCAAATGGAGCCTCACCAGTGCCCATCAATGCAGCCTCACCAGTGCCCATCAATGCAGACTGATCAGTGCCCATCAATGCAGCCTCACCATTGTACATAAATGCAGCCTCACCAGTGCCTATAAATGCAGCATCACCAGTGCCCATAAATGCAGCCTGATCACTGGGGCAGGGCAAATGGAGTGTATGGGGTGGGAGATGGGATGTGGTGGTCATCTGGGCGTGTCTTACCTGGCAGCTGGTATGCCATGAAAGTAGGTATCCCTTGCTGCCAATGCACACGCTCCGGTTTGGCAAAGCAAGCCGAGCGCAGAGCTGCTGCAGCTGAAAACAAATGATGTGAATTAACCCCTTACATGGCAAGTGATCGGCTGGATTATAGACACAGGCTGGATCTGGGTGACAGCGGGACACATGCTGGTTGGGAGGAGGGGACAGCAGCAAGCTGTATCTGCGAGACACAGACTGTATGAGGGAGGATACAGGGGAACACAGGGGAACCCCTCATCCAGCCTGTGTCACTCTTCATCCAGCCTATGTCACCCCTCATCCAGCCTGTGCCCCCCTGCCCTCCATCTAGCTTGTGTCACCCCTTATCCATCCTGTGTCCCCCTTCATTCAGCCTGTGTCCCTCCTGTGTCACCCCTCATCCAACCTGTGTCCCCCTGTCGCCCCCCATCCAGCCTGTGTCCCCCCTGTGTCACCCCTCATCCAGCCTGTGTCACCCCTCATCCAACCTGTGTCCCCCTGCCCCCCCTCATCCAGCCTGTGTCACCCTCTCATCCAGCATGTCCCCCCTCATCTAGCCTGTGTCACCCCTCATCCAGCTTGTGTCACCCCCTCATCCAGCCTGTCCCCCCTCATCCAGCCTGTGTCACCCCTCATCCAGCCTGTATCACCCGTCATCTAGCCTGTGTCACCGCTCATCCAGCCTGTGTCACCCGCTCATCCAGCCTGTGTCACCCCCTCATCCAGCCTGTGTCACCCGTCATCTAGCCTGTGTCACCCCTCATCCAGCCTGTGTCACCCGCTCATCCAGCCTGTGTCACCCGCTCATCCAGCCTGTGTCACCCGCTCATCCAGCCTGTGTCACCCCCTCATCCAGCCTGTCCCCCCCCTCATCCAGCCTGTGTCTCGCTGATACAGCTTGCTGCTGTCCCCTCCTCCCAACCAGCCTCTGTCTTGCTGTCTCCAGCTGTCATCCAGATCCAGCATGTGTCTATATATTCCAGCCGATCACTCTACATGTAAGGGGTTAATTCACCTCAGTTGTCTTCGGCTGCAGAAGCTCTGCGCTCAAGTTGCTTTGCCTCAAACCTACTTTCATCGGATACCAATCGTATTGCTACACCGATTGCCACAGCCGTGCCCGACTTCCTAGACCTAGAGAAGGAAAAAAAATGGCAGCGGCTGCCGTGGCACTGACCGTTTTCAACATGTGTAGCGGCAGAACAGGTGGCATACCCCCTTCCCTTGGTGCATGTACCCAGTGGTGTATTTAGGTTTTGTGCTGCCCTAGGCCTGACTAAATGCGTGCACCCCCTAGTTTAAATCTGACACACCCCTTCATGTTTAAGACCCACCCTGTCATCTGTAAACCATACCCCTTCAGTGCCTTATATCAGTGCAGCTTAAGAGTGGCACCTCATCAGTGCAGCCTATCAGTGGCCATCAGTGCAGCTTAAGAATGCTGCCTCATTAGTGGGTGTCAGTGCCCATCAGTGTAGCGCTGCCTCATCAGTGCTCAGCCCAATGGTGCAGCTTATCAGTGGCCATCAGTGCTGACTTAGTGCAGCTTCATCAGTGGCAATCAGTGCAGCCTCATTAGTTTCATAATATCACAGCTTATTAGTGTTTATGAATTATGTATTGATTATCACACGGAGCACTTTGCAGTACATGAGTTTTCACTGAATGTGGACTGTTTAAAGTGGAGTTACACCCAAACATGGATGTTCTTCTTATCTGCTTCCTCCCCCTCTATTCCACGGAGTCTGGCTGTTGATTGGATAGATAGGTTTGATTGATAGCAGCGCAGCCATTGGCTCGCGCTGCTGTCAATCACATCCAATGACACGGCCTGCCGGGGGTGGGACCGAGTCATACACTCTGGACGCAGCGTCCCCGCAATCTTACCCCCTTCGGGAAAAGAGCTTTCCATAAGCCGAGACAGCCGCAGAGGGACCCCAGAAGACCAGGTTCGGGCCACTCTGTGCAAAATGAACTTCACAGTGGAGGTAAGTATAACATGTTTGTTATTTAAAAAAAAAAAAAAAAAACAAACCCATACCTTCCCTTTGATTTCAGCATGTGCAAAGTGCTCCATTCATGCTGAAATCAATGCAAACTTTGCAGTACATGAACTTTCGCTGAATGAAGACTGTTTAATGAGTTTTCAGCACAGATCAATTTATTGCAACAAGATCTGTATATTAATTTCCATATTGAGCACTTGTGATTGGCTGCTTGGCACACATTACAAAAGTTTTGCAGTCAGGAGCCGTGGGGGATTTGTCACCACAAGGAGTGAGAGGAATCAGAGAGCACAGAGTGTATGGGGCAATGTATGACTGGAGGGTGGGGGTAGTGTATGGGAGAGCCTCAAATATATAGGGGGGAATTAATGTATATGAGAGCTTCAAATATATATATATGTGTGTGTGTTAGTGTAATGGATGTCCATTTACCCGATCAGAGGGGTATCTTGAGAGCCTTGTACTGCCTGCAGTGAGATGAGTAAGGATGAGCTCAGGCGTGTTCGAATGGCCCACGTGCAGAGCCCGCCAGGAAGTCGGCGCAGCGCTGCGCTAATCACAGGCAGTGAGACATTGCCCCGATGTGCGGCTGCAGAGATCGGGCAATGTCTCACTGCCTGTGATTAGCGCAGCGCTGCGCCGACTTCCTGGCGGGCTCTGCACGTGGGCCATTCGAACACGCCTGAGCTCATCCTTGGAGATGAGCCGTCTCTGGCTCTCACCTGAAGATTTATCTTAGCTTTGCTGAATCCACAGACCACACTGACACGGCGCTGAGATCCTCCTCAATTCTGGGCCATCCCGGCCTTCCCAGGGATAATTAAAGCGGGTGCCCATTTAAAAAAAAAATAAATAAAAGTCAGCAGCTACAAATACTGCAGCTGCTGACTTTTAATAATCGGACACTTACCTGTCCCAGGGTCCATTGATGCAGGGGATCGAAGCCCCGCTCCTCCCCCCCCTCCGTTCGCCGGCACTGCGCTAATACTACTTCTATACAGACATGCCCTCTAGTGGAGACACTGCGCTAACACTACCTGCTGCTTCAATACAGCCATGCCCTCTAGTGAAGTAACTGCGCTAATACTACTTCTATACAGACACTCCCTCTAGTGGAGACACTGCGCTAATACTACTTCTATACAGACTTGCCCTCTAGTGGAGACACTGTGCTAATATTACTTTGATACAAATGCGCCCTCTGGTGGAGACACTGCGCTAATACTACTTCTATACAGACGTGCCCTCTATTGGAGACACTGCGCTAATACTACTTCTATAAAGATGCGCCCTCTAGTGGAGACACTGCGCTAACACTACTTCTATAGAGACGTGCCCTCTAATGGAGACACTGTGCTAATACTACTTTGATACAAATGCGCCCTCTAGTGGAGACACTGCGCTAATACTACTTCTATACAGACGCGCCCTCTAGTGGAGACACTGCGCTAACACTACTTCTATAATGACGTGCCCTCTAGTGGAGACACTGCGCTAACACTACTTGCTTGCTGCTTCAATACAGCCATGCCCTCTAGTGGAGACACTGGGCTAATACTACTTCTATACAGATGCTCCCTCTAGTGGAGACACTGCGCTAATACTACTTCTATACAGACATGCCCTCTAGTGGAGACACTGCGCTAACACTACTTGATGCTTCAATACAGCCATGCTCTCTAGTGAAGTAACTACGCTAAAATTACTTCTATACAGATGCTCCCTCTAGTGGAGACACTGCGCTAATACTACTTCTATACAGACGTGCCCTCTAGGGGAGACACTGCGCTAATACTACTTCTATAAAGATGTGCCCTCTAGTGGAGACACTGCGCTAACACTACTTCTATACAGACGTGCCCTCTAGTGGAGACACTGCGCTAATACTACTTTGATACAAATGCGCCCTCTAGTGGAGACACTGCGCTAATACTACTTCTATACAGACGCGCCCTCTAGTGGAGACACTGCGCTAACACTACTTCTATAATGACGTGCCCTCTAGTGGAGACACTGCACTAACACTACTTGCTTGCTGCTTCAATACAGCCATGCCCTCTAGTGAAGTCACTGCGCTAATACTACTTCTATACAGATGCTCCCTCTAGTGGAGACACTGCGCTAATACTACTTCTATACAGACATGCCCTCTAGTGGAGACACTGCGCTAACACTACTTGCTGCTTCAATACAGCCATGCTCTCTAGTGAAGTAACTACGCTAATACTACTTCTATACAGACGTGCCCTCTAGTGGAGACACTGCGCTAATACTACTTCTATACAGACGTGCCCTTTAGTGAAGTCACTGCGCTAACACTACTTGCTTGCTGCTTCAATACAGCCATGCCCTCTAGTGAAGTCACTGCGCTAATACTACTTCTATACAGACTTGCCCTCTAGTGGAGACACTGCGCTAATACTACTTCTATACAGACGCGCCCTCTAGTGGAGACACTGCGCTAATACTACTTCTATAAAGATGCGCCCTCTAGTGGAGACACTGCGCTAACACTACTTCTATACAGACGTGCCCTCTAGTGGAGACACTGCGCTAATACTACTTTGATACAAATGCGCCCTCTAGTGGAGACACTGCGCTAATACTACTTCTATACAGACGCGCCCTCTAGTGGAGACACTGCGCTAACACTACTTCTATACAGACGTGCCCTCTAGTGGAGACACTGCGCTAATACTACTTGCTTGCTGCTTCAATACAGCCATGCCCTCTAGTGAAGTCACTGCGCTAATACTACTTCTATACAGATGCTCCCTCTAGTGGAGACACTGCGCTAATACTACTTCTATACAGACATGCCCTCTAGTGGAGACACTGCGCTAACACTACTTGCTGCTTCAATACAGCCATGCTCTCTAGTGAAGTAACCACGCTAATACTACTTCTATACAGACGTGCCCTCTAGTGGAGACACTGCGCTAATACTACTTCTATACAGACGTGCCCTTTAGTGAAGTCACTGCGCTAACACTACTTGCTTGCTGCTTCAATACAGCCATGCCCTCTAGTGAAGTCACTGCGCTAATACTACTTCTATACAGACTTGCCCTCTAGTGGAGACACTGCGCTAATACTACTTCTATACAGACGCGCCCTCTAGTGGAGACACTGCGCTAACACTAGTTCTATACAGACGTGCCCTCTAGTGGAGACACTGCGCTAATACTATTTTGATACAAATGCGCTCTCTGGTGGAGACACTGCGCTAATACTACTTCCATACAGACGTACCCTCTAGTGGAGACACTGCGCTAATACTACTTCTATAAAGACGCGCCCTCTAGTGGAGACACTGCGCTAACACTACTTCTATACAGACGTGCCCTCTAGTGGAGACACTGCGCTAATACTACTTTGATACAAATGTGCCCTCTGGTGGAGACACTGCGCTAATACTACTTCTATACAGACGCTCCCTTTAGTGGAGAGACTGCGCAAATACTACTTTTATACAGACGTGCCCTCTAGTGAAGTCACTGCACTAATACTACTTCTATACAGACGCGCCCTCTCGTGGAGACACTGCGCTAACACTACTTCTGTACAGATGCTCCCTTTAGTGGAGACACTGCGCTAACACTACTTCTGTACAGACGCGCCCTCTAGTGAAGTCACTGCGCTAACACTCCCTCTAGTGGTTATCAGTGGTGTACCCCAAGGTTCAGTGCTGGGACCCTTATTTTTTAATATCTTTATAAATGATATTGGGTCTGGGATCAAAAGTAACATTTCTGTCTTTGCAGATGACACCAAGCTATGCAGTGGAATAACGTCCTTGCAGGAGGTCTCCAATTTACAAGCTGACCTCAATGCTCTGTCTAATTGGGCGACTATGTGGCAGATGAGGTTTAATGTTGATAAATGTAAAGTTATGCACTTGGGGGCTAAGAATATGCATGCATCATACATGCTAGGGGGAGTACAACTGGGGGAATCCGTAGTGGAGAAGGATCTGGGGGTTTTGGTAGATCATAAGCTCAATAATAGCATGCAATGCAAAGCTGCGGTTTCCAAAGCGAGCAAAGTCCTTTCTTGTATTAAGAGAGGTATGGACTCCAGAGAGAGAGATATCATTTTGCCCCTGTTCAAATCATTAGTAAGACCTCATCTGGAATATGCAGTTCAGTTTTGGGCACCAGTTCTCAAAAAGGATATTGGGGAACTGGAGAAAGTGCAGAGAAGGGCAACCAAACTGATAAGAGTCATGGAGGAGCTCAGCTATGAGGAAAGATTAGAGGAACTGAATTTATTCACCCTTGATAAGAGGAGATTAAGGGGGGAGGGGGATATGATCAACATGTATAAATATATAAGGGATCCATATAGTGAACTTGGTGTTGAGTTATTCACTTTACAGTCAACAAAGAGGACAAGGGGGCACTCTTTACGTCTAGAGGAAAAGAGATTTCATCTCCAAATACGGAAAGGTTTCTTCACAGTAAGAGCTGTGAAAATGTGGAATTGACTCCCTGCAGAGGTGGTTCTGGCCAGCTCAGTAGATTGCTTTAAGAAAGGCCTGGATACTTTCCTAAATGTACATAATAAAACTGGGTACTGACATTTATAGGTAAAGTTGATCCGGGGAAAATCCGATTGCCTCTCGGGGGATCAGGAAGGAATTTTTTCCTCTGCTTTAGCAAATTGGAGCATGCGCTGCTGTTTTTTTTTCCTTCCTCTGGATCAACTGTGGGTATAGAATGGGGTATATGGGATTGTATGATATATATTTTTATTTTATTTATTTTTTTATTTGTGGTTGAACTGGATGGACTTGTGTCTTTTTTCAACCTAACTAACTATGTAGTGGAGACACTGCGCAAATACTACTTTTATACAAACGTGCCTTCTAGTGAAGTCACTGCACTAATACTACTTCTATACAGACATGCCCTCTAGTGGAAACACTGCGCTAACACTACTTGCTTGCTGCTTCAATACAGCCATGCCCTCTAGTGAAGTAACTGCGCTAATACTACTTCTATACAGATGCGCCCTCTAGTGGAGACACTGCGCTAACACTACTTGCTTACCGACAAGCCCTCTAGTGGAGACACTGCGCTAACACTACTCGCTGCTTCAATACAGCCATGCCCTCTAGTGAAGTAACTGCGCTAATAATACTTCTATACAGACGTGTCCTCTAGTGGAGACACTGCGCTGATGGTTCTTAAAAATATTTTGGGTCAGGTTTCTAGTGAAAGGCAGCTGACAGCTCAGGTAAATTCCTAAATCCCCCTTGCCCACTCCTCTTTTTGTAGTCAGTATGAAAAAAGACTACTAAATGAGGATACCTATATAACTGTATTCTAATGCAGGGATAAGTTGGGATCAAGTCACCATTTTATTTCTGTGAGGCTGGATTCACACCTATGCAAATTGGATGTGGGTTTCCCTGCGTCCAATTCGCATGGTAGGAGATTGTGACTGGCTCTCTATGGAGTCGGTTCACACATCTCCGCTGCGTCTCTGGTGCAAATTTGCGCAGAGGTCCTGTGTGTCGTGAACAGGGACGCACCGGACCCATGCTGTGAGCCGCATGCGGCAATAGTGTGAACCCAGCCTAAAACTTGTTAGCAGTATGTTAGCTATTTGATTTTTTCAGGAACCTATGCCTGATGAAAGGGTTCTGTGAGGCACTGAAATCTTGCTTCTGTAAATATGACGTGATTGCTGAATAAAGCTTTGTACCTGTTTTGGAGATCCCTGGTGGGTTGGTGACATATTTTCAACTTTGAATGTCGATAGCTTCCTTTTGTAGTAAGGTGCACATGGAAGGGCAACGCACATCACATACAAACAAATTGTGCTATTGCTGGGAGTCCAATGTGTCCCTGTGCCTTGAGAGAGGAGTGGGCTCCCTCCAGGTAAGCATGCCCTTAATTTATCCATTGCTATATTTGCTCCAACTTGGAGACTCTCAATATGAATAGAGTTAGGATCGCAGTATACAAAGCCTTGATGTAGGCACTGCTGTTTCCACACATATTTGCAAATGCCTTTTGTTGCATTTATAAAGCCTTGTGTAATGGAATGTAAATACTAAGTAGTTAATCACAGCCTCCAGTCAGGTTCAAACCCATTTTGGAAGTTTAAAATGTAATTGCTGCAGGAAGCAGAGAACAAAGATACATATCACAGAAAAAGTTACACCCCCAGTGAACCTGTGAGGTTTTGTGTGAATTCTTGCTGGAGTTCATTACAGAGAATTACAATTATGTTAAATTTATGGCTAACTGACTGGTTTCACTTATTGCCTAAAATTACTCTTAAAGGGCCTGTTATAGACTTTGATAAGCTCCAGCATAAGGAGCAGTAGAGAAGGAATAGCTTCTGGTGGCTCTTGTAAAAATTATCTTTAATAAATTGCAAAAACACAAAAATATACCAGCTATTTACTTAGTTACATAGTTAATCTGGTTGAAAAAATACAAAATTCCATCTAGTTCAACCAACATAGAAAAAAAAAAACACACACAAATGGAAAACATTTTCACAGATCTTACTGTGAAGAGGCCTTTCAGTATTTAGAGATTAAAGTGTTACTAAACCCACAACAGTAAAATCAGTCTGTATAGGCAGTAAAGCATGATTGTTATACTCACTGTGGAACCTAAGGGGCTAATCCTCCACATTGTGTAAAAAGGCTGTTTGATCCTTTCTTCTATGATCCTCCCTGTTTTCCACAGTCCCCAATCCATCTCCTGATAGTAAAGAGCCCTGGAAGTCGCTCTGAACATGCTCAGTTTGGTGTGTATTGCTAGAGAGTTTTTTTTTTTTTTTTGTCAGGGTGATCAGTATAGGGCCAAACAGCACTGTCCAGACAGAGGGTCATGGGTCATGCAGCCTCATAGGACAGTCAGAGGAGAACAAGAGGAGAATGCTCAGCTGGACACTATTAGAAGTCACAAGACTGCTATATACTGTACTGCTGTTGAGAAAAGGTATTTAGCCATTTATATTTACTAAAATAACTGCATTTCCCATTCTGTGTACGGAGGGAGACCAGATATAGTGAATGCACTTTATATGTCTTTTCCTCCAGATGTGAAGAGTGCCCCCTTGTCCTCTGTGATTATCTTAAGGTGAACAACTCTACACCAAGTTCACTATATGGACCCTGTGGTGGCTGGTGGATTTAAAAAAAAAAAAAGATGCCACCCCCCCGTTGGTCGGTAGAGTACCACTTACCCCATCACCGGCAGCTTTCCCCTGCTTGGCGGCAGCGGCCTCCCGTTCTCCATCACCGGCGGCTTCCCATTCTCCTGCTCTTCACGGCGGCGGCTTCTGTTTCCTCCTTCCTTCTCGGCAGCCAATCGGGAGTCTTCTCTTTTTCGGCCAATCAGAAAACGGGTCTCACACCTAATTCTGATTGGCCGAATTGAGGATCAGTGTTTCAACAGCAAATATTCATTCGCTGTTGTAACACACCTGGGTGGGCTCCGGTCACATGCTCTGTGACCCAACCCCACCCTATTTTGAAGCCTATTAGAGCCTCAGGCTCTAATCAGGTGCTTCAAAAAATCCCCAGCCGCTGTAATTCAAGTGCCCGGTGCCCCGAAAGGGGCCGGACACATGAATAGGGGTGGCCCCGGCGGCAATGGATAGATTCATGCTATATAGGGGGTGGCCTTGAGAGAGGGGGTGACGCCCGGGTGCCACCACTGTATGGACCCCTTATTTATATGTTGATCATATCCCCCCTTAATCTCCTCTTCTCAAGAGAGAATAAATTCAGGTCCTCTAAGTCCTCCTTTCCTCATAGCTGAGCTCCTCCATGCCTCTTATCAGTTTGGTTGCCCTTCTCTGTACTTTCTCCAGTTCCCCCTTATCCTTTTTGTGAATCGATGCCCAAAACTGAACTGTATATTATAGATGAGGTCTTACTAATGATTTGTACAGGGGCAAAACTATTGCTAGCAAGAGTAGCCTCTCCAGTTTCACTAATTGTATCTTCTTTGTCAACTTTGTACCACTCCGAATACTTTCACACAGGTTCAGATCCGCCTGTCAGTTTTTTCAGGCGGATCTGAACGGTCGCTCCATACACCTCTATGGAGCGTCGGATGTCAGCGGTGACATGTTCGCTGACATCCGATCCGCCCCGATCCGATCCATTTTGCAAAATCTAGACGGATGGATGTCCTATTTTCCATCCATCTGGCGATTCGGATTGGATGAAACGGATAGGCGGTCCGTAATCATCCGATCCCCCCCCATAGGGGAGAGCGGACTCTCTCACAGGTCCGTCCCTGCACAGAGTGCAGAGATGGACTTGTCATCCGCCGGCTCAGCGGGGATCAATGGAAGATCCCCGCTGAGCAAGCAGAGTAGTGAAAACGGACAGCCCCGTGTGAAAGGGGCCTAAAAAAAACAGAGCCTGTTCCCCTAAAGCATATTATACAGCACAGTGCTTCCCCCCGTATCTCCTGAAATACCTGGCTGATCCTGCCTGGATATACCCCCTGTAAACTGACCATGGTTTATCATGGCTGCTGAGCCCTGACACCGTGGTCAGTTTACATGCCTCCGTCATCCGCAGCCCTGCTCTCTGCTCTCCTGTGTCCTCATCTGTCCTCTTCCACCCTCCCCTCCCTGCCTGTCAGCTCGTACCAGTGCGCCCCCCTTCCTGCTGGTATCATAAGTTATTGTTGTTGTTGCAATCCCCTCTGTTATAATAAATGCTGTGCCACACTGTATGCGTTTTGTAAAAAATCAGCCGATAAATACCTTATTTTATAGTGCCGCTCGTCACGTGACCAGCCGTCTCTCTCCTCCTCTCCTCTCCTCCTCCTGGCTGATGTCAGCGAGGGTTTCTCGGTTCTGCCCGCCTGGCTGTCAGACCTGGAGAGGAGAGAGAAAGCCGGTCACATGAGCGCTGATCGGCGTTATAAAATAAGGTATTTATCAGTGGATTTTTTTTACAAAACACATACAATGGGGCACAGCATTTATTACAACAGAGAGGATTGTTGCAACAACACTAAGTGGCTTAACAACCACTTTAAATGTTGCTGAAGATGGCCGCACACTGGTAGATTTCCACAGAAATGTTCAGATGAAAAATCTCTTCAGTACATTCGATCATGCCAAAAGAGACTTAAATGTCATTTAAAGTGGTTGTATACCCTAAAATTTCCACAGAAATGTTCAGACAAAAAAAAGTTTTACAACGTTGTCTACGGCGCATGCGCGCCGTAGACAACGGTGCATTTACAGGGTTAATCCCCATCTTCAACTGCTGCTCACCGCAGTTGAAGTGTCCTGCGCGCATGCGCGGAGCGACATCCTCGCCGCTCTGGCCAAACACAGCGGCGCTGTGATTGGCCGGGGGCCCCGATCTAAGGTAAGTGAGACATAATGAGCTAGTATGTCATACTAGCTCATTATGACTTTGTCTTGCAGGTAGATAACCCAAAAAATTTTTTTTAAATGGGTATACAACCAAAAGTGCTTCAAAATTGTGTTTTCTTAAACATTTGAATTTGGAATGAATGGAGTTTACCAAATGAAAAATCACATACACTTAAATATGTGAATTTTTGGAGAAAACTTTTACCTCTTGCTTCTTCAAATTTTCTCATCACTAGGGTACAAAATAATCATTGTTTTGATTATACTAACAATTAGAAAATCGAAAGAGCGTTCAAAAAAGTAAGAATTTCACACAGGGTTATACTAGTGGAAGGCTAGCTTTGGCAATAACAATAAAGACACAGTATAAAAAATAGAATAGAAAACACTTTGGCCTAGATGATACAAACAATATTTAGTTAATAACTGGGAGGTTTTTGTAATCGGTATCGGTGTCTGTTTTCAAACATAATAACCAGTACAGTTCCCAATTATAAAACTGAATTTGGAATTTGCATATATACCTGGTCTCTGGAATAACCTTCCCCTCCAGCCACGAACCTAGAGAATTCGCCAACATATAATAATATTAATGCTTTCTCTCCTCCCAGTGATAACATTGTAGAATCAAACATGTATGCAACCCACAATCACTGTAGTATGACAAAACACTGTAGTAAGAGTAAACATGTTTTTTTACTAAATAAATGGTTATCACCCTCCCCTTCTTTTTTATTTCTTGTTTTATTTCCTCTGCACTTCCTAATCTCTCTTCTCCTTTAAGCCAACTTCAAATTTTTCTACCCCATCTTCTTGCTTGATAAAGTATTCATATGAACAAGTACAACAAGAACAAGTATGCTTATCTGATATGATCATGTGTCTATGTCTAGTGTTCTTTTTATAAATAAAGAATTAAAAAATACTGAATTTTTATTTTATCCTAGGTTAGTAAAAAAATACTTAATATAGCTATTAATGTGCATGATACAACGTACCTACTCACTTTCTCTTGATAAAATGTTACTGACTTTGTTAGAACACAGTACACTGGGCCTGGCAAGATAATACATACATATGTAAATAGATGGAAATTACCAAGCCAAGATAGTCTTATGCCCCGTACACACGGTCGGAAATTCCGACCACAAAATCCGTCGGATTTTTTCCGACGGATTTTGTCCGACACTGGTGTTGCATACACACGGTTGGACAAAGTTGTCGAAAAATCCGATCATTCTGAACGTTGTGACGTTCGTTGCGTACGACGGAACTACGTAGAGGCTAGTAGCCAATAGCTTTGGTCTTGTAATGTGATCTGAGCATGCGTGGCACTTTGTCCGTCAGAATTCGCTACACACGATCGGAAAAAGTCCAATCGGACTTTGTTGTCGGAAAATTTGAGAGCAGGATCTCAAAATTTTTCCTTCGGAAATTCCGACGGAAAAAGTCAGATGGAGCCCACACACGGTCGGATTTTCGACAACATGGTCCGATAGGACATTTTCCGTCGGAAATTCCGACCGTTTATACGGGGCATAAGTCATCCTAGAGGGGTTGTGGTAGTACTGTTGAAGGCCACTGAGCCACGCACATGCTCCTGCTATAATAGTGTACCAGCTATCCTGGATTTGCCCGGACAGTCCTAAATCTTGGAACCAAGTCCTGATGATGCTGTGTCCTGGGCATGCACATTAAGGCACTCATTCCAGTGATTGGGGACTGTGATTGGGTATAATTATTATAGTATAATTATTGGTAGGTTTTAGGCAGGCAACTCAAGTAAATTGGTGGGGTCTGAGTAGGACCACCTGGTCACTGGACAGGCCTGGGCAGACTGTGGCAGGGTTAACCGTGTCCCAGGGACCATGACTGAAATATATGTAATATATTTAGATAAAACTGAAAATAAATCTAAAGTTGTTTGGGCTTCATGTGTTATGGTTCATATGGTTCAATAAATTCATACAAACTACACTAGGTTGCATGAAATAGTGTTTGGACATTTGTTTTATTAGATCTGACTAGATTGTAGGGCTTAGCACACATTTTACAATCTACCCTTTCATTAGTTTTTCTTATGTTTTGAGTGTGATATACTTTAATACTCAATACTTGAGTGTGTATTTTAACATGAATCAGCCTAAACTTAGTAAATCATATGACCAGATGGTATAATGTTGGACCAGCTTCATGTGTAGTAGTAAATTACAAGTATAAGGACCATGAAACTGTGGCAAAATAACCAGAATACAAGTCCTTTACATTTCTAAAAAAAATTCTGAAATATTCCTCCCAACAAAATGTATCACCCATGGATTCCTTATTAACTTGAAAGAACAGCTTTAACTTCCCAAAAGACCTTTATTTTACTGCAGCTGTTCTCAGTTTAATGCTGGCAGATGAATGCATGTGGAACTTCTGCTTATCTGTCTCCTCCCCCCTCCGGTGCCACATTTGCCAGCTTTGGGGGGGGGGGGGGGGGACAGGTACCTGTTTTTGACAGGTACCTGACCCCACTTTTGGGAGACGGGGGCCGTGGCCCTGTCTCTAGGAAATTCGGCCCCCTCCTCCTTCCTCCGCTGCCAGACTAATTAGAAAACGCAGTGCACAGTAGGGCTTCACACAGGTGAGTGTCCATATATTAAAAGTCAGCAGCTGCAGTATATGTAGCTGCTGACTTTTAACTTTTCGTGGGGGGGGGTGGACCTCCTCTTCAACCCCGTATAGTGTGACCGTGCCCGCGGGACTCCCGGCGATCGTGTCACAGAGCCGCATAACGGGGAGGTGACTATGTAAACAAGGCATTTCCCCGTTCTGCCTTGTGTCATGACAGAGATCACTGATTCACTGAATCACTGATCAGTGATTGCTGTTATGTGAGTTGAAGCCCATCCCCCCACACTTAGAATCACTCCCTAGGACACACTTAACCCCTTCATCGCCCCCTAGTGTTTAACCCCTTCCCTGCCAGTGTCATTTACACAGTACAGGCATACCCCACTTTTAAGTACACAATGGGGTTTATTTACTAAAGCTGGAAAGTGCAAAATCAGGCTCACTTCTGCATAGAAACCAATGAGCTTCTAACCCCAGCTTGTTCAATTAAGCTTTGGTAATAAAACCTGGAAGTTCATTGGTTTCTATGCAAAAGTGAGCCTGATTTTGCGCTTTCCAGCTTTAGTAAATAAACCCCATTGTGTACTTAAAAGTGGGGTATGCCTGTAATCAGTGCATTTTTATAGCACTGATAGCTGTATAAACGACAATGGTCTCAAAATAGTGTCAAAAGTGTCCAATGTGTCCGCCATTTTTTAAAATAACGAACATATCATACTTACCTCCACTGTGCAGCTCGTTTTGCACAGAGTGGCCCTGAACCTGCTCTTCTGGGGTGCCTCGGCAGCTCTCTCGGCTCCTCCCCGCATCAGATAACCCCCTAGGAGAAGCGCTCTCCAGGTGATTACCTTGAGGGCGTGCTTCCGAGTCCATCATTCAGCGTACATAGATGCCAAATGCAGGACTCGGCCCCCGCCCCCCTGCGGCCACGTCATTGGATTTGATTGACAGCTATGGGAGCCAATGGCTGCGCTGCTATCAATCTATCCAAACAACAGCTGAGAACCCCCTAGCAGAGAGGCGGCGCGTCCCTGTGGGACAAGTTTGAGGGTTCAGGTAAGCAAAATGGGGGGTGGGGCTGGGGGGCCAGTCACTGACAGGTGTTTTTTCACCTTAATGCATAGGATGCATTAAGGTGAAAAAACACAAACCTTTACAACCCCTTTAAGGTGAGTGTCTGGAAAGGAACAAAAATACTTGTCCAGCAATCTGATTGTCCACAAATGTTCATTTAACCAAGATGCTAGTGGTGCAGGAACTGCCTTTATAATTTATATAACAGAGATTAAACATCATTTATTGTACTTCAGTTACTTTTTGAAGTGCATGGAGTCCATGATCCCCAATGCAGACACCAAGCTAACACTATTTTTCTTATAAGGCTTTCCCTGCAGTTTACCTTTGAAATCCAACAACAGGTAAATTGTGCAGCCAGGATTTTTCTGTTTCAATCGTTTTTATTAAGTTTTCCTTTCCAAGATATAAGAAGAAATACCTGTAGCGCCGGCAATTTTTCAAAGTACGCGCTATGTATGTAAAATTTAGTTTTTGCCCAGAACTGTAGTTGAGTTTTGGGGTTAATTATTCTAGGTTGTGCTTTGGCATCAGTTTGGCTGGACTGTATTAAAGTTCTGCCTGGTCATAGGTGAGCACTTGTGACAGGTTTAGAACGCAGTCTGGTTGGACGCATTGGGTACCAATCTCTCCCGGGAGGCAATCAGTGGGCGCGTTTGTCCCGCTGTGTATTCTGAGGGGGGTACTCAAGGTGCTGAGGTCACGTGGTTGCGCTCTGGCCTTCAGGGCCTGGGTTCCGTTCCGGCCCAAGAGTGTCTGCTGACTCCATGGTCCTGGTCCTCATGACCAGCCCCAGAGGCCCTCATGGTCTGGGGTGGGGATACATCCGTTTCCGAGCCTCAGAACTGGCTAGTGCAATCTGCAAACTCGGACAGGAATCGGATCGCATTGGGTGTGAACACCCATGCGATCTGATTCTGCTGCGGACAAAAAAAAGGGTTCTGTGCGAGTTTGATTCAAATTCAGCCATACGATCTTTATGGCTGAAATCGCATTGCACAGAGATCGCTTGGGATTTTCACTCCAGTGCGGTGCGAATCACATGCGATCTCTGACATCCCACCAGTGTGAACCAGCCTCTTTCACACTCACAGCGTGGCTGCATTAGCGGTAAAGTTTCTGCTAGTTTTAGCGGCGCTTTACTGTTTTAGCGGTGCTTTTTGGCTACTAGCGGGGACTCTTTTAAGTCCTGCTAGCGGAAGAAGAAAGGGTTAAATGCCTCCAAAAAGCGCTGCTGCCAAATCGCTTTGCAGACGATGCAGTGATGCCCGTTCATTTCAATGGGCAGGGGCGGTGGAGAAGTGGTGTATACACCGCTCCTAAACCGCTCCAAAGATGCTGCTTGAGAAATGTTTCTAACGTCCTACAAGCGCACCACCCGAGTGTGAAAGGCTTTCACATTGGGGCTGCAGGGGAGGCATTTTTCAGGCGCTTTACAGACTGAAAAACGCCTCAGTGTGAAAGGGGTCTTACAGAGACAAAAAAAAAAATCTTTGTAAAAGCCAACAGAAGGAAAATCTGTTATTTACCATATATAGCAAATTAGAAGTTAACTGACCTCTCTGATAGTCTTCTAGTTCTTTCACACCCTAGATATCTTTGTATTACGCCTAACAACATACACTGAGTGCAGGAGAAATTTGCTGTCACTTTAAGGTTGCCGGCCACACACAGCACCAATTAAATCTCCTGACTGAGCTGTATAAACCCACTTGCCAGCTATAGGGGCTGTTTTTTTTGACAAAGAAGGATTGTTCCTTTGAAAAGCGTTACCGCCCCCCTGCTCTGCCCTCTTTTTTCAGTATCATGTAGGGGTTGCCACGTGGCAGTGGATAGCACTGTAGGATGCTGGGCATTGGCGGCTTTTTGACAGCTATCAAATCTGGTTCCCTATGTCGGGTTGGGAAGCAAAAGCTATCAATGCCCATTAATAACAGCTTTGCGGTGTGCACATCCCAATCCTCATGCTGAATGTCAAGAATCCTACCTGTGCATAGACACATACAGTGCGGCTCGACCACATCCCAGCTCCCTCTTCACAGGATTTAACTGACAACATCAGATGCCATTGTCTCTTGCTGCTGCCTGACTCTCTTGTGAGACCAAGAAAGGAAGGGAGAAGAGATGCATCCTTTCACAGGGCTCGATCGTGAGTATAGGCAGGTAAGTGTTTAGGGATTAGGGGGGTGGGGGCCCAAAAAGAATAGGGGGTGAGTGTTTTTACCTTTTAATGCAGGGAATACATTAAAGTTATTGTAAACGCTTACATATACCCAGTGAAGTGACTGGCCTCAGGTGATACACAGAGAATCCTCCTACATACGTTGTACCTGTTTATCTGCAGTCCTCTCTACTCTACATTTGTTTAGAATTTAAACAGCTTATCTGAGATGTCAGAAAAAAGGGGGTGGAGAGCTGAATTACACTCTGCAGAGCTGTTTGGAGGGAAGAGACGCACCCCCTTCACATAGGCACAGAGCTGAGGCTGTCAATCAGCTGGAGGTCCCTCCCCTGTCAACTTTTTTCTCTTGGTGTCAGGAAAACTTGTCAGAGATTCATGCTGATAGCAGAGAAATGAAGCAGCAATTTGTCCCAAGCGCTGAACCCTGTGAAGATACACCCTGTACATTGCTCAAGAACCAATCAGATGCAGCTGTCAGGGAATGTCAACAGTAACATGGCCAAAAAACACAAGAGGGACAGCGCTCACTTTGGTATGCTGTAAACAGGACCATCAATATATTCCAAGGTGAGCCAAGTGTGGAAGCTAAATAATCAATAGCTTTATTGTTGTTAAAAGATAAAAGTCATTAAAAACCTGTGTAATACCATGCCGGTGTTGGTGGGCTAGCATCGCCGGGTGCCGTTCAACCCGTGACTTGGCAAAACGCATGCGCATGAAACACGTCGTCACGGCAACAGATCCTTTTAGCACTCCATGCTGGTTTAAGTGGCATCCATCCTTGGTTCCAGACTTCCACCTTTGTAGCCACGGTGACGTCATTCAAGAGTGCCAACGGATCCTGGACAGGCTCTCTTATGACTGTGTCCCTTGCACAGCGTTACACCGTATCCCGCTACAAGACACCTTTCTATCCCCTGGCACCCAGCAGAGATTAGCCTATCCACAACCACCAACACCGGCATGGTATTGTACAGGTTTTTAATGACTTTTATCTTTTGCCAAGAACAATAAATCCATTGATTATTTAGCTTCCCCACTTGACCCACCTTGCCATATATTGATGGTCCTGTTTACAGCAGAGAAATTAAGCAGCAGACAGAAATTACACTTATTGTTCTGGATTGAAACAAGTACACACTATAGAGGGATGTGCGTTGTTCAGATTTTATGTCTGAGGTTTACAACCACTTAAAGGTAAAAAAAGATAGCCTTTAGACCCACTTTAACAACCTGTCCTTCATTAGGAATGTTTAAAAGCTTTAGGGAACCAAGAACAAACCAGAACGATTTGTTTGTGTAAGTAATTTCAAGTTCTAATTATGTAGATGTTTTCTTCCTGTAAGTAATTTGATAATTGTTAGATGTCATGACCTCATTAAAATGTTGTTTCTCACCCCACCCAAAAGAGTAGAACAATCAACTTTGTTCTTAGTGATTCAGGCATTCATCTGTGACTGATCCTAGTTATCATTCGACATGACTGAAACATGAATGCTGTCCGCTTTGGATATTATTTCATGACTAAGGGATGTGCAGATTACTGAGGCTATTGTTTCCTACAAAGCTAGCAACCCCCGTATTGCTTAAACCCAATCATTGAGCAAACACATTTCTTTTTGGAGTCGAATGGCCATAGCAGCCTTTTAATAACAAAATGAAATACAAAAAACTCATACAACGTAATGCATACAATACATTTTTACATAACTATTAAACCAAATAAAACTCAGTTTAAACCTGCCCAATCTAGCGGTCTTTAAAGGGCAATTTTTCCACGACCAACAAGTTGTATCTGTACACCCCATAAAGGCCCCACGCCGTGTATTACGCCAGCTCAGGGACAATTACCAGTTACTTCCTTCCAGATACAACCAACTACAAACCATTGTTACCATTGTATTGTTAGTAAGGAAAGCGACACCCATACCTCCAGATGGGCCCAACCCCCTAAACCTCCATTATTTTTTCCAGCACCGCCTTCAAAGACCCCACAGACCTCCTGCCACAGCACACGAACGTGACACCTCGCGTTCGTGTCGCCCTCCAAACTCGGAAAGCCCACTGGACACCATCATGCAAACCCAGCTGCCACAGGTCAATGCCGATGGCATTTAGGTGAACACCATCCGGACGTAAAAAATGCCACGTCTCCTCCTCCAAATCCCAATGACGAACAGCCAAGCCCCATTACTTACAAAAAACTTGGATGGAAACATCGGCTGGGGTGCTGACATCGCTGGATTCCAGGACAGGTAAGTGGCTGGCCCTCATTTTTAAAAGCTCTTTTCTTATTTATAGCTTTTTAAACTTTGGCCGTGAGCCACACAGGTTTTATTTTTAACCTTTTAAACTTAATGCCCATGGGAATATATTTTGCAATGTGTTCACATACATTCTTTTTGAATAATTCCTATTTCTATTCTGTGTTCATCGATGCCAATATTTCCCCCCCCAGCCTAAGTCTTGGAGAGCTGCCCTCCTCCTTGTAAAATTTACTCTCTAAAAGTTAAGTGTTTTTATCTTTTCAGTATGTGCTTATCACTGCAGACCAGCTTCTGAATAATGAGGAGCCGGACCAAAGGGAATTGAACCCAGTGACTGAAGGGGTCAAGGACGCTTGGCGCAGCACGATATCAGCTGCATTACCTGCTACTCACTTACACTGCTTTCCACAGGCATTCTCGGGGAGAGTCTGAGGGGCCCATTGCTTATACTGCTAGCAGAGACTAGCAGAACAGGACACCAACTACCCCTCTCACATGTGACATCTACACTAGCCTTACACAGCACCTCTACCAGACCTATAGGGCACTTATACTAACCCTATACTGCGGTTCTACTAAATTGTCACCGTTTCTGACCTGCATCTACTCAACTCTATGCTGATCTGAACAGCAAGTTTCATCCCACTCTTTGTTTCTTTTTGCTAATTATCTTGCATACCCAAGTGTATAATTGCTGTCATTACTCATTTGATTTCTTTATCTTTGCATGCTCATTGTTTACTTTATCGTATGGCAATATATTAAATTTGTTTCTTCTGACTTGATGCATGTGTGCTTTGAAACCATATTTGTGTTGGGTTCTCAGTACTGCTATCAGTGATTTCTTGCAATACTTTGGGTTTGTGTATTCAGCTTGGTGTGTCAGAAGGGCTGAGGTCTTTGAGAAGGTCAAGGCCAGGAACAGAAGGACCCATCTTAACCACCTCAAGACCGGACACTTTCACCCCTTCCTGCCCAGGCCATTTTTCAGTTTTCAGTGCTGTCACATTTTGATTGAAAATTACTCGGTCACACAACATTGTACTCAATTGTACTCGAATGAATGAATGTTTTATCATTTTTTTTTCGTTTTTTGAAGTTGTAATTTCTTTTATCACGTTTTTTTTTATAAAATGAAGAAATTAAATAAAATGTTCTTTTATTCACAAAGTTGTAATTTTACCAAGGAATTTCTTACACACAGCATAAGCATTCTTATAATTACACCCAAAAAAAAATCTGCTATACCTCCTATAGGGGTCCAAAATCCATGGAGCACCTTTGGGCTTTCAAGGAGCATAACTTATATATCGAATTTTCTGACTACCCATCACATTTTTGGAGGCCTTGAAGCACTAGGACAGTGGAAACATTTATAAAATGACTTCATTGTGGAATGCAAACACTCCAAGGCATTTTTTGGCATACGTTTTTGGAAAAAGTAAGAAAGAAAAATGAAAATGTATTTTTTTTACAGATATTTCTAACACCCATCATAGACATACTTAATAATACACCCCAAAACACATTCTGCTACTCCTCTTGAAAATGGTGACCCCACATGTCAGACATGTGTGAGATATTTTCACAGCCTGGCCATATAGATGGGCCCAAAATCCAAGGAGAATATATTATGCATCTAATTTCCTGACTACCTAATAGCTATCACATTTTTGTAAGCCCTTGAGATTCACAACAGTGGAACCACCAACAAAATGACCATGTTTTGGAAAGCAAACACCCCAAGGTATATTTAAGAGGCATGGTGAGTCTTTTAAATACTTCATTGTTTTGCCACAAGTTTTTGGAAAAAGCAGAAAGAAAATTATTTTTCGTTTTTAAGCTTTTAAAGTTGTAAATTAAATCTGATATTTCACACGCACAGCATATTCATACTTAGAATTGCATCCAAAAATACATTCTACTTCTCCTTCCTCCTGAGTATGGGGATACCACATGTGTGAGACTTTTTTCATATTTGCACTGATAATATACTGGACATTGTATCTTGTGCATCACACAAATCAACCAATTGTATCAAAACCAATGTACTGTAATGGTCGCCTCTAGAGTGTTCAGGGAATATAGCTTAGTGTAGCATCGCCTATACTAATCCCAGTTCCTATAAGCCAAGCAAGCTTAGCCTACTGGCACATGGCTGCCCCCAGGAATGCCATGTTCAGTGGCCAGGAAGTACAAAAGGCTGACGAAGGACAGAACAAAAAAGTTCCTGTGGTTTCAGGAGTGCAGTTGTCTGCAGGGGATGGCAGAGACTAGTGTCTCACATGAACATAGTCAGTCAGATGTGCAGATGGGTCAGTTCAGGCAGCATGCAGAGACATGGTTAGCAAACAGGCAAAGGAGTAGTCCAGGCAACAGGCAGAAACATGATTATAAAAACAGACCAGTGTTAGTACAGGTGACAGGCAGAGGCAACACTGCACTGGTGTGGGGGTGATTAGGAACACTGTTGCTGGCTTACACTGGTCTGGTGACACTGGGACTGGTGTGGTGACAATCAAGGACACCGTTGCTGGCTTACACTGGTGTGGTGACTCTGTAAATGGTGTGGAGGTGATCAGGGACACTGTAACTGGTATAGAAGTGACAAGGGACAATATGAATTGTGTGGAGGTGATCAGGGACACTAATTGGAATAAGAGGGGTGAGGGCGGCTTGGGAGTCCAGGATGCGTGGGTATGGGGAGATACCTTGGGTGTGTTTTTTCAGCGATCCAAGACAGACCAGTTGGGTAGGGGAGCCTGGGTCGAGTCGAGTTGAAGGCAGTCCACTTCTCTACAGTATGTCCAGTCTTGGCTGTTGGAAATTTCTCTCAGATTAGACCCGATGGCCCGGGGGTGTTCTTCATGCATGAGGATGGGACTGCTCTGTCTAAAAAATTTCTGATGGCAGCGGGGTTGTGGGCGGATAATTATTCTTCCCATTCTTTCCGCATTGGGGCGGCTACTGAAGCAGTCCGCTGGGGTCTGGATGATAAGGTGGTGCAAAGAATTGGACGCTGGGAGTCTGCTCGATTCAGATTGTATGTCCACCCTCATTTATTGTAAGTCCCGGGGGAGGGGGGGTTTCCTTGTGGCTCCTCTCTCTCCTAATTTTCACATATCCATGTTGTTTGTTACTGGGGGTCTTGGGTTTGTTTGGGGATGCTTTATTCCCCCCTTTTATTTTTTCTTTCAGATTCAGAGGCCTGCCTGGTGTGGATCCTGGGGCACTCATATGTGTATTGGGGTGCCAGGAGGGCTGATGCCTGGGAGGGAGGCAGGCTGCTGGGTTTATCTGGGGATGAGGTCATGGTACGTTGGCTTGGGGTTCCAGGCATGCTATGGTCCAGGGTTCTGCCTGAAATCCAGAGGTAGTTGCAATCTCGAAACACCCAATAAGAGGATAATATGCGACCAGTCTAAACTACGTGGCATGTTCACCAATGCCAGGAGCCTGGCGGACAAGATGGGTGAACTAGAGATACTATTGTACAAGGAGGATTTGGATTTTGTGGGAATTTCAGAGACCTGGTTAGACAGCTCTCATGATTGGCTGGCAAACATTCAAGGGTATACCCTTTATCGCAAGGATAGAGAGCAAAACTGCAAAACTGCAGTGTTTATCCTCATGACACATCACAGGAAGCACCTCCATGGTTAACAGAGGACAGAATTAAAATTTAGACTTGGGAAACTTAACATTAATTAATCACTGGGACCAGATGGCTTGCACCCGGGGGTACTTAGGGAACTCGGTCAAGTAATTGCCAGACCATTGTTTCTAATTTTTACTGACAGTCTACTGACTGGAATGGTACCGGCTGATTGGAGAAAAGCCAAATGTAGCCCCAAATACATACCTGGGAATTACAGACCAGTTATCCTAACATCAATAGTATGTAAACTCTTGGAGGGGATGATAAGGGACTATATACACGATTTTAGTAATGAGAACGGTATCATTAGCAGTAATCAGCATGGATTCATGAAGAATCGTTCTTGCCAAACCAATCTACAAACCTTCTATGAGGAGGTGAGTTGCCAGCTAGATAAAGGAAGGCCCGTAAACGTGGTGTATCTGGATTTTGCAAAAGCATTTGACACAGCTCCCCATAAACGTTTTTCTGTACAAAATAAGGTCCGTTGGCATGGACCATAGGGTGAGTACATTGATTGAAAACTGGCTACAAGGGCGAGTTCAGATGGTGGTGATAAATGGGGAGTACTCGGAATGGTCAGGGGTGGATAGTGGGGTCCCCCAGGGTTCTGTGCTGGGACCAATCCTATATAATTTGTTCATAAACGACCTGGAGAATGGGGTAAACAGTTCAATCTCTGTATTTGCGGACGACACTAAGCTAAGCAGGGCAATAACTTCTCCGCAGGATGTGGAAACCTTGCAAAAAGATCAGAACAAATTAATGGGGTGGGCAACTACATGGCAAATGAGGTTCAATGTAGAAAAATGTAAAATAATGCATTTGGGTGGCAAAAATATGAATGCAATCTATACACTGGGGGAGAACCTCTGGGGGAATCTAGGATGGAAAAGGACCTTGGGGTTACTTGATAGGCTCAGTAATGGCATGCAATGCCAAGCTGCTGCTAACAAAGCAAACAGAATATTGGAATGCATTAAAAAGGGGATCAACTCCAGAGATAAAACAATAATTCTCCCGCTCTACAAGACTCTGGTCCGGCTGCACCTGGAGTATGCTGTCCAGTTCTGGGCACCAGTCCTCAGGAAGGTTGTACTGGAAATGGAGCGAGTACAAAGAAGGGCAACAAATATTAGTTGTGAGGAAAGGTTGCGACCACTGAACTTATTCTCTCTGGAGAAGAGACGCTTGCAAGGGGGTATGATTTCAATATACAAATACCATACTGGTGACCCCACAATAGGGATAAAACTTTTTCACAAAAAGGGAGTTTAACAAGACTCGTGGCCACTCAATAAATTAGAAGAAAAGGGGTTTAACCTTAAACTACGTAGAGGGTTCTTTACTGTAAGAGAGGCAAGGATGTGGAATTCCCTTCCACAGGTGGTGGTCTCAGCGGGGGGCAGTGATAGTTTCAAGAAACTATTAGATAAGCACCTGAACGACCGCAACATACAGGGATATACAATGTAATACTGACATATAATCACACACATAGGTTTAACTTGATGGACTTGTGTCTTTTTTCAACCTCACCTACTATGTAACTATGTAACTAAGGTATGCTCGCTTGGATCGCCCCCCTGATGTGGTTCTTTTACATGTGGGGGGTAATGATCTTGGTTTGCGTTGCTCGCATGAACTGATCAGGGACGTTAAATTTGATTTATTGCGACTCCAGTCTTTTTTCCCGGATACCATTTTTGTATGGTCCGATATAGTGGCCAGGTCTGCTTGGCGTTTGGCTCACTCTGTTGTATGTGTTAACAGAGCCCTGGAGACTGGTGTTCGGGTGTCAGGTAGTGAGAAAAGGGCAGAGGATGTAAAAACCAGACTGAACACATGCTTTGTATGTGTTCTTTCGTTTGTGAGCATGCGTAGTCTTGCTCTTACGATTTCTTTTAGGCCGAAAACCATTCTAGTTAAACAAAAATCGGACATTGTGTTCACATCCGACATCCCCTTTTCCTGGCCTGTCGGGCTGCATGCTCGGATAAGGGCCGGGTATGGATTTTGGGGGGGACCCTATGCATTTTTTTTTTGGCATGGGGTCCCCTTTTTAATCCATACTAGACACAAAGGGCCTGGTATGGATTGGTTGGGACCCCCACGCTGTTTTTTTTTGTCCAATGCTGTTTTGTTTACATTCAGCAGGGATGACTCATCGCTGTTAGGAACCAGGCAGGTGTCGGCTCCTTAACAACCAATGACTAATCCCTGCTACTGACAGTGGGTGAGTGAGTCATTGATTGTTAAGTTTCCGGTGGGTGTTCAGCGGGAAAGGTCATTAGAGAACAGAGGCCACAAATGGGCAGCACAGAGGCTTAGTGGCTAGCACTTCCGCCTTGCAGCACTGGGGTCCTTGGTTAAAATCAAGCCCAGGACACTACCTACATGGAGTTTGCATGTTCTCCCTGTGCTTGTCTGGGTTTCCCCTTGGTACTCTGGTTGCCTGGTTGTCTTACTCTCCAAAGACATGCTGGTAGATTATTTGGCTCCATTCTGTGCGCCTACAATGGCTGCCTCACCCCCTAAGCACTTTGAGTGGACATAACTGATTTACGCTGCTCAGAGGGGGTGGGCCTTGGAGAACATATGCTATATATGGGCAGCAGAGAGGAATGGTTAGCACTTCTGCCTTGCAGCACTGGGGTCACTAGTTCAAATCCTGACCATGAACTACCTGCATGTCGATTGCAAGTTCTCCCTGTGTTTGTGTGGGTTTCCACCCATACTCCAAAGACACAATGATAGGTTACTTGGCTCAATTCAGTGCATTGGTGGTGTAGTGGTGAGTACCTTCCAAGCAGCTGATCAAGGTTTGATTCCCAGCCTCACCTGCTAAATGCTTGAAAGTGATACTAAAGTCTCGTTTTGTTGTTAAAAATAACAAACATGTCATACTTACCTGCTCTATACAATGGTTTTGCACAGAGCAGCCCCGATCCCCCTCTTCTCAGGTCTCAGGTTCTGTGCTCCTGGCCCCTCCCTCCTATTGAGTGCCTCCACAGCAAGCAGCTTGCTATGTGGCACCCGAGTCAAGCCACAGCTCCCTGTGTCCCCCATCATAAGCTGCCTTAATTGGTCACTTGTCATATTGAACAGCATTTACGGAAACTATTCGAAAATTATTAGAAAGGTCCATAAATGGACACAAAGCTATGGCAAGATAGAGCTTGCAAAATCCTCATAAATATATTACAACATACCCAAGCAGTGCAGTTGTGCAATGTTTTCTAGAAAGTGAAGAAATAAATGTGTTTTTAAAGCAGGTGTTGAACACTGATGACATTTGTTTGCATAGTATGGGAGTATCTTTGTTGCTGCAACGCCAAGAAGTCTTACACATGAATTTGCATGTTCGTGCAGTATTGTAAATCATTTCTGTGGTGTACAGAATGTTAACATTGCCCACAAAACCAAACATATGATAGAAACCCAACACTGCTTACCATTCCGGAGAGTTTACTTACAAAAACAAGAAAGTAAGGATATGTGACCTATATCTCTCCTGTTAAGTATGTCCAGGCATTACCCAGATTAAACCCCAAATCTGCTTCTCTTTCTAGCTGCTAGGAGGTCAGTTCCTATTGACATAAGCTTGCCCCCAGAATTACATCTCCCAAAATACCTCTTCATACACCCAGTGTGTGGGCAGGCTCTTGGGGTCAAGGCAGCAGCATGTGAAGTGGGACAGAAAGCGGTGGGGGATAGGCGGAATTAGTTCCAGTAGTTGAAGGCAGAATTCTCTGTCAAAGACTCCATTCACATTAGCACGTCTGCAAAGTCACATGATTTCCAGCACGATTTTGGTGCGACTTTACATTCTCTGGACCAAAGTAGTGCAGGCACCTTTTCAAGATTGCTGCAACTTTAAGTGGCACCAATTTGAATGGGCACCATTGAAAAGAATGGGCTGCGACCTGTCATGTGACTTTGATGTACAAAGTCACATGGCAAGTCACACAAGTGTGAATGGAGCCTTAAGCCCCATACACACGCTCGGATTATCCGAGGACCAGGTCCGTCGGATCATGTCCGTCGTACTTTGTCCGATGTTGGTTTTGCGTACACACGGTCGGACAAAGTTGTCGGAAAATCCGATCATTCTGAACGTGGTGACGTTTGTTGCCTACGACGGGACTACGTAGAGGCTAGTAGCCAATAGCTTTGGTCTTGTAATGTGATCTGAGCATGCGTAGCACTTTGTCCGTCGGAATTCGCTACACACGATCGGATTTGGTGTGATCGGACTTTGTTGTCAAAAAATCTATCCAGCAGGAGATAGGACTTTGTCCGTCGGACAATCCGATGGAAACTGTCCGATGGTGCCTACACACGGTCGGAATTTCCGACAACATTGTCCGATAGGACAGAATCCATCGGAAAATCCGACCGTGTGTATGGGGCTTAACAGTGGCACCAGACAGCAATAAAAAGCTGACAGAGATTTTACTGCTTCTCAACACTATACAAAACTAAAACAGTATTCAGGCTCAAGCTTGACTAACTATAAGAAAAAATTGCCAAGTGGCTTTGGTTGTAGAGGTGTACATAGTTGTGTTTTGATTCATACAAAAGGGTCATGGTACCTTTATTGACATTCTTGATAAAATGCCAACAAGTTTCATGGCTCCTGGTCACGTCTTCAAACAAGATGTGTTACAAACCTGACTTGGGATGCAGCTGCCAGCTACGAGAAGTACTGTATGTGGACTGACTGGAGATGGCCCTTCATAGAATTTCAGTACATGCCTGTCTGAATGGGATTGTGTAATAAAAAGTTTAAAGTACAATTTTATGGAACTTTTTTTTATTTCACCAGGTTTAGATGATGACAAAGATTGGAAACCACATGGAAAAATGGATCTACAAGCAAAAGAAAAGTGGGTGATATAATTGAGCAATGGTTAAAGGGTTGTTGGGTTATACCATAAAAAAATATCTGTCATACAATGTTCTGTCTTTCCAAATCAGTACTATTATAAATGGTGTGCCAGTACAGAGCTTGTTTCAGGCCATCCAATATGGTTGATCATCAACGATCTAGTAAACTATTAAAAAAAAAGAAATTAGGGCTTTTTAGGAAGCTTTGCAATGAGATGACTGGTGACTATGATGCTTCCTACTAGAATTTTTTACACATGGGTTGTTAGTATTCTATTGTTTTCCTCTAGTGCTTAGTCCTTAATTGGAATTGTTTTTATGGGAAAATCTTAACTTTTTTCTAAAGGGCAGTCAGGCATGGCATCAGTGCCATAGACTCCGGTCACCAATTTGAAAGACCCTGTATCTGATTGGATGGCCAGCTTTGAGACAAAGAGGTTATACTGTATAAAGCCCCTAATGTGTCAATGTGGCACAGCCACAGTTTCAGGTAGGGACCTGCTTGTGAGGTAGTGGTATGCCTAGCATTTGGGACAAGTTCCTGTCAAGTAGGGATAGTTTAGGGATACTCATGGATATCTGTGAATTCGGCATGGCATACTGGGACAGGATACTAAGAGCATTTTCCATTCTTCTAGTCTGGTGCAATTCACGCACTGACTAGGACAGCACCCTTTTAGGAAAGTCACCTCTATGAAGTCACACCGTTAGATGTTTAAGAAAGCACGTGTCATGTGGTTCTTTGCCAAGGACCTCCTCATGGGAGTTTAGATTGCAAGCTACCCCCAGGTCACCTCCCAGACTGGACTGTAGAAGACTGTACTATAGTGGCCTGGACTGTAGGAGATGGGACAGTAATGAACTTGACTGTAGCAGACTGGAAATTAGTGGACTCCACTGTAGCGGACTGGACAGGGCTTAAGTGAAGTGACCTATGGCAGGCTGAACGTAGGGCTAATAGCAGGCTGACTGGCAACAGGGCCTCGGGTTCTCAGGGACCAGACCAGTGGCGGCCCAGGTTCTCAGGGACCGCCCAGCCCCCCAGGCAGTCACAAAAAAAAAAAAAAAAACATTTGCTTTTAGGTGTTCATTCATTCCATTGGACAGAATATTAATTTATTCTGGCCGATAAAAGGAATGATTGGTAAAGCATTAGGTGCAATTACAGGCATTTAGGCGCATCTAACCTTTTTGTGCTGAAACGCTCCTATCCTAAAAGCTTTGACTATTTATTTATTTTTTCTGCTTCTAAGCTCTCTTGCCTCAAAACTCCTGTAAACACCTATGTGTGCAAGAACAGAGGAAGAAAAAAAGAAACATGAAATGCCTCTAACAGCTGTATTTTTAATGCCCCCTGTGCCCGAGGCCTTAGTCTGTACAATTTTTTGTACAGTATGGTAATTGAACACTAACACAATGCTTGAGTGGTGACATGCCTGCTCAAGCTTGAAATTACTTTTCTGCCAGTTGGATGTGCCATATGACACATGTCACATGATGCGGCTGGGACACTCCAAGCAAAACCCAGGAATGTTCAGGGCCACAGGAGATGAAAAAGGTGCCAGTGCTTGCGTAGAGAAGGTAAGTGACTGACACTACCCCTAGGAAAATGGTGATGAAATTCTCATATAAGGTGAGGAACAAATAAGAATACAGCTTGCCCCTGGAGATTTTTGTATTAAGGATTTGCTGAATTTGATATTCCAAGGAGGAAGAAGCTTGAGGAGGGATTTGTGAAGTTGCACAAGAGAATCTGTTGGGTAGTAATAGAATCAGAAGGGAGACCTGAAATAAATTTGGTGTGTAAAGATGAGGTAGAAATATACTGGATTGATCTTGGTTGTAATTTCAAAAGGTTTAAGATATGAAGGAGCAAACTTAGCTAAGGACACTCTGAGGCAAAGTTTTTTTAGTGGAAAGCCAGACTTCATACCAGTAATCAGGAGGTTTAGTGTGGCCAGCACTTTTTTTGTATGGGCGGGCGGGGCGATGGTCGCCTACATGATGGTTAGATCTGGCACTGGTTGGAAATATTGGAGCCAAACCTGAGGGTGCTTACCATAGACAACATAGAGTGGAGTTTTTCCAGAACTTGAATTTACAAGATTATTATAGGCAAACTCCAACAGTCCAATGCAGAAGAGAGATACTATTATCATTGTTGACGGAGATAAGGGAGCAAAGGAACTATTCCAAGGTTTCATTTGTTCTCTGTTTGACCAATACTTTGAGGATGGAAAAAGATGTTAAGAGAAATGTTTAAAGCGGTATTGAACTCAAAACCAGAAAATGTAATATATTGCAGCTCACCAATCTTTAGCAGTTACTTTGTAGTTGGTGATTATCGAAAAAAAGAATTTGGACGGATTCTAGAGTGCGGGTTCTTTCCATATATCTATTTTCCGAGTTGTTACAACCGGACTTTCTAGGAAACTAGGTCCGACGGTCTTCCCGACGGACTTTCGGCGGAGTTCCGATGGATTTTACGGGACAAAAAAATAGCCAGTAGCCAATAGCTGCCCTTGCGTCTTATTTGGTCCCTCGGACCAGCACACAGACGAATGGTTTTCCCAATTTGAGTCTGTCGGAATTGAGTCTGTCGGATAGATTTGAAACATGTTCTATTTCTAAGTCCGCCAGAATTTTTTCTCCAGAAACAAACGGATTAGCCCACACGCGATCGGATTGTCCGACGGACTAATCCCGTCGAACATAGTTTGCCGGAAAGTCCAGTCGTGTGTACGCGGCATTAGTTTTAGAGCTACAGAAGCTGGTGTAAGGGCTCTTACGGCTACAATACCACATAATATTACAAAATTTGAAGCCTAATTACTTTTTGAATGATTCAAGGTAAAATAACTGTTTTTTACCTAATTAATACATCACAATTACCTCACTGGTTTGTTTTTTTCACATATTTAATATATATTTTTTATCATGTTTTTCAAGTTTTTCAATAAATCATTGATTATTTTATGCACTTCACACAGATTTTTTTTTTTTTTTTTCAACTTCAGTTTTAATTCACCTTTCACTGTTTGTTTTTTATTTTTCATTCACAAAGTTATTTATGTTCACCTTAGTTATTATTCTATTTTCATCACTCATTTCCACATTTTTTGGCACTCCACACTTCACACATATATATATTTTTTATCACTTCATTTTGATCTCTACACCCTTAACTACCACATTATCCACACGTCCACATAGTCACCACACAAACTCATATTATTTTGTTATATTCAATAGGTTTTTTGTATATATTTGTTTTTAAAAAAAAATGTAATTACATATTTGTTCACTAATTAATCTACTACCACTAATAAGCCAACTATGTGGATTTATTGCGCAAAACTTGGCCTTAAGCCGATCAACGGATTATGCCCAAATGAAAAGATGATTATTTTTAACATATTTACATATATTATTGTTTGACCATACAGGTGTGTGCATATACACCTATTGTCTAAACAATCATTAAATAACTCAAGTCAATTAGACATGACATTGCCATTTACAGTACATGAATTAGTAGGCCAGAAATGATCTGTCTGTGACACTCCTTGAGTTTACTGTAATTGAAATAAAATCTTTTTAAATTTTGGGATATAGAAAATTGAGGGTGCCACTGTGCCCCCCCGTTCAAGACCCCATTTTTCCCCTAGTCCCAGTAAGGGGTGACTCCTTGCAAGTTGTGTGGAGGTGGGGTTTTTTTGCCTCTGTTGAGGACAGGAGAATATCGTGAGGACACATCGGGATCACCTAGACTGGAGGTGCTTTTGGAGGAATAGCAATTCATCTGATTATGGAATGTAGTTCTCTTGTCAACAAGTGGTAAATATGCATATTCAACTCTATTATAATAGTACAAAATGATCATGTAAAATAATTAATTTATTTATAGACAGTATAACTCAAACATTCTCTTTCTCGAATAGAATAAATTTTGCTGAAGAAGACCTTTACCTATACAGGTTGAAACGCGTGAAACTGTACACAAGTTTTATGTCGCTATATATAAATTGAGTTCATGTGTGGTTTTCCCATGTTGACGAGATATGCTTTTTATGTCAAGACCAGAATTGTTTTTTACTACTCCCATGTATCCATGCCTTATATCCCCTTTTTGATACTATGATATAAATAAAGAACTACAAATTTTTAAGAAACTATTGTCATTTGCCTTGAATATCATCTTGCTGCTAAAAAAAAACCCCTGAGGGATTTTCTATTCAATTTGATGTGTGTTGTATTGCCCGGGCTGCTAGGCTGGAGATTGGGCCTGTCCCAGGCACATCTGGCTGCTAGGCTGTCTGTGGGTCTATCCAGAAGCAAGAGAGCAGCGCAGGGTTGGGATTGCTGCTTGCACTCCAACCAGAATTGACGGTTCTGCCGGCTGGAGAACCTGTCATGGTCAGAGGTAGAGGGGAAGCTATGGCCACTAAGGAACTGTTACACTTTGCATTAGGAACTATTAAAGACTGTTGCCATAGGAGACAGCATTCCTACACATGCAGATGTGGTGTCTGGCTGGATGCCTTCCCTGCATGACTGTCCTCCTGTTGAAGTCTCGGAGTCTGCCAATTAATCTTGCAACTACCTAAGGGTGTCCTGGCCCTAACCCTCTCTCCTAAAGTTCTATTAAGAGAAATAAAAATCTCTTTTGCATTCAAGAAGTGTCTGGCACCCAGTGATTAACTACTTTGCACCCACTATGCCCCACAACCCACCATATACAGAAGGATGTCAGCTATCTCTGGTCCTGGAGGTTCTCATTAGACCGAAGGAGGCATTGGACCTTGCTACACAAGTGATCCTGTATAGTTTTCTCTGCCTCCAGCTTACTGAAAAGGGCTTTCAGTGGATCACTGGTGGGAAGAGGCACCTGAGACAGGTCCATGCCTCGATTAAAGAGGAAGTAAACCCTGATGGGTTTTACTTCCTCTTCTTCTCCCTGTATAGCCTGCAAATGAGAAGCATAATGGGCTAGTATGCATCGCATACTAGCCCATTATGTACCACTTACCTGAAAAAGAATCCAGCGGCGTCCCCTGTGTGGGCAGCGTCCATCTTCTTGCCCTCTGTGATTTGCCGGAGCCGCGTGACGTCACTCCCGCGCATGCGCACGAGAGTAGCGACCTATGGCATATGCTAGGGAAGAAACGGCCTTTAGGTTCGTTTCTTCCCTGCGCATGCGCAGTAGCGACTTCCGGCAGACTACAAGTGAAATATCTCCTAAACGGCGCACGTTTAGGAGATATTTCCACTACCTATAGGTAAGCTTTATTCTAGGCTTACCTATAGGTAAAAGTCCAAAAAGTGGGTTTACAATCACTTTAAACATACTGTCATGTACTGTAGGACATGGAACTAGACTCCTTACACTCTCACCACTTCTTCCCTAGAATTTGGAGTCTAAGGGGCAGCTGGTGTTCTGCCAGGAACTGTACCTGTAACTTACCTTAAGTGTGAGCCTGATGTGCAGAGGGAGACCTCCCGTACGACCCCGGCTCGGAAACCACTGGAGTGGGGACAGTGGTGGTAAGAGCACGATGAGGTAAGGGTGCCTGTTTGGTCCTCACTGCTTGGAGTGGTGTAGCCAAGTGGAAGCTGGAACAGCTGGTACTGGAAGCAGCAGATGCAGGCCGGCAGATGTAGCAGATCAGCAGGTGCAGGTTTGCAGAACAGCGGATGTAGGTCAGCAAGTGCAGAGCAGCGGATGCAGGTCAGCAAGTGCCGGTTTGCAGACAGTAGCGGAGTCAGACTAGCCGGATCATACACATCAAGGCAAACAGAAAAAACGCCAGGCAGAGAGTAGTCAGAGTCCAGGCTGGGTCTTGGCAACAGGCAGGTAGCTTAAGCAGGGTCAAACAAGCCGAGGTTAGGACTGGAGACAGAAGCAAGGTCAGGAAGCCGGGTCAAACACAGGAACACGATGCAGGTACAGAATCAGGAACACAGGTAACAGAAGCAGATCAAACCGCAAGAGCAACATTCTAGGAGTGTCTTTTATAGGCTGCTGGGTGCCAAAGCGCGCCTAACGTGCGCGTATTATTATTTTTTATTATTATACGCGATTTATATAGCGCCAACAGTTTACGCAGAGCTTTACAATGTATAGGAGGGACAACACAATTACAGTACAGTTCAATACAAAAGGTACAGGAGGGCCCTGCTCATAGAGCTTACATTCTAAAGGGACGGGGTGGTGGTACAAAAGGTAATAGCTGCAGGGAATGATTTGATGGGGGTGGCTCGGGGACAGTTGTTGTTAGGTGGGTGTGGGATAGGCTTCCCTGAATAAATGAGTTTTCAGGGATCTCTTAAAGGTGAACAGGGTAGGGGCTGATCGGACATAATGGGGCAGGGAGTTCCAGAGTATGGGAGAGGCTCTGGAGAAGTCCTAAAGGCGAGCATGGGAGGAGGTAACAAGGGAGCTAGAGAGCAGGAGGTCCTGGGAGGAGCGGAGGGGACGATTTGGGCGATATCTGCAGGTTGGTGATGTAGATAGGGGCGATGTTGTGGATGGCTATGTTATGGTTAGCATTTTGAATTTTACACGGTGGGGTAGGGGAAGCCAATGAAGGGATTGGCAGAGAGGGGCGTATGAGCACATTCGTGCTCGAAGTCCGTGATTTGCGCGTGCGCATAGGCGCACGCCTTCTAAAGCAGGCAGTACATCCCTGACAGTACGGAAGCAGACTGGACTTTAACAGACTGGACTGTACTGTAGCAGACCAGACAGCAGCAGACAGGACAGGGCTTGACCAAAGCAGATGGTGACAGGCTGATGATAGCACTAATAGCAATTCAAACTGTGACAGGCAGGGCAGACTGATTGACAACAGGCTTGGGTGCACAGGGACCTATGGACATTGATGTCCTGCCCGAGCTTGAATAGATTTTCCAAGCCCTATGATGCATTGTGATGCATCTAGTGACATGACCCAGACACCCTGGGTATTATCCCAAATAGGGATGTGCCGAACACCCCCCGATTCAGTATGCATCCAGAACATGCGAACAGACTGAAAGTTTGCGCGAACTCTCGAACACAGTTAAAGTCTATGGGACTCGAACGTGAGAAATCAAAAGTGCGAGTTTTAAAGGCTAATATGCAAGTTATTGTCCTAAAAAGTTTGGGGACCTGGGTCCTGCCCCAGGGGACATGTATCAATGCAAAAAAAAGTTGTAAAAATGTGCGTTTTTTCGGGAGCAGTGATTTTAATGATGCTTAAAGTGAAAAACAAAAGTGAAATATTCCTTTTAAATATTGTACCTGGGGGGTGTCTATAGTATGCCTGTAAAGTGTTGCATGTTTCCTGTGTTTAGAACAGTCCCTGCACAAAATGACATTTCTAAAGGAATAAAAGTCCTTTAAAACTGCTTGCGGCTGTAATGTAATGTCGGGTCCTGGCAATATGGATGAAAATTATTGAGAAAAACGGCAAGGGTAACCCCTCAGCCCATTACCAGGCCCTTTGGGTCTTGTATGGATATTAATGGGAACCCCGCACCCAAATTAAAAAAAGAAAAGGCGTGGGGCCCCCAGGCCCTATATACTCTGAACAGCAGTATACAGGCGGTCCCAAGAAAGACAGGGACTGTAGGTTTGTTCTTAAGTTGAATCTGTTTGTAATTTGGAACAGGTACATTTTGTAAGTGTAGCTCCAGCCAAAAAATCTATTTTTAAGCTTTTTGGAAAACATAGGGAAGGGTTATCATCACCCCTGTAACATTTGTTTTGCTGTCCTTATTTAGAAGATTTTACCTGCAGAAATTTGGGCCTTAGGTGTTGGTGATACCAGAACACTGTAAGCCCTCACAGTTACTCTTGGTGGGCGCTGGAACGGGCCTTGCTGTGAAATATTATATCAAGAATTGTAATTACATGCCCCTGTTGAACAGGGTCATAAAAATTGGGCCTTTGGTGGTGTGGTGGTGTTGCCACAACACTGTAAGCCCTCACAGTTACTCTTGGTGGGCGCAGGAATGGGCCCTGCTGTGAAATACTAGATCAAAAATTGTAATTACATGCCCTTGTTGAACTGTTTAGGCACTGGTGCTGGTGCCACAACACTGCAACCCCTCACAGATACTCTAGTTGAGCGCAGAAACAAGCCCTGCTGCAAAATATTACAGACATTTTTTAATTACATGCCCCTTTTAAACAGGGGCAGAAAAATTGGGCCTTAGCCACTGGTGGTGGTGCCCAGAACCAAAAATGTTCTTACAAGCTATCAACATGAACATTGAGGAGGAATAGGATAGTAACTCAACATAACAGGCTAGTCACTCAGCATCAGCATAGGCAGTTTTGAAGGGATCTCACATTCATAAAAAAATCACTTACATCAGCATCAGGTGCTTGGTAGCTGGTGATCCAAGACCGATTCATTTTTATGAAGGTGAGCCGATCAACCGAGTTGGTGGACAGGCGCACTCTGTGATCGGTTACAAAGCCTCCAGCAGCACTGAATGTGCATTCCGAAAGAATGCTGGATGCAGGACAGGCCAGTAGCTCAATTGCATACTGTGCAAGCTCTGTCCAGTGATCCATCCTCAAGACTCAGTAACCCAGAGGATTTTCGGTTCTGATCTTGCCCCTAGGTATTCCAGCACCATGTAAATCAGACTCTGGCAAAGGTTGCTGGAACCGATCAGACCTTGGGGGCTGCGGACTAAAAAATTGTCTGAACGCATCTGTCAGACGGCCACCTTCTCCACCGCTCCTTCTGTGACTGACCGAAGCCTCAGCAACACGTTGTCCAGGACCAGGAATTTGTAACTTCCCAGGCTCTGGAAACGCGTTGCACAAACCTTTCTGCAAGGCCTCCCGAAGATTTTGTATCCTCTGCTCCCTCTGCGACGGCTGGATAAGTTCCGCAACCTTACTCTTGTAACGTGGATCAAGGAGGGTTGCCAGTCAGTACTGATCCCTCTCCTTGATACCACGAATCCGAGGATCCTTTCGCAGGATCAGGGAGGCCATGCAGCGTAGGTTTGCTGAGGCATTCGGCCCGGAGTCCTCTTGGTCACTAAGGATGACCTGATCCGCAGCCACCTCCTCCCAGCCATGTACAAGTCCATTGGTTTCTGGGGACTGTACACAATCCCTTAAAGACTGCTGCTGATGCTGAGTGCTAGGCTCCACCTCCATGCTGACACAATCCTCCTCCTCTTCCTGTGTGATTGGTGGGCCCGCAGGAACACTGTCTGGATAAAGGGAGCCTTGAGAGGTAAGGAAGTCCTCCTCGTCCACCCTCTGTTCTGCCTCAAGTGCGCTGTCCATTATTCCACACAGCGTGTGCTCCAACAGGTAGACAAGAGGGACAGCATCACTGATGCATGCACTGTCACTGCTCACCATCCTCGTGGCCTCCTCAAATGGTGACAGGACAGTGCATGCATCCTTGATCATGAGCCACATGACAAAAACCAAGCTCCCCTGACACTGTCCTGGTGCCATAGTCGCACAGGTACTCATTGATGGCCCTCTGCTGTGTGTGCAGCTGCTGCAGCATGGCCAACGTTGAGTTCCGTCTGGTAGTCATTTCACAGATTAGGCGGTTCTTGGGCAGGTTGTATTCCTTTTGAAGGTCAGCCAGCCAAGAACTGGCATTATATGACGGCAGAAATGCACACAGACTTTCCTGGCCTGCCTCAGGAGATCCTGTAAGCCCGCGTACCTGCACAAGAACCGCTGCACCACCAAATTAAGGATGTGAGCCAAACAGGGAACATGGGTGAAGTGTCCCTGTCGGAGGGCAGAGAGGAGGTTGGTGCCATTGTCGCAAACCACCATTCCTGCCTGAAGCTGGCGTGGCGTCAACCACCTCTGAGACACTTCATAGCTAACAGAATCTCTGCCTCAGTGTGGCTCCGGTCCCCTAAGCACACCAGCTCAAGCACTGCATGGCATCTTTGTGCTTGCGTAGCCCCTTGAACGCCTACGGAGCACCTCTGGTTTCCGAGGACAAATCTATAGAGGAAGAGGCCATGGAGGAAGAAGAAGAGGAGGAGGTGGTGGAGAGAGGTGTGTCAGAATCACCACTAGTAGCATTTTGGAGGAGTGGTGGCAGAACAAGCTCCAACAATACTGCACCCTGTCCTACATCCTTCTAGACATGTGCACAACCAAAAAATTTGTTTATTTTCGTTTCGTTTTTTTCGTTTCCGAAAAAAAATTCGTTTTTTTTCGTTTCGTTTTTTTCGTTTCCGTCGATTCGTACATTCGTAAGTTGTCGTTGTTTGGATTCGTAACGATTCGTACATTCGTAAGTCGTCGTTGTTCGTATTCGTAACGATTCGTACATTCGTAAGAGTTATTTTTTCGTTGATTCGTTTTTTCAGACACATTCGTATTTATTCGTACATTCGTAACATTCGTACATTCGTAATCGGAGCATAATTCATAATTTGATGTAATGTGTATGCTATTATTACATTTTAATAATTTACGAATCGAAAAAAAAGTTACGAATCGGAAAAAAAAGTTACGAATCGAAAAAAAAGTTACGAATGTACGAATTTTTTTGTTCAATAGAGACACGGAAAATTACAAATCGAAAAAAAAAAAAAAAAAAAAAGTTACGAATCGAAAAAAAGTTACGAATCGAAAAAAAAAAAAAAAGTTACGAATCGAAAAAAAAGTTACGAATGTACGAATTTTTTGGTTCAATAGAGACACGGAAAATTACAAATTGAAAAAAAAAAAAAAAAAAGTTAAGAATCGAAAAAAAAAGTTACGAATCGAAAAAAAAAGTTACGAATCGAAAATAAAGTTACGAATGTACGAATTTTTTGGTTCAATAGAGACATGGAAAATTACAAATCGAAAAAAAAAAAAAAAAAAGTTACGAATCGAAAAAAAAGTTACGAATGTACGAATTTTTTGGTTCAATAGAGACATGGAAAATTACAAATCGAAAAAAAAAAAAAAAAGTTACGAATCGAAAAAAAAAGTTACGCATCGAAAAAAAAAGTTACGAATCGAAAAAAAAGTTACGAATGTACTAATTTTTTTGTTCAATCCATTCGAAGCACGTTTAGCAGCACCATTGTAAGGGACACGGAAAATGACCAATTCAACAAAAAAAAAAGTTACAAATTTTTTCGTTCGTTTTCGTTCGTTTTCGTTTTTCGGATTTTCTTCATTAGTACATTCGTTGTTTCTAATTATTTTTTTTTGGATTTTCGTTGTTTTTCGGATTCGAATGATTCGTTATTCGGATTCGTACGATTCGAACGATTCGTTACGATTCGTTATTCGTATTCGTACGATTCGAATGATTCGTTCATTCGTACGAAAACGAACGAACGAAAATAACGAAAAAAACGAAAAAAAACGAAAAAAACAAAACGAATTGCACATGTCTACATCCTTCCCAGCTGCCAGCAGGGTCACCCAGTGAGCCGTGAAAGATAGGTAACGTCCCTGTCTATGCCTGCTGGACCATGAGTCAGCGGTAATATGCACCTTACCGCTGACAGCCCTGTTCAGCGAGGCCAAGACTTTGCTTTCCACATACCGGTAGGGAGCCAGAATCGCGTTTGGGAACCTGCCACTGCAGCTAACTGAATCAACTGCCTGCCTGTAGTATATTAGTAAGAGAACAACAGAAACGGTCTGCAGTGAGATCTAGCTGCACAGGATACAGTACTGAATATACTGCAGCTAACTGAATCAACTGCTTGCCTGCAGATAGGGGCAAGGCGCAGACATCATGGCTCTTTCCTGAGTGGCTCTGTAACAAGTGATGCGCAGTTTCACCGACGCAGTTTAACGAAAGCAGGATAACCAAAGCTGGATGAAGACTCAACAAGAACTCTGCTCCACTCTGCAAGACCACAAGCAAACCAGCTTTTTACATTTATTTTATATGAAGTCAGTTTCCCTCTCTCTATCTACTATCATTCTCCTTATTCTCTTCCTTCTCACATTGGTGTCTTCTATCCTCAAATTATCTTTACTCTACGCCTCCTCTCTTCCCTGCACCATGCACATATCACCCTCATTCCTACCCTCTCCCTACTATAGCATTCATCATCTACTGCATTTGCTGCACCCACATGCTCACATAAACACCAGGGCCACTAGACACATGCGCTCATACACATCCCACTCCCATCTTTCCTTCCTTGCCCTCCTCCTTCTCTTAGTCTCATTTCTCCTAATCCTGGTCCGCCATTTTCCAACTGCAAGCCACATATCCAATACCCCTCCCCCGCTGGCAACCACTGCAATCCACTCAGTTTAGTTTCTATCCCCCTGCTTCCTCAAAGCAGCCCACCAATCTTATGTGCCCTTTGGAACGCCGCTCCATCTGTAACAAGCTAACATCTGTTCATGACCTCTTCATCTCTTATGGCTTTAATATGCTCGCCATAACAGAAACCTGGCTGCAAAATTTTGACTCGGCTTCTCCTGCTGCCCTCTCCCATGGTGGTCTCCATTGGACTCACTCCCCCAGACCCAACGGACAGAAAGGAGGTGGAGTTGGGTTCCTTCTATCCCCACAAAGCACATTCCAAGTCCTTCCTGTCCCTCCCTCTCTATCCCTCTCTTCTTTTGAGATGCACTGTATCCGTCGGTTTTCTCCCATTTCTCTGAGGATTGCAGCAATTTATCGGCCTCCTGGACCGGTATTGCGCTTTCTTGATGACTTTGCTGCCTGGCTACCCTACTTCCTTTCCTCTGAAATACCCACAATCATTCTTGGTGACTTCAACATTCCCGTCAATGCTAACAGCCCAACTACAGCTAAACTGCTCGACTTAACCTCATATTTTGACCTAACCCAATGGACACGTACTTCCACTCACTCCAGTGGTAATACCCTTGACCTTGTATTCTCCCATCTCTGCAACCCTGGCAACCTCACCAACACCCCCTTTCTTTTTTTTTTCTTTTTTTTTTTAATTCTTTATTTATTCAAATTTTTCATATACAAAACAATAAATAAAAAGAGTCATCACTTTGATCTTTGCACAAAAAAGATATTTCTCTTAGACATCCTATTAAACCAATCACCCCTTATTCCCCTTCTCCCCCCTCCCCCCCTCCCTTCCTATGATTCTGGTTCCATTCTTTGTCTATCTAGCTATTTTCTCCTATCTTTTACTTCGAGATTTATTGGGTCATTATTTCTACGTATTTCCATGATTTTTTGAACTCTATCCATCTGGACCACTTATCGTTTTGCTCGGTCCCTTTTCCTTCTTTCTCCTCCTGATCTAATCTCTCCAATTTAAACCTGTTGTTTACTCCTATTATCCAATTCTTCATTTTAGGGCCCTCCGTTTCCTGCCAATTTTTGGGTATAAGGCTTTTGGCAACGTTTATCATAATGGAGACGATTGATTCTCTGTATTGTTTACTCGGGATCTCCACTCCATGGAACAGGCATACCCAGGGATCTTCCGCAATTTCCTTGTTTGTGATTTCTTTTATTGCTGTCAAAATATTTTTCCAGTATCTCTTAATAACGGGGCAGTCCCACCATATGTGGGCCATTGTACCTTTTTCTTTACACCCGCGCCAGCAATTTGATGATTCCCCAGGTTGAAATTTACTCAGTTTTTCTGGAGTGGCATACCACCTTGCTAAGCATTTGAAGTTCATCTCTGCCGTCTTAGAATCTTTGGCTGAATTATGTGTTAGTTGGAAAATTTTATCTATAATATGTTTGTTACTGGGTGTTCCTAATTCTAGTTCCCATTTCCTTATGTATGGTGGTGTCTCCTCCCCTGCATCGCTTAAGACTTTATATATTCGAGCTATATTATTACGGGATTTGCCCCTCTCACAGAGTGACTCGAAAGGTCTAAGCTCCTTCATGTCTCTTACCGGGAAGGGTAGCTTCTCTACAAAATGCCCGAGTTGGAGGTATCGCCATTCGTTTAACTCAAATAACTCTGTGTTCTTTTTTAAGTCAGTGTAAGTGCTTATTTTACCTCGTGTCAGGATATCTTTTAACTGTGCTGTGTCTTTTTTTATCCAATTCCCTGCTATCGAGTTTTTCCCTGGAGGGAAATACTCATTATTTTTTAAGTAGATCAAAGGTGAATTATGTGTCCATTTTTGTTGTCGGTGTACCTTGTCCCATATTGTAAATACAGTGTGTGTTAAAGTGAATGTGTTTTCTCCTAATTTCCTACTTCGTGGAGGATTCCAAATTTCTTTATTTAACTGTGTACTGCTCGCTGTGATTTCTAATTTAACCCATCTTTTTTCATTTTCTGGTATACCCCATTCCATCACCCGTGAGAGTATGACTGCATTGTAGTATTTGTTAATGTTTGGGGCAGCTAACCCCCCATATTTCTTCCCCTTTTCCAAGACGGCAGACGCTATTCTTGCTTTTTTGTTTTGCCACATGCAATTCGTTAAAATTGATTTCAAAGTTTTAAAGTATGCTTGTGGGAGTGGGATTGGTAGCATCTGGAATTTAAATAATATTTTTGGAATAATCACCATTTTTATTGCGTTAATACGCCCGAACCAGGATAGGGGTCTAATTGCAATTTTTTTTGTCTCCATCTTGACTTCGTCCAACAGAGGAATATAATTTAATTGATAAGATTTCCACAAAGTACTTGTTAGTCTTATACCCAAATATTGTAAGCTGTCTTGCCACGGAAACGGAAAGGCCCTTTTCAGATCTTCTACTTCCTGCTTTTTAATGTTAATCTTCATGATTTCTGATTTTGTCATGTTGATTTTAAAATTGGATATATCCCCATATAATTTCAAGATTTTTAAGAGATTTGGCAGAGTGGTCCTGGGTTCTGAAATGAAGAATAGAACATCATCGGCAAATGCGGCCAACTTATGTTCTTCGCCTCCCGTTTTTATGCCTTTCACGTCTGGGTTGTTCCGAATTGTCGCGAGTAGCGGCTCTAGCGTCAAAACAAACAGGAGAGGCGAAAGGGGGCAACCTTGTCGTGTTCCGTTCCTCATCTCAAACGGCTGGGACTTCGTGCCGTTAACTCTGACACTAGCCGATGGGTTTTTGTAAAGTACCTGTATCCACTTTATCATCCTAGGTCCCAAGCCCATTGTTTCCAAAGTTCTTATCATGAGACCCCAGTCTACTCTGTCAAACGCTTTTTCTGCGTCGATCGACAGAAGTAGACCTGGGGTCTCACTTCTTTTGATAGCTTGGATAAGGAACGTTGCTCTAACCCCGTTATCCCTCCCTTCCCTCCCTGGGATGAATCCCACCTGGTCCGGGTGGACCAGATCGTTCATCCATTCTTTCAACCTTGTTGCCAGAACTTTGGCGTAAAGCTTTACGTCTGTGTTTAGGAGGGCTATCGGCCTGTAGTTTGCGCATTGCGATTTATCTTTCCCCTCTTTCCAGATAAGAGTGATGGATGCTGCTAGGGCTTCCTTTCCCATCTCGTAGTTGACTCCCAACCCATTCATGTACTGCCATAGTCTGGGGATCAGTATCTCTCTAAATTTTTTATAATACGAGATCGTAAACCCATCCGGGCCTGGGCTTTTCCCTAGGGCGGAATCTTTTAGTGCTTGGGAAACTTCGTCTTCTGATATGGGTCTATCTAATAAAGTCTTATCGCTTCGTGAAATCTGGGGTAATTGCGCATTGTTCAGAAATTCTGTGACCTTCTCTCCTGCTGTTTGATCCCTGCTACCCTTCTGATTTATGGAGTATAAGGCCTTGTAGTATTTCCTAAACTCTTCTGCTATTTCTTTGGTTTTATAAAGTATTTCCCCATTTTTGTTTTGAATTTTTTCAATGAAGTTCCTTTCTTTTTTTTTCCTCAACATGTTTGCCAGGTGCTTACCTATTTTATTTCCCCCCAGCAGTCTTTCTTTGGCCATTCTATGGAATGTTTTGTTTATCTCCTGATCTCTAATATCTCTGAGTTCCTCTCTTTTGATAATGAGCTGATGGAAAGTTCTCTGTTGTTGCCCCTGTTTATGTTCTTGTTCTAATTTTATAATTTCCTCTGTCAGGGCCTTCCTTCTCTTTTCCCTTTCCATTTTTTCCCGGGACGCAACGGAAATAAAAATGCCTCTGATGTAGGCCTTATGGGCCTCCCACAGGGTGGCTCCCGTTACCTCCTCTGTGTCGTTAATCTCGAAATACCGTTTTATTTCCTCATTGATTTTATCCACTACCTTATCATTTTGGAGCAGATCTTCATTTAAGCACCAAGTGTATGGTTGTTTTGAGGGACCTAGGCTCTCCATTTTCATTGTTACCGGGGAGTGGTCCGACATTGTCGCAATTTCAATGTTTGTTGCGGCAATCTGGTCCATCAATTTGTGTTCTACCCAGATATAGTCCAGTCGCGAATACGTCCCGTGTACGGGGGAAAAAAAAGTGTAATCGCGTGTTTTTGGATGTGTCGCCCTCCAGACGTCTACTAGTTGGTACTGGTGCATTTTCTGTTTTATCATGTTTAACATCGCTTTACTTGTCCCCTGTACCCGGGACGTACCATCGACTGCTGGGTCTATGCAGAAGTTCAGATCTCCTGCTAGGATTAAATCACCACTTTTAAAGTCCATGAGACTTTTCAGGGTCTGTTTGAGAAATCTAATGGGGTTTTGGTTCGGACTGTAGATATTGGCCAGGGTGATTGTTTTCCCCCCTAATCTGCCCTTCAGGAAAAGGTATCTCCCTTCCGGGTCTGTTATCCTATCTATTAGTGTGAATGAAATTGTTTTAGCAAACCCAATCGCGACTCCTTTAGCTCTTGTGATGGGCGAATCCCCATAGTACCAGGTCGGAAAGTCTTTCGAGTAAAATTTCACATTTGTTTCTTGGGAGATGTGCGTCTCCTGCAAGAACGCTATGCCCACTTTATATTGCCTAAGCTCCTCTAGGATTTTATATCTCTTTTTTGGAGCGTTTCCGCCTCTTACATTATATGTTAGGATATTTAATTCGTTCTTCATGGAGGTATATTCCCGTCTCGAAGACATTTGTAGTTCATACTAAAGATTATCATTTTCCTAAGTGGAACCTGTCCTAGTATCCTCCCTTCCCTCCTATCTTCCCTCCCCTTTCCCTCCCTCCTCCCTCCTTTCCCATCCCCCCCCCTCCCCCTTGGCCACCATCTGGCCCGGAGCTCCCCTTCCCCTCCCCCCTCCTCCCCTGGCCACATACTGGCCTGAGCCTTCCCTGTGGGAGTTCCACCCTCTCCCACCTGAAATTCTCCTTCCTTGGGGTGGTGCTCCGACCATACCTACCGCCTCCCATCGCTGTCCCCTGTTGTCTCAGGGGGGCAGCGAAGGGTTTCCCGGGGCAGAGAGAGATCTTTGGGCTTTTAAATGTAGTTTTTAATCCCGAATGCCCCACCGCCCCCCCCACCCCCCCCCTATAAATCATTTATTTTAACTTTTGATTTCAGTTTCAATTTTACCCCCCCACCTCCCCCCCACTCCTCCCCAACTATTTAAGTCCTTGGTCGTTCTTCTCTTGCTCTTGTCGGATCTTCCTCCCCCCAACCAAGAATGATAGGGGGACTTATGTCCAGCTGGTGGCAGAATTCAGTTAATTCTTCGGGAAATCGTAGTATCCTTGATCTTCCGTCCTTGGTGCCTATCAGGCTTGCAGGGAATCCCCAATTATATTTAATATTTTGTAGGCGCATTTGTTCCAGTAGAGGTTTTAGTAGGCGTCTTCTCGCCAATGTCTCGGGAGCCAGATCTGTAAAAATTTGAAGCTCCGCCCCTCCGTGGCTTATAGGGGGTCCTCCTCGCAATTTCGCCCATATTGCAGCTTTGTCTGTATAGTACTGGAATCTTATAATTATGTCTCTTGGTTTATCATCAGCAATATTTTGGGGTTTTCTTATTCTATGCACTCTTTCGATCCTGAGAGGATCATCTTCTCCTTTGTTTAATAAAGGATTAAAAATGGTATTCATCGTTTTGAACAGATCTTCTCCTCTCTCTTCTGGTACTGCTCGAATACGCAGATTTTGTCTGCGGTTTCGGTTTTCTTGGTCCTCTAGTTTATATAAGATTTTCCGTTGTTCCTGCCGCATTAATTTGACGGTTGCATCAAGTGTGTATATTTGTTGGGCTTGACTTTCTGTTTTTCCTTCGATCTCCTCGACTCGTTTAAGCAGGTGTCCCATGTCTGTTCGCAGCGAACTTATTTCTGCCTTTATTACATTCTCGAGTCTAGAAAACATTTCCATCATCTCGTTCTTTGTGGGAGCTTGATCTGTTGCGGCCTTCCCTCCTGTCGCTCCTCTCTCCATACTTCTTTCTTTCGTTTGCTCCTGGGGTTCCCCTTTATTTTTCCCTATGTCCTCCCCTTTTTCTTGCTGCTCGTCTGGTTGTTTCCCTGTTTTTGGGGCCTTAGGGCTTGCCGCTTTGGACATATATTGTTTTATCGTCGAAGTATTCAATTGCCCTTTTGATGTTTTATGTTCACTTCCTCTCGTTGTTCTTCCAGTCATGCTATTTTTTTCCTTTCTCTTTCTTATTCTTTTACCCAGTTTTGTATTTTACACTCCTTGTCTGTATTTTAGTTATTTGTTAAATATATACGGAAAACTAGATAAGAATTTTCTTAGCCCAGTCCTGTTGGCCCTCTCTTGAAAGCTAATAGCCTCAGGGAAACGTCATTGGATTTTGAAGTCTCTTGGGAGTTTTCCTGAGCCTTTATAGAGCAAATGGCTAGGGGGCGCTCTCTTTTGCTGTTTGCTCTGTGGGAGATATATGTGCGATTCTGTAGTGTAAGTCCTTAAATCGTCTGTTTGATAAATTTATGGGTTTCCCGGAGTCAGTTTCCGAAAGGGGGGATGACAGTGGGTTTTGCGCACAAGTGTTTACTTCTGGTATAACACCCGTCCTCTTATTCTGTTTTCAGCTGTACCTTCGTTTAATAATAGTTAGGGCAAGGTCAGAGACAGTTCATGGTGGACTCCTATGCTACTTATCTTCTCCCAGCCTAATTTGTGATGGGTCTAAGTCTTGCCGTCACACTTCCCGCTGGGTTAGTAATGTTGTCCCCGTGAGGGATCTCCCCGCCGTTCTCTAATCGAACTTTTCGCTCCTCTGGTGGGAAGCAGAGGGGGGGGGGGGGCGGGAGAGGGAGGTACCAGGCACGGGGAGGAAAGCCTCCAGTAAGAAAATAAGGTATGTTTTAAGCAACTGAGATTAAAGTCCTGGCTGTCAGCGTCCTGCTACTCACTTAACAGTATGTTTATGTGTAGCCGTTTACCATGACGGTACTGGTGCTGGTATTCAAGTTTTTGCCTTGCTCTCAGGCAAAAAAAAAAAAAAAAAAGGTAAATACAAGCAAAAAAAAAAAAAAAATTATAAAGGGGGCTACCCTCTTCACAATCTTTAAAAGGTTTCACATACCCCTTTTTTTTTTAGACGGAACAGTTCATCATGGCTGCTTGTTGTACAGCTTACCACATTCCTGTATTTTAAACGTTTTCCAAAAATTCATTTGTCCATCACATTTAGCACCTATAGTGCCCCTTTTTATAGGCAAAACATTTCATCATGGCCGTTTGTTTATTCAATTTACAGCAGACCTATGTGTCCTTCTTGTGTGTAATATATGGAACAGAACACATACCGGTATTTAAGCGCTATTCAGCAGTCAGTTGATTTATACATCACAGTTGTCATATACTATGTGCTGTTAACAATACCTCGTATCTTCTGTGCTTCTCCTCTGGGTGTTGTTACTGTCTCTGACCTTGTTAATCCCTCCTGGGAATCCTTCGGCTCTACTGGTCCATCCTCCTATTCTCAGGCCACCATTTGCGCCTGGATCTTAACACGGTGGAGAGAGCGAGCAGGCGGGAGGAGAGGAAGGCGGGCAGGCGGGGAGGAGAGGAAGGCGGGCAGGCGGGAAGGAGAGGAAGGCGGGCGGGCCGGGGGGAGATGCCAGTGTCCCCTCACACTCCCTGCAGATTCCTGGGGTTCCTTTGCTCACCGCCGGCTGATTCACGGGGCCAAGAGGCTCCTGTCATCCCCGGGGAATCTTATCAGCTGACGCGGAGTCTCCTCGTGGGGATTGCGGCCGCGGCCGTGGCTTGTGCAGGTTGGGCGTGCTGGACGGGGCCTGGCTGGCGGGCATGCGGGACCGGTAAGTCAGCTCGCCGGTGCGCTGTGAGCGGTATGCAGCCTCTCACTCTGCTCCTATGCTCAAGCGCTACGGCGTGTCCCCGATCTCCCTCTCTCCCTCGTTGACGGCAGCATGGTCAGGCCCCTCCCCCAGTCTGAGAGCGTCACGTCCTCATCACAACCCCGCAAAAATGGCCAACACCCCCTTTCTGATCACAACCTGATTACTTTCACTGTATCCTTGCCTCCGACCAACCATCCCTCCATGCAGCCAACAATTACTTGTAGAAACCTTCGCCACTTTAACCCTCCTCTTCTCTATTCTGCTACTGACCACCTATATGACATAATCTCTCCCCTGTCCTGTCCTGACCTGGCCACCTCTGTCTACAACAGTTCACTCTCATCATCACTGGATGCACTTGCTCCTCGAACCAAGCGCAGAATCAGGCCCCGACCGTTACAACCCTGGCAAAATGACAACACTAGAAATCTCAAGAGACATTGACGTGCTCTTGAACGACTGTGGCGTTAAACCAAATGCCTGCAAAACTTCACCCTATATAAATCTGCCCTTCTAAATTGCAATTCCTGCCTCCATGCTGCCAAACAAGCCTACTTTGTCTCTCTTATTAATTCCTTGTCATCCAGTCCCCGTTGGCTCTTCTCAACCTTTAACTCTCTGCTTGTCCCCCACCCCCTCTACCCACTAACTCACTCACTGCCCAAGAGATTGCCAATCACTTCAAAGACAAGATTGATGCAATTCGTGAGGACACCTCCACTGTACGTACATCTTCCCCACCCAACATACCTTGCCTAACAGCACATTCAACACTCTCCTCTTTTGAATTGGCTACTGCTGAAGAGGTTACAAAACTTTTATCAGATGCCCACTTAATCAATTGTCCCCTGGATCCTGTTCCCTCACAACTACTACGGTCACCCTCTTCTTCTATCCTATGCTCCCTCACTCACATCTTCAATCTCTCCCTCTCTAGTGGCACCTTCCCCTCCCCTCTAAAACCTGCGAAGATCACTCCCATACTTAAAAAGCCCTCACTGGACCCCACCGACCTAAACAACTTAAGACCCATCTCATTGCTCCCATTCACCTCTAAACTTCTAGAACGCTTAGTCTACAACCGTCTTAGCTCCTACCTCAGTGAAAATAATCTTCTTGACCCCTTACAGTCTGGCTTTCGCTCGTAGCAATCGATGGAAACTGTCTTACTAAAACTAACTAACGATTTACTAACTGCTAAAACCAACAGCCAGTACTCCATACTCCTACTACTTGACCTCTCTGCAGCCTTTGATACTGTTGACCACCCGCTCCTTCTCAATAAACTCCATTCCCTTGGCCTCAAAGATTCTGCTCTATCCTGGTTCTCTGCCTATCTATCACAGCGCTCCTTCAGTGTCACCAACAACTCTGTCTCCTCCCTCTCCATTGCCTCTTTCTGTGGGTGTCCCCCAAGGCTCTGTTCTTGGACCCCTTCTCTTCTCTATCTACACCTCCTCCCTTGGTCACTTGATAACCTCCCACGGCTTCCAATACCACTTATACGCCGATGACACCCAAACCTATCTGTCTACTCCTCACCTCCCTCCTTCAGTCTCCTCTCGCATTTCTAACTTACTAACGGACATATCAGCATGGATGTCGCAGCACTTCCTTAAATTAAATCTCTCTAAAACTGAGATATTAATATTCCCCCCCGCCCGTGTCCCCCTCCATGACTTTTCCATCAAAATCAACAATGCAACCATCAGTCCCTCCCCTCACGCCAGGGTACTCGGTGTAATCCTAGATTTGGACTCATTTCAGCCTCAAATCCAATCGTTGTCAAAAGTTTGTAGAATGCACCTCCGTAACATCTTTAAAATTCGCCCCTTTTTAACAAATGAAACCACCAAGCTCCTCATTCACTCCCTTGTTATCTCTCGCCTTGACTATTGCAACTCCCTTCTCATTGGCCTGCCTCTCCATAGGCTATCCCCTCTTAAGTCTATCATGAATGCTGCTGCCAGACTTCTCCACTTTACCAACCGCTCAGTGTCTGCCAACCCTCTCCTCCAATCCCTACACTGGCTCCCAATCACCCAGCGAATTAAATTCAAAATACTAACCACAACATACAAAGCCATTCACAACTCTGCCCTGAACTACATCACCAATCTTGTCTCCAAGTATCACCCAAATCGTCCTCTCCGCTCTTCTCAAGACCTCCTACTCTCAAGCTCTCTCATCTCCTGCTCCCATGCTCGTCTCCAGGATTTCTCCAGAGCCTCTCCCATCCTCTGGAATTCGCTACCTCAAGCGGTCTGGCTATCCCCTACTCTTGCTACCTTCAGGCGATCCCTGAAAACGAATTTCTTCGGGAAATCCTATCATGCCTCCAACTAATCTTTTACCACTTTCATCAGCTCGTTCCCCACAGCTACAACCTTTTGTACCACCTGCTCCACCCTATTTAGATTGTAAGCTCTTCTGAGCAGAGCCCTCTTAATCCTCTTGTATTTTATTGTGTTATAACTGTATTGTCTCCCTTTTTATATTGTAAAGTGCTGCGTAAACTGTTGGCGCTATATAAATCCTGTATAATAATAATAATTAGGAAGAGAACAACAGGAACGGTCTGCAGTGAGATCTAGCTGCACAGGATACAGTACTTAATATATACGGCAGCTAACTGAATGAACTGCCTGTCTGTAGTATATTAGGAACAGAACAACAGGAACGGTCTGCAGCGAGATCTAGCTGCACAGGATACAGTACTGAATATACTGCAGCTAACTGAATGAACTGCCTGCCTGTAGTATATTAGGAACAGAACAACAGAAACGGTCTGCAGTGAGATCTAGCTAAACTGGATCAAATGCCTGCCTGAAGTACATTAGAAATAGTACAGCAGCGAGAGGTAGACCAGACTCCCCGAGGGATGTAATAATAAGGTTCCATTATGTGGAAGAGAAGGCCCTGATTATGAGCAGAATTAGAACACTCACGGGGGTGACCTACGGGGGAGCAGAGCTGCAGATCTATGCGGACCTTGCGCCTGAGACGTTGAGAAGAAGGTGGCGATTAAAACCCCTGACCTCAACGCTGAGGACAGCAGAGATCCCCTATCAATGGGGATTCCCTGCATGCTTGGTTGGGAAAAGGGGTGGACGATCTGCGGTCCTGCGTTTCCCGGAGGACGTGGGAGGATTTTGTGAGCGTTTAGGTATTGACCCACCCCCAACCCTACTAGAGTGGGGAGAGGAGGAGGGTATCTGGCCCCCCCAAAATGAACGATCTAGGAGTGGTGGCGGACGGGGGGGGGGGAGGCGGGGGGAGGGAAGGGGGAAGTTGAGAGACCTTTAGTGCCTAGTGGTAATTAAGTAATAAAATGGTCAACCAAAGATGAAACATGGAGGACGGGGGGGGGCGGGGGGGGGGGGGGGGTAAGGTGTGGCGGAGTGTGTGGGGGATGGGGAGGGGCTTGCATGGCTACGGAAATGAGCCTCAGGGAGAATATGGAATGCAGGCGACATCGTGAAGGGGTCAGCCTGGCCCATATACTAAACGATTATGGGGGGTTCTGTCCAACCCATCAGGGTGTATCGTTTCAGAAGGGGGGGAGGTGGTATTGGGGTTTTTTTTTTTTTCCTTTTTATTTCGGGGGTCTCGCTCGCTCCCTTCCACCACAGTACGAAAATCTACCCTGTGCTCCACGAGACGTTCCTAATAGACCGCCTCTCTAAAAACGCACCATGGGGGCGATAAATTTAATTACATACAACGTAAGAGGTCTAAACACACAAAAAAAAAGGCATAGAGTAAATGACGAACTCCTCTTTTTAGAAGCAGGTATTGTATGCCTGCAGGAGACGCATATAATGCATACCTCTGGAATTAGATTAAATTTGTTTCATTATCCATTATGGTACTATGCAGATTCCCCATCGCCCTACTCAAGAGGTATAGCAATCGGCCTTAGCAGGCTAATAAAATTTAAGGTAGAGGAGTGTCTTGTGGACCCGGAGGGAAGATACTTATTTATAAAAGGTATGCTATATAACATGAAATGTACAATTGTGAATGTCTATGCGCCAAACAAAAATCCCGACAAATTCCTTAGGAGAGTATTAAGTAGACTGGAGGGCTTCAAAGAGGGTAAACTCATTCTAGCAGGAGACCTCAATTGGAGCATAGACCCAAAGTTAGATACTTCATTGGGTAGGTCCCGAGTTACAGAACAAAGGAAGAAAAAATTAATTAAAGCATTAGCAGATTGGCAGTTACAAGATACATGGAGAATCTCACATTTAAAGGACAGAGATTACACTTGTTTCTCCCAGGTCCATAGCTCCTTCTCCAGGATAGATTATATTTTTATAGAACATCAGCTGGTCCCGACACTCAGGAACGCAGAAATAAAAACAATGACCTTATCTGATCATGCCCCAGTGAAAATTCAACTGGAGATAAAAGGGGACTGTAGACCTGGAATAAACTGGAAACTGAATGACACATTAATGCAAGACCAAGAGTCGATTATTAAGATAGAACAGGAACTGGAAACTTTCTTCACCCTAAACGAGTCACCAGAGGTCGCGGCCTCAACAGTTTGGGAAACCCATAAAGCAGTGATAAGGGGTAGTTTAATAGGAATCGGAGCAGGAAAAAAAAAAGCAAGGGAAAAAAGGAAAAGGGAGCTATATAATGACATACACGTGTTAGAACAGAAAACAAGACCCAATGGAATACCGGAAAAACAAGAGCTGATAACCAAAAAGAGAGAACTAGAAGAATACTTAGAGCAAGAGAGGACAGCTGCATTACACATTATAAATAGGGAAAGATATCAGTGGGGGAACAGAGCAGGTAAATGGCTGGCTAACAGGGTGAAGGAAAAAAAGAACAGGACGTTCATAGGGAGGATCAGAGGCGCAAACGGCGAGACATTGATATCATCCCCAGAAATAGCGAGTGCATTTCACAAGTACTATAGTACCTTATATAATATAGAACAGAAAGAAAATGAAGGAAAGCGGCGGGAGGAAATACGGGAGTACCTACGGAATTTGGATTTCCCAAAGGGTAAAGTAGATGAAATGGAGGCACTGGGAGCACCAATATCGGTAGGAAGTGGAAAGAGCTATTGCAAGCACGGCCCCAGGAGGAAGCCCTGGTCCCGATGGATTCCCTATTACATACTATAAAAAGTTCTCCAAGCAGCTAGTACCTAGACTATGCAAATATTTCAATGCGATAGGGAAAGGTGAGAAATTTAGAGACGAGACACTACTGGCACACATTACTTTGATCTTGAAAGAGGGGAAAGACCCTATGGCAGTCGAAAGCTATAGGCCAATCTCCCTATTAAACTCGGACATAAAGTTATTTGCAAAAATAATTGCCGAGAGATTGAAGTCATATCTGCCAGAATGGATCCACAACGATCAAGCAGGGTTTGTGCAGGGGATGGAAGGAAGAGACAATTCACTGAAGTCAATAATGTTGATCCAGGAAGCCGTTAGGAAGGGTGGCCCCACAGTCCTTATGTCAATTGATGCCGAAAAGGCCTTTGACCGGGTCAATTGGGTATTCCTGCTGGAAACATTGAGCTACATGGGATTGAGCGATAGGATGATGAAATGGGTCGAGGCTCTGTATCAGCATCCGACAGCGAGAATAAGAGTTAACGGCACCCTGTCTTCTCCCCTCGACTTGTTTAATGGGACAAGACAGGGATGCCCACTCTCCCCACTCTTATTTATAATAACCCTGGAACCCCTATTGACTGCGATACGCAAAGATTTGGATATCCAGGGAATCCGAGCGGGGGATAGGGAGTACAAGGTATCGGCATTCGCTGATGACTTGCTGCTCTATATCTCCAACCCCAGAATATCAATTCCAATGGTCATGAAAGAATTAAAACAATATGGTAAACTCTCGAACTTTAAAGTAAATATGTCTAAATCCGAGATATTAAACTTAACAGTACCAATACAAGAACAGAGTGCCATACAATCTAAATTTCAATTTAAATGGTATAAAAATGAACTTAGCTATTTGGGAATAAAACTAACGCCTCAAGTAGACGACCTCTATAACCATAATTATATCCCTCTTCTCAATAAAATTAAAGAGCAACTTCGAGGAATGCAATACAAAGCCCTCTCTTGGATCGGAAAGATAAATGCGGTCAAGATGTTTATACTTCCCATATTCATCTATACCTGTCAAATGATCCCAATCCCTCTCCCTCAGCCATATTTGAAGAAAATAAAGTCAATGATAATAAAATTAATCTGGGCACGTAAACGTCGCGTATTGCATTTGGTACATTAGTAAGAGAAAAAGAAAGAGGGGGGCTAGCCGCTCCGGACTTTAAAAAGTACTATGAAGCCGTCGCAATTTCTAGAATAATAGACTGGAGCCACAATAACGAGGAGAAAAGTTGGGTTGAGTTAGAAAGAAAGTTGAGTAGAACAAGAATAGGAGAAATTATATGGATACCTTCACATTACCGACAATTAGGCCCAAACACAAGCGCACTCACAAAACACTCACTAAAAATTTGGGACGTAGTACACAAAAGACACAATTGGGATTATAATTCCCCACTAACACCATTATTAGATACAAATTTTTTCCCCCCAGGAAAAGAGGAGTATATATATTTTAGCAGATGGTCCAATAAAGAGAATTTGAGATTGATAGATGTGATGGAAGGGAATAGAATGAGCACTTACAATGAGATTATTAGGAAGTGGGGACACAGAGCACTAGAAAAGTGGCGATACACTCAAATACAACACTTCACACAGATACTCCCAAAACCTCTACGTGGCAAGAGAGAATTTAGACCCTTAGAAAAACTAATGGAATCCCCCGATAGTCGTGAGAAAAGGATTTCAAAGACATATAAAATCCTGTTGCGGGAGGCGGAGCACGAATACCCTTCGTATTTAGGGAAATGGGAAAGTGAAATTGGCCCTCTAAACAGCGACGAACAGAGGAATAAGATTATAGGACGTGTTTTTTCAGTAGCAAAAGATATACAATCAGTACAAATGTTCTATAAACTCCTAGCCAGGTGGTATGTAACTCCACAAGGAGCGAACGCCTACAGTGGAGATAATTCTCCAAACTGCTGGCGAGGGTGTGATACAGTGGGGTCCTTTTCACATTTGTGGTGGGACTGCCCGAAAATACAAAAATATTGGGAGCAAATAATAGAAATAATTTTCAATATAACACGAGTTAGGGTGAAGAAACTCCCCTGGGTATGTCTATTCCATGATACAGAGAGGGGAGGGGGACAATATGGGAGAAATCTTACCCCCTACCTATTAAACACAGCTAAAGCTTTAATCCCTTGCTTTTGGAAAGCCCAGGAGATACCCTCAATGAAAGAGTGGGTAGAGAGGGTGGAGAAGACAAGAATAATAGAACAATCAATATATAACCTAGAGAATTTAGAAGAGAAATATCAGAGGATATGGCAACAATGGATCGAGTTCAGGGAAACAGAACAATACTTGAAGATAATGGAAGAAAATACTGTGGGCAAGGGGAGGGGGTGAGCGAGATGGGGTAGGTTTTTTTTTTTTTTATAGAGGGGGGGAGGGTATGGGGGAGGGTGGTTCGGGGAAAAGTGAAATCTGATTAGATGTAATTGTCTTACCATTGACTGTAAATGTGATGAATCACTTGGAAAAGGAAATGAAAATAAAGAATATATATAAAAAAAAAAAAAAAGAAATAGTACAGCAGGAACAGTCTGCAGTGAGATCTAGCTAAACTGGATCAACTGCCTACCTGAAGTAGATTAGAAACAGTACAGCAGGAATGGTCTGCAGTGAGATCTACCTAACTGAATAAACTGCCTGCTCAAAGTAAATGAAATGACACTCTCTCTCTCTCTCTCTCTCGGCCTTATATAGTGTGGGGCGTCTACTTAACCCCCTGAGCCATAATTGGCCAAAGGCACCCTGCCTTTGGCCAATTATGGCTCTATTTGCTTACTGCGCTGTGATTGGCCAAAGCATGCGGGTCATAGTGCATGCTTGGCCAATCATCAGCCAGCAAACCACTGCAATGATGCGACATGCTGTTTGAATTTGGCGCGAACGGCCCATAATGTTTGATCTACGACGAATGATCGAACAGCCGATGTTCGAGTTGAAGCTCATCCCTAATCCCAAAGTGTCCACAATGACAGGAAACAGGGAAGGTGCCAGCACTTTGAACAGGGAAGGTAAGTAGCTGCAGCAGAAGCACACCTTAAGGAACCTCCAGTATGTAAGCCCTGCATACTTGAACTTCCTTGTGACTAATGGGTAGTATGGAGTCAACTTTGGAGAAGGATTACCACATTGCTGTAGCTGCTGATTACCTTGTATATAAAACGCTTAAAGAAAAAGTGGTGTCTCCTGTTTCCTTAAAGTGATTATAAAGTCTTGTTTTTTTTCTATTAAAATAACAAACATGTTATACTTACCTGCTCTGTGTAGTGGTTTGCACAGATCAGCCAGGATCCTACTCTTCTCTGGTCCCTGGCTGGAGCTCCTGGCCCCTCCCTCCTGTTGAGTGACCCCACAGCAAGCAGCTTGCTATGGGGGCACCCGAGCCAAGCTGCAGCTCTGTGTATCCATTCAGAGAAGGAGCTGTGGTTTGCTGACACTGTGTTTTGGCAACACTTCTGCAGAGGCTTCAATCTTCCTTCTAGGTTCGTTCGCTGTGGCCACTTGAATAGCTGAGCCGTGATGACACATGTGCCTGGGAGTAACGGCACAGAGCTCTGAAGGAACGGCACAGGTATGCCATTCTTCAGAGTGCATGTGTTGGTGATGTTGCCGGCTGCTGCTCACAGGAATATCTCCTAAACGGTGAAAGTTTAAAAGAGATTTATTATACCCACAGGTAAGCTTTATTCTAAGCTTACCTGTAGGTAAAAATCAAATGCAGGAGTTCACTACCACTGAAGAGCAGAGAAAAAACATCTAGGGAAAGTCTGGAACTTTTCTCCTTGATGATACAGGGAAGCCTGGGTTCCTATTGAGTTCAGTGGGGTTTGGTAATGTATGCTGAACCTGCCTCAAACCGAACCCAGATATGTTCGGTTCAGCTCTAGTAATGAGCACTTCTATAGGCACGCTCACAGGATGTGCCAGGTGTGCCTGGGTACACCCTAATCAGTGTCACCCCATGCACATACCTCCCAACCTCACTGGATTGTGCAGGACTGTCCCGAGATTTTAATTAAATCCTGGTGTCCCACCAATCCAGGCGGAATCACAAAGCCCACTTTCCGGCACTTGGCTCCCATAATTAGACTTAAGGGGTAAAACACTGTCCCTCTCTGTGTCTCGCTTGCAGCTGTGTTTGTCACAGGCAACTACAGAAGAAACACAGTTTTTTTATTCTGGGAGGGAGCAGGTACTAAAAACCAGCACAGGGAGTAGGGATGCGGGGTTATTATTGACTGTGACTGGCAGGGGGCAGGGCTATAAGCCAATCACAGTGAATCATTGCCCTGCCCACTAATCCCTGTGCCATTCTTTAGTACCTGCCCCCTACTGGGCAATATATAGCTTCCTAATAATATCTTCCTCTGTAGCTGATACAGAAAGAAAATTAGCTTACTTCTGTTCTTCACCCTGGGACTCTTCACAGTACTCGGGGTACTGCAGCTCCGGCTCCTCACCACTTTCTCCTATTCCCTTGTCCAGTAGGCAGAGCTATGAGTAGCTGTCATTTACACGGAAGACCAAAAGCATATTCTATGAGTACAAGAAGGCTTTTGTGTTATTTAATTAACTCCTCTCACTGTAGACACAATTTGGCCACACCCATTGCATGGGCTTTGAGCTTTGGTGTGCACAACTTAATGCAATACGTTGTGCACATCTATGAGCACTTCTAAAGACTACAAGTGCTCATTGTGCGCAATGATTTTCTTATTTTTGGAACGTTTGACAGCACATGAAGTACGCGATATAATAATTATATCTATGTATTAATTTGTCTAGTCCCTATAATGTTGTTAGTCTGTTAAACCTATGAGCGCATGCTACGGTTAATATCACAATAATACGAGGTTAGTTATGAAACCAAGCACACGGCTTCATAATAATCAAATCTTGTTTATTTCCCAAGGAAATGCGAAAGCTAACGTGTATCAAAAGGGGGTTACACAATTACATACCATACAGCAAGGCTACAGCACAATGATATAATATACAGTTAAAATACAATATAATGATCTACTTATCGTGACCCTTCGCAGCTGAGCTCCAGATGGAATAAAAGGGTCAATTGTGTGTGCAAACCCTTTTTGTCAATCACACCTCAATCACAGCACCTCCCACTGCCCGCCCACCTGCCCAATTGGCAGTCGCCTCCATGTATTCTGATTGTACTGCCAGAAGAGGTCTCTGGGGGGCAGCGTCTGTCCAGAATTGCACTTAATCCGACTGCTGTCTAATCTTGGAATTGCGATCTATGATAGAACATAATTAGTCTTTGTGTAGCCCAGACAGATAGGAGCCGCCATTCATCATGTACAATAGCCTTAGACTCATGACAATATGAAGTGTAACTGGTTACATTCCACAAGAGGGGGGGGGGGGGGGTGTATCTCGTAGATGTGTGGATCCCAGATTGAATCCAACAGCACATGAGAAATTTGCTTGTACAAAAGTCACTGACCACCACTGCCTACTTCTGAATCTGAACACAGTGGGTCCAGGCATTAGTAGCAAGTGGGGTCAAAAGCCATTGTTTTTAGTTAGATACGTCTGCCTTCAACAGATTTACTGTGTGCAGACCTAAAAGTAAAATGGAACATTTAAACTGCATTAGTATATGTAACATGAATACTGTAGCTCTAGTGTTTAATATTAAAATATCAAAAAGCCAGAATGAAATATCTATTTATTGTTTTTGGGTTAAACTATATGAGGGATTTAATCTCATGCTATTGAGCAATAAATCTTCCTGTCAGCACACAATTAAGTAAAACATTCATTTAGGATATTGTTTAATTCTCAAAGCTACACAGGAGGTGGCTCATGACCTAAGGACTCATGCACACAGGATGTTTTTAAAGTTGCTGTTAAGGTTAAAGTTTTTTTTAACTGCCTCTAAAAGCCACTTCATGTTAGCCTATGTGTCCATGCACACATAAACTGTCAGGCGTAAGCGTTTAGTGGCAGTAAAAAAAAAACAGCCAGCCTCTGCTTCCAGGAGCAGTTAAAATGAGCTGTAAAAACAAAAAAACTGCAAAAAAACTTGTCAGTTTTATTATGGCACAGGGCATTCATGCATGGGATTATACAGTATTTGGATAAACATAGAAGGAATTATTGTTTAAATGAGAAGTACAGCCAAAGCTCGTTTGGCTGTACTTCTCCTGTCGGTCACAGGAGTGCAGATCGTTTTGCACTCCTGTGAAACGTTTTCAGCAAAGAGCGGTCTGAAGTCTGTTCTCTGCTGAAGTCTGTTCTCTGCTCCACCCCCTCCTCCTCGCCCTCCTCTGCTGGATTGTCCTATGAACCACCAGTACCCACTAAACATTCAAGGGGCTGTTCAACGAGTTGGGCTAAAAGATGCCATGCAGTGCTTCAGCTGGTCTGTCTAGGGGACAAGAGCCACACCAGAGCAGAGATTCTTTCAGATCTGCAGGGGTGGGCCCAGAGTTGGTTCACGCCATGGAAGCTTGAGCTAGGAATGGTGGTGTGCGCTAATGGCACTAACCTTCTGCCCTCCCTTCGAGAGGGAAAGTTGACACATATGCCATGCCTGGCACATGTCCTCAATTTGGTGGTGCCACATTTCTTAAACAGGTACCCAGGTTTGCAAGATCTTCTAAAGCAGGCCACAAGTGTCTGTAGATGTTTCAGGTGGTCATACACAACTAGTGTTTGGTTAGCTGAAATTCAGCGGGAATTCCACCTGCCTGTAAACCGCCTGATTTGTGACATGCCCACCAGGTGGAACTCAACTTTGGAAATGCTGCAGCAGCTGCACATGCAGCAGATGGCCATCAAGGACAGGCTCAGGGCACCTTAGCTTTTTTCACCACGCCAATGGCTGCTGATAAAGGATGCATGCACTGTACTATCACCATTTGAGGAGGCAACAAGGATGGTATGCCGTGACAATGCAAGTATCAGTGACACAATCCCTCTTGTGGTACTGCTGGAGCAGACTCTGCGTGGCATTATAGACAGGGCACTCTAGGTAGAGCAGCGAGAGGAAGAAGTGGACTTCCTTTTCTCTCAAGGCCCACCTTATGCAGACACCATTCTTACGATGCCACAGAGCACACAGGTGGAGAGGGAGGAGGAGGATTGTGGCAGTTTTGGAGGCATTGAAGCAGAGGAAGACATATGTCAAACCTTAAGAGATGGTTTTCAGTCCCCAGAAACATTAGGAGTAGTACATGGCTGGGAGGAGGCAGTTCCAGATACTGTAATTCTTAGTGACCCTAAAGACTCTGCTTCCCATGCCTCTGCAAACTTGTGGTGCATGGGCGCCCTTATTCTTCAAAGCCTGCAAAAGTACCAGAGAATTTGTGGCATCAAGGATAAGGATCATTACCACCATTACAAGGGGAATGTCTCGGAACTCATCCCGCCCTCACAGAGGGAGCAGAGGAGGAAATATCTTGAGAACAGCTTAACCACTTAAGGACCGGAAGGATTTGCCCCCTTAATGGCCAGGCCATTTTTTTGCGATGCGCACTGCGTCGCTTTAACTGACAATTGCGCGGTCGTGCGATGCTGTACCCAAACAAAACTGATGTCCTTTTTTTCCCACCAATAGCGCTTTCTTTTGGTGGTATTTTATCACCTCTGCGGTTTTTATTTTTTGCGCTATAAACAAACAAAGAGCGACAATTTTGAAAAAAAAAATATTTTTTTAACTTTTTGCTATAATACATATCCAAAAAAATAAATATGTAAAAAAACAAATTTATTCATCAGTTTAGGCCAATATAGTCTTCTACATATTTTTGGTAAAAAAAAAAATCACAATAAGCAGAAATTGATTGATTGAACAAAAATGTTATCTTGTCTACAAACTATGGTATGGATTTAGCGGGACTGCGACAAATCACTTTTTGGGGACCAGTGACATTATTACACTGATCTGTGCTATAAAAATGCATGGATCAATGTAAAAATGACACGAGCGGGGAAGGGGTTAACACTAAGGGGTTAACTATGTTCCCTAGGTGTGTTCTAACTGTAGGGGGGATGGGCTGCCTGGGACATGACAAAGATTACTGTTCCTGATGACTGGGAACAGTAGATCTGTCATGTCATGTCAGAATGGGGATCCATCTTGTTTACAAAGGCAGATCCCCATTCTGCCTTTGTACTACGCGATCGCGGGTCACCGGCAGGCATCGAGGACGCCTGACCCGTGGGTGCTCTCATGCCTGCCTGCAACTGCGTCTGTGCAAACAGACATACAATGATGGCGATTCATGCAGAGGAGCCAACCTGCCGCAGTACAACTGTGGCGGGCAGTCCTTAACCGGTAAATAGGAGTTTATGTAACGCCTTTCCAGACTCTGATAGGTTACAGTCTCATGGAAAAGCTACTTTTGAGGCTTCTGTTGGTCAAAGGAGGAGTGGTGGAGAAGGGGGCTGCCTCACTGATGCATTTCAAATTTTTTTAACCCTCTGTGTCCAGGGCTGTGAGCTTTAACATCCCATTGGCAACGTCTGTATCAAATGGTGGAAGATTATCTAGGGATGAAGACAGACATGATATTTTTTTCAGCAGACGATCCACTGGGTTTCTGGGTCATAAGAATAGACCACTGGCCAGAACTTTCCCAGTATGCAATTGAGCTGCTGGGCTGCCCTGCATCCAACGTGCTTTCCGAAACTGTTCAGCACTGCTGAAGGTTCTGTGACAGATAAAAGAGCACATCTGTCGACAGACTCAGTTGACCAGCTGACATTTGTAAAAATGAATCAGTCCTGGATTAGCAGAAGCTATTAAGACCTTGATATCGATGTCGCTGATTGAAGGGCTTTTAAAGGTTCATGTCTTTTCACCTTAATGCCTCCTATGCATTAAGGTGAAAAACATTCAGCGATTGCAGGCCCCCCATCCCCCCCATCCCCCCCATTTACTTACCTGAGCCCTCGAAAGTCCTGCGTCAAGAACGTGCTTGATGTCGGCTCGGTGTTCTTGGCTCTTCATTGGATAGATTGATAGCAGCTCGGGCATTGGCTTACGCTGCTGTCAATCAACTACAATGACGCGTGGGCCGGGGGGGCAGGGCCGAGTCCTGTAGTCGGTGGCTTATGTACGCAGGATACAGGACTCAGGAGCACGCCTGCAAGCTAACCTCCTTGGGAGAGCACTTCTCAGAGGGGGTTAGCTGATGCGGGGAGGAGCCGAGACAGCCGCAGAGGGACCCCAGAAGACGTGGATTGGGGCCACTGTGTGCAAAACGAGCTGCATAGTGGAGGTAAATATGACATGTTTGTTATTTAAAAAAAAAAGTGAAGCTTTACAACCCCTTTAAGTGTTATTGGGATCGCAAATCTCTGCAAGACTGTCTAGGCTGCCTAGCTTTGTGGGTGTTGATTTTATCTTTAAGTAATTTTTTTGGTATAGGTTTCATGAGTACAATTAACACCCAAGGACAAATTTTTCCTCACCTGTATGACAGGTGCATCAAATTTCACATTTTTACAGAAAAGCCAATTCTTGCTTTCATCAAGGCTACCTCTAAAAGGTTGCGGGGTGAAGGCACCAACAACACCCAAAGACCAATTTTTCCGCAATTGTTTGACAGGGGCATCAAATCTATTTTTTTTTACAGCAAGGCCAATTTTTGCTTTCATTAATACTACCTCTAGAAGGTTACAGGGTGAAGGCACCAACAACACCCAAAAAGGATTTTTCCACAACTGTTTGACAGGAGCGTCAAATATTTTTTTTTTTTACAGCAAGACCAATTCTTGCTTTCATCAAGACTACCTCTATAGGGTTACGGTATGAAGGCACTACCAACACCCAAAATCCAATTTTTCTGCACCTGTTGTTGCTATCCAAAGTCTGTGAAAAAGACATCAGACTTTATCTAAAAAAAAAAAAAAAAAAAAAAAAAATGTTAATCTTGGCCTGAAGATACTTTTATTTGGCTTCTTCACATAAGGCTTGGTCACTGTGGTGCAAAACTTTGTTATTTCCATCCAAAGTCTGCCAAAGAGACACCAGAATGTATCCAAAAAATCTCTAATCTTGTTCCGAGTGCACTAAAATGTGGCCTCATAAAGACTGGCTCCCCTACCATTGTTTACTAAATAAAGAAAGCTTGCAGGGAAAATCAATTTAAATTTAATTTTTTTTTCTTTATAAATGTCAGTTTTGCTGCAGCAGGTTCTCTACACGGTACAGATGTGCCACTTTACAGGCAGACTAAAGGGACCCCCCAGGCACTATATTTAACCACCTCAGTACAGTGCATTTTCACCCCCTTCCTGACCAAGCCATTTTTCAGCTTTCAGCGCTGTCACACTTTGAATGACAATTGCGCAGTCAAACAACACTGTACCCAAATGAAATTGTTATCATTTTTTCCCACAAATAGAGCTTTCTTTTGGTGGTATTTGATCACCTCTGCGTTTTTTATTTTTTGCGCTATAAACAAAAGAAGAGCGACAAATTTAAAAAAAAAAACAATATTTTTTACTTTTGCTATACTAAATATCCCCAAAAAATATATAAAAATTTTTTTTTTCCTCAGTTTAGGCCGATACGTATTCTTCTACATATTTTTGGTAAAAAAAATCGCAATTATCGATTATTGATTAGTTTGCGCAAAAGTTATAGCGTTTACAAAATAGGGGATAGTTTTATAGCATTTTTATTAATAATTAATTTTTTTACTAGTAATGGCGGCGATCAGCGATCGGGTGCCCAGTGACACGGCGAGCGCGCGCACGCGCTCCCGGCGGCGCGTGCTCCCTGGAGTGCAGTGAAGGGGAGGACGTCATATGACGTCCTCCCGCGCTGAGAGCTGCGCTGCCTGGCCGTCAATTGACGGCCGGCGGTCGCGAGGTAGTTAAAACAATTTTTCTTTTTTATTGTTTCACTTTAACCACTTCCCGACCGGAGGCCGTCATATGACGGCCTCCAGTTTGCGGGGGTATATCTGAATGATGCCTGTAGCTACAGACATCATTCAGATATTGCCGGTTTCAGCCGGCGATTCCCTGCACCATAAGAATGATCAAAGCGGCTGTTCCCGCCGCTTGATCGTTCTTATGGGCGGCGGGAGGGGACGCCCCCCCTCCCGCCGCCCTCCGGTGCTTCTACCGACTCACCGCTTCCATCAGTGAGTCGGACACAGGAACCGCCGGCCCCGGATGATCACTATAGAGATTTGGTCCGCCGGAGTCTCTATGATCGTTCGGGGGCCGGGCGCGATGTGATGACGTCACGCCCGGCCTCTGCATTCGAATAACGGCGCCGCCTCCGCTGGGAAGCGGTGATCATTTTTTTTTTTTTTTTTTAATTTTAGGCTTTCCAGCCTAGAGGTGAGATGTGGGATCTTATTGACCCCATATCTTACTGTTAATAGGTCCGACCAGGTAATATTCCTATTACAAGGGATGTTTACATTCCTTGTAATAGGAATAAAAGTAATCAATTTTTTTTTTTTTTTAAACTGTCAAATTTAAAAAATAAAAGTCAAATTAACAATAATAAAAAATTTTTTTTTTTTTAAAGCGCCCCTGTCCCCGTGAGCTCGTACGCATAAGTGAACGCATACATAAGCCCGGCCCACATATGAAAACGGTGTTCAAACCACACATGTGAGGTATCGCCGCGAACGTTAGAGCGAGAGCAATAATTCTAGCCCTAGACCTCCTCTGTAACTCAAAACATGTAACCAGAAAAAAATGTTAAAGCGTCGCCTATGGGGATTTTTAAATACCAAAGTTTGGCGCCATTCCACGAGCGCGTGCAATTTTGAAGCGTGACATGTTGGGTATCTATTTACTCGGCGTATCTTCATCTTTCACATTATGCAAAAAAAATTGGGCTAACTTTACTGTTTTTTTTTTTTTTTTTTAGCATGAAATTGTTTTTTTTCTGAAACAAACGTGTTCGAAAAATTGCTGCGCAAATACCGTGCGAGATAAAAAGTTGCAACGAGCGTCATTGTATTCTCTTTGCTAAAAAAATATATATGATGTTTGGGGGGTTCTATGTAATTTTCGAGCAAAAAAATTATGAATTTTACATGTAGGAGAGAAATGTCAGAATTGGCCTGGTTGCGAAGTGGTTAAGCATCATTAAAATCACTGCTCCTTTAAAAACTATCATTTTTAAAAGTATTTTTTTGCATTGATACATGTCCTGCAGTGCAGTACCCGGGCCCCCATACCCTTTTTATGGCCAATAACTGGCATATAAGCCTTCAAAATGGGGACTTTTTCCTGGTCAGGTCCCCTAGACTTTAATGAGGTTCGTCATTCGCGTCCGATGTTCGAGACTTCTGGCGTGAACTGAACTGAGGGGTGCTTGGCCCATCTCTATCCACAAAACAAAGAACTTGTTTGGGGCATGCTTACTAAATAAACATGTATATGTGTATAGTCATATTTGACTATTAAATATTATCTCTCGCACACATAGTTATATACAATACTGACTCTAGTGACCTGTAAATTATCCCACAACCTCCCTTTTGAACAGTAACCCCTTCACCTCCATCCTGCCACTGTATGTGATTACTACATTCACCTCTCTAATGTATCTAGTGTATCTGTAATAATCTAGTGCTCTATTCTCAAGCTTCATGTTTAAAGTGGTTGTAAAGGCTGAGGATTTTTTTACCTTCATGCATTCTATGTATGAAGGTAAAAACCTTCTGTGCGCTGATCCCGACACCCTACCTAATACTCACCTGCACCCCCTCTTGATCCAGCTATGTGCATGGGAGCCTCGGCTGTTGCGGGTCTTTTTCTCCTCATTGGCCGAGACAGCAGTGGAAACCATTGGCTCCCACTGCTGTCAATCATAGCCAGTGAGCCAATGAGGAGAGAGTGGGGGTGGGGCCAAGCCACGGCTCTACGTGTCTTATGGATGCCTAAAGTGGGGCTCGGGAGCGAGCACACAACAGTGCCCCCATAGCAATCAGCTTGCTTTTGGGGGCACTGGTCAAGAAGAAGAAGAAGCCAGAAGTACCGATGGGGGACCTGAGAAGGAGAGGATCGGGGCTGCTCTGTGCAAACCATTACACAGAGCAGGTAAGTAGAACATGTTTGTTATTTTTAAAAAAAAACTTGAATAGCATTAACCTGCTCAGTACAGGCATGTTTCTTTATTTCCAAAAATTTGTGGTAAAAAATTAGGGGTTTTCTTACTGTACCACCAAAAGAAAGCTCTATCTGTCTCCAAAAAATATTCAAAATCCATAAAAAATTTGGGTGTAGTGGTGCATGACAGAGTAATTCTCAGTCAATCTATAACAGCGTTGAAAACTGAAAAACGGCCTGGTAATGAAGAGGTAATACAAGTTGGTACTCAAGTGGTTTATTTGCCCATAAGCAGAGAAGGCAGCAGAAAGGTGACATGGAAAGCTCAGTAAATCATTAGGGTTGCCATCTGATGTCTTATGATGCATTATAGGGGTGTTTAACCACTTGCCGACCAGTTATATTGCGGTAGGGCGGCTCTATTGCGTGAATCGCCATACCGGTATTGCGCTTCGTGTAATAGATACAATGGGCACGTGCATGGCATCGGAGGCTCGCCCACAGCGCGGCACTGGAACGGATGCACATAGCCGGCGGCCGTGATGTCTGTCGGCCACCTGCGATCGCTCCACAGAGAGGCAGAGCGAGGATCTGCCAGTGTAAACAAAGTAGATCCCCGTTCTGTCAGAGGAGTACAGTGTAATCGTCTGTTCCTAGTGATTAGTAACAGCTATGTACTCCCAGTCAGTCCACTCTCCCCACAGTTAGAAACACCTTCCTAGGACACACTTAACCCCTTGATTGCCCCCTAGTGATAACCCCTTCCCTGCCAGTGTCCTATATACTTAATCCGTGCATTTTTATAGCTGTATAAATGTCACTGGTCCCAAAAAAGTGTCAAAAGTGTCCGATCTGTCCGCAATGTCGCAGTCCTGCTAAAAATCACAGATCGCCCCTATTACTAGTAAAAAAAAAAAAAAAAAAATGCCATAAATCTATGCCCTATTTTGTAGGCGCTATAACTTATTTAAATACACTAACAAATTGAGACCAAATGCCAGCACACACTTAATAATCAGTTACAGCAAACATTTTTTTTTTCCTTTTGGTTTTGCATGAATAAATAAAAGCTGATCATTTTATTCACATCTGCCAGTTTTAAGTGGTTTGTCTCAACCATGTAAACTGATACTTTCAGCTGGAGAGCTTGTGTTTTTGAAAACAGCAAACTTGCTGGCTGGACCACCAGATGAAAATAGAATGTCTAAAAAAGGAAACCAATGCACCCACCACATCTAAGAATTGGTAATCTGCAATTATAATAAATGTTTGCTTTTGGGTTTGATACTGCTTTAAATCACAAAACTGGCTGAAGACAATTTACTACTGACTTAAGAGAATTACTGATCAATTGACATGTATGTACATCTATTAGCCTGTCAAAATGTATCAAAAGTATACTCCCATCTGTTAAATTAATCTTTCCATTTTTGTGATGCTTAAGCCATTCCTTCACCCTTCCTTGGCATCATATATGCAATTAAAGGTGCACTACATGTTTAGCTAACTAAATGTGACAGGTAGTTGACAATAATCAAACTATTCTGAGTTCCTGGATGAGTAATTTTGCTATGAGTGTAAATTAAGGAATAGACAACAAGATAACAAGATGAAAACAGGGATTTTCCCAGTGTCTTTGAAATACCTTGCTTAACACATGTGTAACCGTGTCAGGTTCTGTAGAGAAGGGTGTGACACTAAGACACATTTAAAATGCAGTAGGTGAGAGGAAAACTTCAGTCTATTGTAGCGTTTGAAGCCTACACACTTCCTATCATTACGGAGATATCATCAGTTATGTACACACTATGGCCTCAGTCTATGAGGCACGCTGTCCTCCTTTCACTATATCTACTTGTCTGCAGTGCAAGGTAAGTGAGAAACATCATATCATTCTTTTTACACATCGACAAGCTGTCATGCCATATGAATATTTCAACTGCTGTTGTGCAGTAATACAATCATGTATATAGGATTACAATACTACCATGATAGCACATGGCAATAGAAACCATATTGTATACAACACATTTAATTGTAATATTCTTTAACAGTCTAACAGCAAAAAACAAAACAAAAAAAACCCATGTTTTATGCCAATTTTTTTAAGAGCATCTTGACATTGTGTTGGAGACATGCAATAAAATCTTAATCTATAGATTATATACATTTTATTTTGTCTCTTATATGTCATCTAGTCCCATTATCGATTTGATTTAAGTATTATTAGAGAATGTCCACCATCCATTGTGGTTGTGTGTGGAAAGTACTGTTTCTCTAACCGAGGAATATTACAAATCCCTAAACTCTCCATATGTATCATCCACCGCAGGTATTTGTCAATTCTACTGGCTTTTCATAGCTAGGTAGAAGGTTTCAGAGTTCCCACCGTTTCTACAAAACTGCTCATAGTTCTGAGATAGCATACTCCAAAGAACACTACTATCATGTATTTGTAACAAGCCAGAGTATATAAAATAAGGTGAGCATCATCTTGACTGTTATGAAACGGACACAAGCTTCTTTTCCATATCGTAGTCATAAAACTACACTAATTTCTGTCCAGAAACCTCAAATATCTGTAGTCTCGGACCAACTTCTGCTGCAGGTTTAAAATTTCTGGTAGCATTCTGTAGAATATAGAATATTATTTTAGGCCCTTTGGTAAAGTCACTTTAGGCCATTGCACATTTTTTTTTAATCAGTTTTTTTATAATGATCAAAACTTGGGTTTTCCTATAAATGACATTACTATATTGTCATAAATGCAGTTATCTTGCAACAATTGCATGGGCCTATATCTGTTTGGCCTTCCAGTGCAATAACTGTCTCTGTACCTTTTCTGAACAATCTATGGCAAAACTGGCAGCAGATTTAACCTTAAGAAAGGACAATTTTACAGCATAATCTTTTTTTTGTATTCAGCCATACTATATTAGGCAGCATAGTAAAGGTAGCAAATCACTGTTAGCATTAATTATATAATGAACATGTGAGCTTAAAGAGAAAAACAACCCAGCACCAAAGATATTTTTTTTTTTCCTTAATCAGAATAGACAATAGAGTATGATTAAGAAATGATAATAAGTAATCTTAATCTGTACCTTATGTAATTATTGCTGGGATTCTGAAGCAGCTACCTTGGGGGGGGGGGGGGGGGGGGGGAGGCTTGACCAATGTTCAGACAGTTGTAGCTTTTGTGCTTTTGTTCACATTCCAAAACGTTTTCACAGGCTTCTTTAATAAATACTATGAACAAAACTACAATAATTAAAGAATAATATTATTAATAATACTACTTAATTATTATTTTTATTTTTAAATTTGGTATTAGATAAACTAGGTTTGTTTCTATAGGTGGTCGAGTCAAAGTGGTGGCTTGTCCTTCTTATAAGCATTACTTGGATAAGTATCCAAAAACTTAAAAACCAAGTCCATTATCTAGCACAGCAGATGTGTATTACTAATACTTTTCATACTATATTTGTGTAGATGTTGTCGGTATTCCCCTTCCCTTTGCCCTCTCACCTTGTCTCCCTCCACTCCCTCTCCCATCTGTTTCTTCTTCTTTGTATATATACTTTGCTTTCTTAGCATCCTTTTTCTTGAGGCATTCTTGCCATTGTTTTATGTGTGAGTACTCAGGTCCATGCAATTGTCCGCTGGCTCTTACTGGTTCTCTTACATTACTTGACCTCATGGACCTTTGTTCTTTTGTTTTGATCGGATATTCGTGTTGGATCTCATATCCTGTAATCTTTACCAGTTTGTGTAAGCTAAAACTGTAATTATGCTTTGTGTTTTATTGTTACATTGTGCAATAAATATTTGTTAAACAAACAAAACAATAGTCCAGTTGCATGTGGCGGTCTACCACTAGCTATACCATGTCCTGAATAAATGAGAACCTTCAGAGACACATTAACCACACATTTTCGCTGCCAAATATTTCACATACTGCTCCAGGTGAGATCAGGCACCACGTAGAAAAGTGTTTGACTGTCCAGCCAGCTTAGTATAGAAAAATCACAGTATTAGGACAATAATGATTTGGAGTCCTGTGCATCTTTGCATTTCTCAGGTCAAACCGGATTCAACAGGACAAGGGAAACCAACATACTGATTTCTAATGCCCCATACACACGGTCGGACATTCTGACCACAAAATCCGTCAGATTTTTTCCGATGGATTTTGGCCGAAACTTGTCTTGCATACACACAGTCGCACAAAGTTGTCGGAAAATCCGATCGTTCAGAACGCGGTGACGTACACCACGTACGACAGGACTACAAAGGGGCCAGTAGCCAATAGCTTTCGTCTCCAAATTTATTCTGCGCATGCGTGGCACTTTGTGCGTCCGAATTCTATACACACGATCAGAAAAAGCCTGATCGGATTTTGTAGTCAGAAAATTTTAGGTCCTGCTCTCTCTTTTTTCCATCCGAAATTCCGACGGAAAAAGTCCGCTAGAGCCCACACACGATCGGATTTTCTGACAACATAGTCCGATCTGACTTTTTCCGTCGGAATTTTTGACCGTGTGTACAGGGCATCAGACTAATGCAGTTCATAAATACATTGCAATTTAAAAACGTTTCCATTAGTATAGTCACATAATGCACAATCATCCATCAGTCAGCAGAACTGTGGAACACCCTATATAAGAGAAGTCTGTAGAGCACATTAGTCCATGATCACTTCCTCAGCCAGACAGAGAAAGACACACTCTCTACCATCTCATCAGGTGCTGGCTTGGCTCATCTCCACCAAAGCAAACAATTGAACAAGCAACACCACACCGAGATTCAAAATATTATTCTTCCTTTACCAAAGTATCTACCAGGAAAGGGGTTCTATTCTGACATGTTTTGCACTAAGCTTTCTTGTCATAAATAAAAATGGTGTGTCTCACAGATAACTAAGGTCCATGTTTCTTGATATTAATTTCATTGGTACCTATAAATAACACATAGGGGTATATAGACATAATAAACATCATTAGTACAGTACATCACCCACTGAATAGGCTGAAAGACAGGGTGTGGGGACTTACAGGGTGTGGTTAGGTGAAACCTATTCCTAAGTGGAAAAATGATCCTTCAAGAGTCAACTTTTGGGCATTATATGAGTCAAACCACTCCCATCTTTTCAGGACATTTATTTAGCAATTCACAGAAAGAACAATATGTATATATTAATACTACATGCTCTCCAACCGGTGCTAACTTGCTAACGTGCTAACTAAGTGTAACATAAGGCAAAACCTTTTTTTCCTGTTTTTGATAGAGTTAAAAAGGATTATAACACCTGTCAGTTTTTATTGCTGCCTGTGCCCCCATCAGGGAGATTAATTCTCTCTATTTATCCTGTTTACTGTTATCATCAAAAGTGAGGATACAAGAAAATTCCAGATTTTGTGATGAGACTAATAGAGGGAATTTTTTATTTATTTAAAGAGGGAGTCCAGCAAAATTTTTTTTGTAAAGGTCAGCAGCTACAAATACTGCAGCTGCTGACTTTTAAAATATGGACACTTACCTGTCTAGCGCGCCCGTGATGTCGGCACCCAAAGCCCGATCTGTCGATTGGTTCTCGGGTGCTGCCGCTGTCATCTTCGGTATGGGAATCACGCTGTGCAAAAAGGACGGTTCCTGCTGTCTCTGGGATCCGTGTGTTTCTCACCAGACAGCGGGGGTGCCGCAGGAAGTGGCGTAATAGCCGCAGAATCTGTGGCTATCTATGCCCGGAAGTGGGTGCAGATACCTGTATTATACAGGTATCTGCACCCCCCTCCCCCCTGAAAGGTGCCAATTGTGGCACCGGAGGGGGGGAGGGTTCCGATGAGCGGAAGTTCCACTTTAGGGTGGAGCTCCGCTTTAAGTTTTTCGTAGAACAAAAAATCAGGTAGCGTAGAATAACAGACAGGCCAAAGTAGTTAGTGTATAAAACACAAACATACAGAAGTAAATGATAATGTAGAAATGTACAGAGGCCGTGATACGTAGGGGGGAATTCTCAAATGTCCAATATGCTCTGTTAGAATATTCTTTCCTTTGAAATTCAGAAAGACAGGGTAAATTTGTCAAACCTAGTTGCATGCCTTACTACTACTGACAGTCACGGTTAAAAAACAAACCAAAAAAGTGATGTAAACCGAGGTCCAGAGCGTGCTTCGGAATCCCAACTTCACATAGATTAGGAACATCAGAGAACCCTAAGTGTGACCCTACAGCTGATCCAAAGGGATTTATAATCTAGAGGTGTACTCAACTATTCAGGTCAGCATTGTAGCCTGCAGAGAAGGTATGGTCAAGCCAGTAGAACCAGGTTTCGCAAAATTGTTATTTTTTCTGATTGGCAGATTCCAAAATGTCTTCCATAGTACAAATTTCTGTGGCTTTACGTAGCCAGACCCCCTTGGGAGATGGAATCATCTGCTGCCACTGGGATTCAGGCTTTGGCTGTATTTTTGCAAATACAAAGTGAAGGAGGGTTTGTAGTGTTTAGATGACAAAGGAGCCAGATGTAGCAGGTATCACCCAATTGCACATCAATAAATTTGTATACTAAGTTACGAACCTGTGTTCAGAATGATTGCAGAACCGGGCAGGTCCAGAATATGTAGATGTAAGTGCCTTCCTGAATGAGGCATCTCTAGCATGTGGGTTTGATTTGGGAAAAAATCTTGTGGAGAGATGAGGAGAATTTGTACCATCATGTCAGGGTTTCAAGCCTGTTTCCTGAACAGAATTGAGGATGGATGCCACATGGGTAAAATGTAAATTGTGGTCTTTCTATTGATCTCAAAAGCTAACGCCCAGGTCCGTCCCACACTTGGTTTTGTAGAGCGGATGTTGATAGTTGGGTGGAAGGTTGAGCAACCTGTTGGCCTAGGCTTGATAAAAAGAAGTCTCAATTGTAATGCATTCCAGAAAAGTGTGTGTTTCAGGGGTTTAGTCATACTCTGGATCTGCACTAGAACTGTTGGGGTGAGAAAAGCCTTAGGAGAGATTGGTTCATTTCAATCAAGGATTGGAAGTGCTGACTTGTCAGGCAAGGAATAAACTTGGGATGGCCTATCACTGGTGTTAGACAGGAGGGATAACGTTCATGGAAAATATCCTCTTGCAGCAGAGAGTATTTTGTCTGTGTGTCCCACTGGTGGATGTGATGTCACAAAAGAGGGAACTGTGTTCCTGAGCCAGGGATTACCTTGTAGCGGGATGCCAAGAGAGGCCTCTTCTAGATACTGTTTGTTGTCTGTGTGTGTACACCAGTCTAGAACATTGTTGAGATGTACAGCTCTGTGCTATTTTAATGGGTCTGGGAAGCCCCGCCCCCGCTGCGTTTGGGGAATGAAAATAACATGTGCGACAGCCGATGTGATTTATGAGCCCAAAGAAGTAAATTCTCCTCAAACTTGTTTAAAGTGTTTGTTACCCCCAACATTTCATATTCCTGACATGTGCCTGCTGTTCCATGGACTTGCATGAAGTATCCGATTCTCTTTGTATTCCATCCTTTGTGTGAAATCCCTGGTGTCCTGCCAGCCCCTCTGCTTTCCTATTAAAAACTGAACACACTAAACAGGAGAACACACTGTGGTCAACTGTGCTGGGAACTCAGTGTGCTCCCCTCCAATGATCAGTTTTGTCCTGTACCCCCCCCACCCCCTCCCCGCACAGCCTTTCACTTGGAAGATCAGTGTACTCTTGCTTCCCCTCACCCCAGATTTTATGCAGCTGAGAACAGATTGAATGTAATCACTTATAAAAACGCAAAAAAAGTATTTATCATTTTTTTTATTATTATATATGTATACACAAATGATTTGCCTTTCATTTCTATTTTAAATTAAATGGGTTGTTGTACAAGGTGATCTTCTCTGGACACACAGTGGTTGTAAGGGAGGGGTTTAGGAATCATTCTAGCCCCACATAGCACATTTCAGGTACTTCACCCACGCCCTCTCTGGCACTGTCCTCATTTGAGGCACACTGCATTTGTTTTTTCTCTCCGGTTTCTCTAAGGATAGCTGTGATCTACCGGCCCCCTGGACTGGTATCAACCTTTCTTGATGACTTCTCTGCCTGGCTACCCTACTTTCTCTTTTCTGAAATCCTGACAATCACTCTTGGTGACTTCAACATCCTTATTAATACTAACACTCCCGCTACTTCCAAATTTCTCAGTCTAACCTCCTCCTTTGACTTGAAGCAATGGATACACGCTTCGACTCATTCTGATGGCAATACTCTTGACCTTGTTTTCTCCCACCTATGCACTCTGTGCAACCTCTCCAACTATCCATTCCCTCTCTCTGATTATGACCTTATTAGTTTCACTCTTTCCCTCTCCTCCACTCCTCTCCCTCCAACCGCCTAACAGTTACCCATAGAAACCTACACCATCTCAACCCTTCTCTTCTCTACTCTGCTACCGACCACCTCTATGACAAAATCTCACCCCTATCCTGTAGCGATCTGGCCACTTCTGTCTACAATGCTTCACTTCTAGCCTCACTGGACACACTGGTCCCCCTCACTACACACAGAATCAGGCCCCCGACTCCTACAACCTTGGCAAACAGATGACACTAGAAGTCTGCAAAAACATAGCCGTGCTCATGAGCGCCTGTGGCATAAGACTAAGTCTCAGAAAGATTTCAACCAATATAAATCTGCCCTCCAAAAATACAATTCCAGCCTCCTCACTGGCAAGCAGACCTATTTTATCACTCTCATTAACAACTTATCATCCCGTCCCTGTCAACTCTTCTCTACCTTCAACTCTCTACTTCGTCCTCTACTGCCTCCACCCACTAACACATTTACTGCACAGGAGATCGCCAATCACTTCAAACAGAATTTGTGGGAGATCTCTGCTGTTCTGATACCCTCCACGCTTTACACTTCATGCCCACAGGTACAATCATTACTTCCCTCTTTCAAGCCCATCACTATAGACGAGGTTGCTAAACTAGTTGCTAAAGTCCATCTAACCACCTGCCCTCTGGATCCTGTTCCCTTGCAAATGCTACGTTCACCCTCTGGTTCTATTCTACACTCTCTAACCCACATCTTCAATCTCTCCCTCTCCTCTGGCATCTTCCCCAACTCTCTTAAACATGCACTAGTCAGCCCCATACTTAAAAAGCCCTCACAGGACCTAACCAATCTTAACAACATACCCCCAATCTCCTTGCTCCTCTGTTTATCCAAACTCCTTGAACGTCTGGTCTACAACCGACTGAGTGACCACTTTGCAGAGAATAGCATTCTTGATCCCCTTCAGTCTGGATTTCGTCCCCAACACTCCACAGAAACTGCTCCCCTGAAACTAACAAACGATCTACTAACAGGCAAAACCATTGGACTCTATTCTGTACTCCTACTCCTGGACCTTTCTGCTGCCTTTGATACTGCCATCCCCACATACCAAGGTCCTAGGTGTAGTCCTGGACTCTGAAATCTCCTTTAAGCCCCACATCCAATCACTGTCCAAATCTTGCCACCTCAACATCTCCAAAATATGCCCCCTTCTAACCAATGCCACAAAAAAGCTCTTAATTCACTCCCTGGTCATCTCTCACCTCGACTACTGCAACTCCCTTTTTACTGGCTTACCTCTACATAGTCTATTCACCCTTCAATCCATCATGAATGCTGCTGTCAGACTCATGAATTGTATTGTAACTGTACTGTCTGCCTTCATGTTGTAAAGAGCTGTGCAAAATGTTGGCGCTATATAAATCCTGTAATAATAGTTTACGATCACTTTAAGAAATGCTTTCTGACCTGCTAGGTGTGAAGCAGATAAAGCAGTCTTGGAAGAATGTTCATTTTGAGAACATTATTCCTGCCGAACCATGAGAGTATTTGGTAGACAACTTCCTGAGGTCTTGGTGGAATCTAGTTAAAAGTAGTGGGAAACTGGCAGCAAAAATCTCTTTAAGAGAAGGTGTCAGGTAAATACCACTATATTGGACCTGATGGTGGGCCCATTTGAAGGTGAAGTGTGATTTAAGTGTGTTCAGTGTTGACACTATATTTCCTGAATTCCTCCATGGAGGTTCGGGAAGGAAGTCAGTGGCTGAGTGTAGAGGGGGAATTTTTTAATGGGGACACTAGTTCTAGTGACCCTGGTGACACATCAGTATTCTCTCAATTTGCAGAGATTTCCTCTCACTTCCTGTTTTGACTATGGGACAGGAAGTGAAGGAAAATCTCCCCAATGAGATGGCAAAAAAAAAACTGACAGGGATTATAACCCTCCCTTACTCTAGCCAAAATGAAAAAAAAAGTGTTGTGTTTAGTTACATTTTAATTTCCTGTTTTTTAAATATTCTCAAAAATATGGATAAATATTTATACATATGTGAGTCAATCCAAAAGTCTACTTAATAGAAAGTGAAAGCTGGATAGTAATGGATGCTCAAGTTCAAGTTCAGCAAGTGTCTGCTACTCTTTCTCATAATATTCAGAAATCTTTTCAGGTTTTCCCGAATGGTCAGTTGGTACACTTACATTTTAGGTAATGGTAGGGAAAAAAAAGCACACTAAAAATGCTTCTGTAAAGCTTAAAAACGCCACAAGACTCTTACAAATGCTTACAGATGCTCCTATTAATTCCAGTGATTGTGTTTTATGGCTGATACAAGCCTTTATGAGCGTTCAACAAAACAGTTGAGCTGAGATCTGCAACTTCATCTATATTCCTAGATTTGCCAAAAAATGACTAGAAGTCACAGAAAAGTTTTTTTGAGTTTTTTTTTATCTTTTCTGCCGAAAACACTAACACTGTACTTTCAGGAGGTATAGGTGGTAAGACATGCCCATTCTCAAACAATTTAGTAGGCCATGGAGCATCATGTATAACAGTTCAGTTGCTGCCTACGATTTATTTCCCTCTTCTCAATTAATGAGAATTAAGCATTGGTCCCTGGAACAGATATTTTCTAATATTTGGATACAATTAGTGAGTGATCACAAGTACCTGCAAAGCTAAAAGCACACATAACTATCCCCTAGGTTAGTTCTAGTTAATTCATTCCTCACCCAATTATCACTTTGCACCTTTTGCATCTCCTGTAGTTACCCTCAGCGGTGGGATAGATGTATGGAAAATAAACTTTTTCTATTCTCAATTGACACTGCATTATATTTTGAGTAAATAGTAGGGGAAATATGCATCTTCATTGCAAAAATAATTCACACTTATGTACATTCTGCGTTATTATTTTATTGGGATCAGTAAAAATATGGGTCTATCACGTAGACTGGAATGGTGTGGAGGCCTCTCTTGTACCTCCTACCTAACACTCCTGAAGGTGGAGACAGAATGTGAGGGCACGGAGTGGCACGAGTGCTGGAGTAGCTGGCTGGTGAAGTCCGCTCATAGGTGGATGAAGCTGGGGGTCATAGTCCTAAGAGCAGGATACTGAAGCAGCTTGGCACCAGAGGAGGAGATGATAGCAGAGCTGGTATGCAGGCTGCGACCAGCAGCATCCAGGCAACAAGGGACCAAGTCAGCAAGCAGAGCAAGTCCAGGAAGCAGGCCAATGTCAGTAACAGCTGTGCAGCTCAGTACAGAATTAAGAGGCAAAGATGAGTCCAGTAAGCAGGCCAAGGTCAGAGAGATTAGATGAACAATGTTAATGCAGGAGATAAGGCAAAGTCTAGGAGAAAGCTGGGTCCCACACAGGTAAGCAGGTTCAATGGATCAGGTCACAGGTACAAGCTGAAAAATATTCAGCAACTGCTCATGGTGACAGGCCAGTTTAAATAGGCCACTGGACGCCAAGTGCACATGCTAATTTGTATGCGCAAGTGTGCGCACAAATGCAAGCACAATAAACTGGAATAGTACATCTATGCACACGTGCACGAATATGAGCACAAGCTTGCACTGTTTTTCTGGTGCTGGGAATCTGGTTTACCTTACAGGGTTCTGATATTTGAAGTTAAGTATATTTTAGTATGTGTTTTTAACTAATAATTTTCCATATCTGAAAGCACTTTTTAAAACAACTTTAACAATTTACCAACGGTTTCATGTTTTATTTACTTAGAATTGTTCAAATGCCCTCTCTAGTGGTCATGTGTAAATTAGGGATTGAGATAAGGTTACAATTTTATAAAGATTCTGTGACGGACCTAGTCGGGACACGGGCTGTTGGAGGGGACTGAGTGCGAGCCTGTTGCCTTGCGATTATGGGCCCTGGCATTTGGGGGAACAGTGCTCTTTGAGCTGCAAGCCTGGGACCCCTGAGCTGGTGGTACTTGGATTCAGGTCCATGCTGGCCCCCCAATACACATAGAATCTGTATGTGTATTTGGCATATTAGCAAGAGACGCTAATGTCATGACTCATGAACTCCAGCCACCTGTCTGTTGTGTTAATGAATATTGTCTGGCTTGTAAGAGTATTTCACCTATTGTTGTGTGTGCTAATTAACCCTGCAATTGAATGATGGAGCCCAGTGTTGATTAAGATAATTAGCTCATGCTAATTAGGTTAGGCTTGAGTCATCTGTCAACTGTATATAAGTGTGACATGTCAAATAAAGATTGATTCCTGATGTACCCTACACTGGTGTTGTCTGGTGACTGGGTAAGCTAAGGGGGTCTTGGATTGCGTGGTACCGGACAGAGGAAGCAGTTACGGCGGACATCTTGGGTACGAGGTCCGTCACAATTGGCTGGCAGCGGTGGGATCGTGCTTCCTTGTCGTGAACACATCCAAACCATCACCTGGATCCAAGGCTCAGCTTACCTGTATGTCTAGAGAGGGGTAGGTGCGGTTTCCCATAAACTTTCATAATATGTCCTGCGTGTTTGGTGCGCTTTCTGAAAGTGAACCAAAGATGCAATATGCAGGAGTTTTGGTGCGCTTTCTGAAAACCGTGGGACACAATATACCTCTATGGAAAAGTGCAGCTAACCCGCCCTAAACAAGTAGGTAAGCTGCACTGCACCTGCGGGGCAGTCAAAGCACACAGCATTAGTCTGAAAGCAGCCTAACTCCCATTCACTTATATATGCAAAATTGTACACAGAAAAGGTTTCAGACCATTAAGATATGTTGATAAGATTGGATTTAAAATGACTTATGTGCTGCCACTTTTTTATATACTCTAAGGCTGGGTTCAAACTGTTTCCCTGCATCCAATTCGCATGACAGGAGATTGCGACCGGCTCTCAATGGAGCCGGTTCACACATCTCCAGGGCAGCTGCGAAGCGAATTGCACAAGGGTCCTGTATGTCTTTGGTTCTGTTTCAGGTCCAAATTCAGTCAAAAATTTGGGCCTGATTCATCCCTGTAACGGTAAACAGGGACGCACTGGACCCCTGCTGTCAGCCGCATCCGTTTTAAGTGTGAACCTAGCCTAAATCATGAAATTAGTTGCTGCAAGCACCTATATATGTGTGTTCACATACACACAAAGCTATCTACTTGAAAAAAATGGTGTGGTGCTACCCAATAGCGAAAATCCCACAAAGCTGCATATACATTTTTTTTTTTTTTAACTTTTCATGAAAATAACCATCTCTGTGTTTTTCTATTTTAAATAGTGAATCTATACTCGCACACAAAAAAGTATACATAAAAAAATAAATAAAAAGTAAGACATGAAAAAAAATATATATAACTATTGAAACCACAATACCAAAAAATACCAAAAACCCAATCCCACTGATACAAAATAATGCATAGATCATATAATACATAACAAGCCACAGTTCAGTAATAGTACTAATGTCCATTGGTTTACACCATTCATGAATTCTTATGATATTGGTGATTATATATTCACTAGTCCACCAATACTGTGTTATAGCCACCATATAGCCGTGCTTCACCGCAAAGTGACTGCTCACCTTAAAATCAGTCCCATCCTCTCATACAGGTCCGGTAGAGCTTGAACATATTGCCCACAGGTAAAACTCCACTCTTCCATAGAGGTGCAGGACTCTTTAAACAACTTTTCTTGTTCTCCAGCAATTGACAGTGGCACTCATAAAAATAACAAAAAAAAAAAATACCCATGGTGTTATAACATATCTTATAAACGTTCCTATACTGCAAAGTCACCACTCACAGAAAAATTGTTTGTATATTGAGTGTATTGCACATGAAAACAAGGTTAGTGCACTCTCCTCACCCTTGGGTAGCACCAAACCATTTTTTCACGTAAATATGTTGATAATGAATACACTTGCTTATCATTTTCCCATATACTATATGTCTAAAAGTATTTGAAAAGGTTCAGTATGAGCCATTAAAGAAATGTAACATTTTATTTTACAGGCCTTCTTATTACATTATTGCGCCTGGTAATATTATCAATGGTGTTGATATGTCTTTTACTGTCCACTGGTTTGGGGACTCTGACCTAACTGTAACTGTTGGAATTGGAGATGGTATTCGACTTTTATCAAATGTGACTAAAATTATCAAAAAAGGTAAATATATATTTGTATATCATTTGCATTTTCTTATGTCATGTTTTAGTATTAGTATGCAGCAATCATTCTGTAAATCATTGTTACATTTCTTTAGTGAAAATGAACATTTTGAACAAGTATATTCAAATATAAATAAATTGCTGTTATCATAGACATCTCAATTCCAACCCCTCAATTCAGGTGAACCATTTAGGGCTACCCTAGGAAACAGTAAATGTAGATTTTTAACTGCCAGAAATGCTTTCTTTTTTGTTGACACAACTTATCAACACTTTAAGCACTCTTATGTGACACTGTCCATCTAACTAGTGAAATTAATAGGTGTTAGGTGTGCATTCGGAATTCAAACATATCCAGTTTAGGGAATGTGTCATGATGAGAGCATAGCACTGAGCTACTGTGAAATACTTAGGAACATCTCTTCAAGTACATCTAAAGCCAGAACATTTTTTTTTTTTTTTTTTAGATTTTGATTAAGAAAGGGTTAGAACTCCTGCCAGGTTGTAGAGTTCTCTGTACACAACATGGGGATTCTTTTTTATCTGATTGCCCTGGTGACCATTCTTACTTGGACAGAAGGTGAAAACAAGTCCAGAGGTTTACAGCCTAGGTACCAACATTTGTTGCGTCAAGCAAGCCATTGTAGGCTGAGATCGTAATTCAACCACTTAAGGACCAGCTACCGCAGTTATACGGCAGCAGGTTGGCTCCCCTGGGAATATCGCCATAGCTATACGTCAGCCACTTTAAGACCACTAGGGGGGGCGCGGCGACGGAGCCGATGCATGTGCTCGGCAGCCGCAATGTCACCCACGATCGCTCCTGAGAGAGACAGAATGGAGATCTGTCAATGTAAACAGACAGATCTCCTTTCTGTCAGGAGAGAGAGGACAGATATGCTGTTCATACTGGTTATGAACAGTGATATGTCTCCTCCTCCAAGCAGGCCCACCCCCCCCCACAGTTAGAAACACACATTTAACCCCTTGATCGCCCCTAGTGTTAACCCCTTCCCTGCCAGTCACATTTATACAGTAATCAGTGGCTATTATTAGCTCTGATCGCTGTATAAATGTCAATGGTCCCCAAAAAAGTGTCAAAAGTGTCCGATCTGTCGCAGTCCCGCTAAAAATCGCAGGTCACAGCCATTACTAGTAAAAAAAAAAATGTCATGATAAAAAATGCCATAAATATATCCCCTATTTTGTAGATGCTATAAGTTTTGCGCAAACCAATCAATATACGCTTATTGCATTTTTTTTTTAACCAAAAATATGTAGAATACATATCGGCCTAAACTGAGGAAGAAATTCATTTTTTTTAATATTTTTTGGGGGGATATTTATTTTATCAAAAAGGAAAAAAATATTGCTTTTTTTTGTTTATAGCACAAAAAATAAAAACCGCAGAGGTGATCAAATACCACAAAAAGCTCTATTTGTGGGGAAAAAAGGACGTCAATTTTGTTTGGGTACTGCATCACGCGACTGCACAATTGTCAGTTAAAGCGATGCAATGCCGTATTGAAAAAAATGGCCTGGTCATTAAGGGGGCAAATCCTTCCGGGGCTGAAGTGGTTAATTAGGGGTGGGGTATTAATTTAAAATGGTCATAGTTCTACAAGAGACATATCAATAACCTATTGTAAAATGTAATTCAAATGGTTCTAAAGGCAGAAGGTTTTTTACATTAATGCATTCTATGCATTAACGTGTCACTAAACCCACATCATAAAAAAAACTATCAACAAATGCTGTATTACATGCTGTTCATACTCACTCAGTCACTGTGAGATTAATTTTCTGTATTCTGCAAAAAACCTGGTTGATCCTGCTGCTCTATAGCTCCACCTTCTGTTCATGTCCCCAAATCAGCTAAGGATTTTGCAGCTGTGGTGGCAACTCTGCACATGCTCAGTTTTCAGTGAGTTTCTATGCTGGGCATTTCCTCCCTATCACATCTGAGCAGCCCATGTGACTATAGAGTCACACATGTGGGCGTATACACAGTGGTAAATGACAGCCCACTCCCTCCATCCTCCTCCATGCCCACTAACCAGCTAAATACAATGGGGACGGGATATTACATGTGGATTAATGGAGAAATCACCTCCTTCTTATTCTAAGACACAGGCTGGAAAGGCATAACACAGCCTGTGACTGGCAGACATCCGCCCACACCATGTTATTACCACAAAATAATAAAGATTTGATTTCAACAGCTCTTTCCGAGAATACACTGATAAACACCAATTACACTGCAAACACACATGGCATAAAATATTTAGGAAACATAATTTGACACTGACCTATTTCCTGACTACTTCGACACCTGTCGTGGCTGCTGATGGGTTGAAGGCTTTTTTTATGTGGCAAAATTTCTGTGTAATAAAACTAGTCTGGAGACATTCCCCTGTGGTTAATTCTGAATCAACCCTGGATATCCATCTGAACATAATGGAGAGATCAAAGAGCACCGGAGTGGTGTGCGTTTGTTTTCTTAGATAAGAGCAACAAATGGAAAATTGTGACATTATGTAGGCAACAATCCAGCAGTCATGACAAAAAACAGATAACAAAATGGGCAATTGTGACAATACCAGTGAGTGGAGCAAATAGACCATCTTGACAATATGTGGGCAACAAACTGGTAATCGTGACAATAAACGACAATGACAACAGTGACAGTAGTGACAATAATGGTGACAATACCAGCGAGAATACCTTGAGCACACATGTGTGGGAAGGAGAGAATTTTCAAGAGGAAACCATCAGTACCAATCAGCAGATCAGGACGGGTAAGTACTTGGTATGTCAGGGAATCCCATTGAAAGTGACTTTTCCCTTTTAAATAAATAGCAATGGCAAATTTTCAAGACAGTGATAGCCACTCTGCACCAATGACACCGTTCCTAGCCAGGTTACATGGCAGTCAGCATACTTCTGACCTTTGCCTGACATGTAGAAAGCAGCATGCTGTCAGCAGCTCCAGAATAAAATAAGCTAAAGCCAGTGCCAACTCAGGATGCCCTGCCCCACCCCTACACTTCCCCAATAAAGTCTGGAGGAATTCTGTTGGGAGGTGTGCAGAACCCACCACTATTAGGAGGTGTGCCAATATAGTATAGATAGGAGAAAAAACAAGCCTATAGGTATTTTAACCCTTCCCATGTGTTTCCAGAATTAAGTTAACGTTTTGGCTATAGATACACTTTCTGCAGCTTAGTATACCCTGAAAGTCTTGACTAAACCATGCCACAGAATAACTACCCTGTTTTTCTTGTTTATTACTCATATATAAATCTGCTCTACTTCTGCTTTTCAGATTCTATTGAACTTCTCACTCTCCCAGGGGTAAGTTCATTATCACACTTGATAAACACAAGCACTTACTGTCCTCATCATTTTTTGCTCTACGGAATATTAGATGCAGTGTTGAGGTCATACCCGGGGCAGCATTGAGTTCACTTTTGTTGTTCCCCTATCAGTACAGCACTTTAAAGTGGTTGTAAACCCTTACATATACCCAGTGAAGCGACTATCCTCAGGTGATACACAGAGATGAAACAAAATCTCCAACATAAATTGTATCTGTTTATCTGCAGTCTTCTTTTCTCTACAGCCATTTAAAGTACAGAATTTATAAAGCTTGTCTGAGCTTTCAGGAAAAACGGGCCAGAGAGCAGAAGTTACACTCTGCAGAGCTCAGGGAGGAGAGTTCTGAGAGCTGATTGGAGGGAAGGGACAACCCCCCTATTCACACAGAACACAGGAACAGAGCTGAGGCTGTCAATCAGCTGGAGCTCCCTCCCCTGCCAACATTTGTCTCTTGGTCACAGGAAATCTTGTCAAAAGTGACTTATGCAGATAGCAGAGGAACGAAGTAGCAGACAGAAGTGATACTTGGTGCTATTAATTGAAACACTATAGAGGGATATGCTTTGTTCATATTTAATGCCTGAGGTTTTCAACCACTTTAAACATGGCCAGTAGCCTTGAATCTGCTTCTGTTTCTAGAGCTCACATGCATTAAGGCCTAAACTCCTAACCTTTGGGATAAGGCTTAATCTGGCCATACATGGATTGAAATTCCACAGCAAGGACCAACTGAATTTCGATCCATGTATGGGCAGGCTGGTTTTACACAAATCTTACCTCCAGGGCACAGAAATTGGAAATCATTGGGGGATTTTAATTTCCTCCATTTACCAGAAGATGAAATATCAGTTTTGAAGGGACTTTTTATTGTGATGCGATCTCCTGGCTGTTCAATAGATTTGAAAGGCAATTGTTTAAAACGTTTTAGGTTTCTCCCTGGATTTATTATGTCCTGCACCACAGATCTAATAACTGAGCCAAGGTAATGGTAATATTTATCTAACTTTCCACTTTAATATAAAAACAATACAAAAACTTTCCCTCTATGCAATACCATAAATGGGTTACCAAATATAAACAAAACATTACAGGCAATGGTGCAGGTAAAGTAGAAGTACTGTATATGGGGGTAACAAAGGGGTGTCATGCAGTGGGCACAGTACAGTCATGGTTAGCACTTTTCCCTCACAGCCCGAGTCCTGGAGTTTATGAGCTGTCGCCATGTTTGTTCATGTTTGCTACTACATAGTTCGCAACATAGTAAACAAAATTTATAGGGGCACTTTTTTGGCTGTAGGCGGAGTCTTATTATAATTAGGGTGCAGGGCATGCGTTTGTAGGCGTGACCTGTGTCCCCGGCAGTGGAGCCCTCATTTACATCTGGTGTCCCCAGCAGCGGAGCCCTCCTTTACATCTGGTGTCCCCTAGCAGCGGAGCCCTCCTTTACATCTGGTGTCCCCCAGGAGCGGAGCCCTCTTTTACATCTGGTATCCCTGGCAGTGGAGCCCTCCTTTACATCTGGTATCCCTGGCAGTGGAGCCCTCCTTTACATCTGTGTCCCCGGCAGTGGAGCCCTCATTTACATATGGTTTCCCTGGCAGTGGAGCACTCCTTTACATCTGGTGTCCCCAGCAGCGGAGCCCACCTTTACATCTGTGTCCCCGGCAGTGGAGTCCTCATTTACATCTGGTGTCCCCGGCAGCGGAGCCCTCCTTTACATCTGGTGTCCCCCAGCAGCGGAGCCCTCCTTTACATCTGGTGTCCCCCAGCAGCGGAGCCCTCCTTACAGATCTATGTCCCCCAGCAACAGAGCCCTCCTTACTTCAGTGTCCCCAGCAGCTGGCAGCAGCGGAGCCCTCCTTACAGAGCGACCTGTGTCACCAAGCAACAGAGCCCTCCTTACTACAGTGTCCCTGGCAGCAGCAGCGGAGCCCTCCTTACAGAGCGATCTGTGTCCCCAAGCAACAGAGCCCTCCTTACTACAGTGTCCCTGGCAGCAGCAGCTGAGCCCTCCTTACAGAGCAATCGGTGTCCCCCAGCAACAGATCTCTCCTTACTTCAGTGTGCCTGGCAGCAGCAGCAGAGCCCTCTTTACAGAGGGATCTGTGTCCCCCAGCAACAGATCTCTCCTTACTTCAGTGTGCCTGGCAGCAGCAGCGGAGCCCTATTTACAGAGTGATATGTGTCCCCCAGCAGCGCGGCAGCTACAGTTCCTGGTAGTTCCCGACTTTCTTGTGTGTGTGTGTGTTCAGTGGAGTGGGGAGAAGCTGATTGGCTGTCCCTCCCCTCTCCATTGAACACAAGGGGAAATAATCCTCATGATGGCGGCGGCCAGCTTTTTGTAGCCTGCCGGACGTTTTTTCCTAAAACATTCCCGGTTTTCCTGGGACAAAGGCAAAATCCCGGGAAATTAATCGGGACGAGCTCCGATTAGGACGAGGGTCCCAAAATCGGGATTGTCCTGGGAAAATCAGGACTGTTGGCAAGTATGCTACTATAGCCCTGGTTTCCTCCCAGTAACACACCAGTAGGATATACTGTATAGTTTTTTTTTTCAAATAATTGTGGGTGTATGAATGTTGATGGGCCATTAGATTTTGACCTACCAGATGAATGTCAAGAGGAATTACAGGAAAAGCAATTTATGTTACCTCTAAGTAATAGGAGAAATCCAGGACCAGTAAAGCAGTGTCTGTTTCTGTGTTCTGTTCTGTCGATTAACCAATTTTGCCAGGAATGTTAACTTTTTTTTCCTACAGATAGCAAAAAACACCAATTTTGATATATTTGACCTGGCTGTCAATGGATCGACTCAGAATGCATCCGTTTTCTCAGATACATTCAATATACCAATGCAAATGAAAAACACAGCAACATTTACCCAAACTGACAAAACCTTGTACAGGCCTGGAGAGACGGTCCAGATTCGAATAATTTCTATAAGTTATGATATGAAGCCAAATACCAGAGACGTGGATCTTGTTATAACGGTGGGTATTACTTGTCTAAACAGATTTTTGATTAGTATACTTTTATCTTCATTAACCTCTTCAGCCTCGGAAGGATTTGGCCCCTTAAAGCGGTCCTGCACACACTTCATTTAGTAAATCTCTTTGCCTTCCAAATCAGGCAAAGAGTACTAAATGAAGTGTTTTTTTTTTTCACTTACCCTGTAATTGCTGACGTTCTTTCCTCTGTCTCTTCGGCGGTGGGCGGGGTCTCTGCGTCGATCCTCGTCATGCCGCACTGTCTCCTGGGATCTGGTGTCATTGGTCCCAGGAGTCAGTGCGAACATCCGCCGAAATCTTGCGAGATTTACGGGGCTCGTGCCGAAATCTCGCGAGATTTCGGCAGATGTGGCCGAAATCTCGCGAGATTTCGGCGAACGTGAGCTACACTTTGCCGTTACTGCGCACAAGCGAGATCGGCGCAGTAACGGTGGTGCATGCTGGACCATAGAAAGTGTTTCTTTCTGACGAAAACCGGCAGCAGTTCCCTCTTAAAACGGAACACGTGAGTGTGCAATAACCATCTCCTATTCCTTCTCATTGCAGAATAAAAAAAAATACATTACAGACAGTGTCATTCCGCTTTAATGACCAGACCATTTTTTGCGATATGGCACTACGTCGCTTTAACTGACAATTGCGTGGTCGTGTGACACTGTATCCAAACAAAATGTATGTCCTTTTTTTCCCGATAAATAGAGCTTTCTTTTGATTACCTCTGCGGTTTTTATTTTTTGCGCTATAAATAAACAAAGAGCGCCAATTTTGATAAAGATAAATTTTTTTTTTACTTCTTGCTATAATACTTATCCAAAAAAAAAAAAAAATTTACTTATCAGTTTAGGCCGATGTATATTCCTTTTACATATTTTTGATAAAAACGCAATAGGCGTATCATTGGCTTGTGCAAAAGTTATCGCGTCTACAAAATAGGGGATAAATTTAGGAACTTTTATTTTTTTATTGTTTTTACTACTAATGGCGGCGATCTGCGATTTGTTGTGGGACTGCGACATTACGGCGGACAAATCTGACCCCAAATTACACTTTTTGGGGATCAGTGACATTATTACATTGATCAGTGCTAAAAAAAATGCACTGATCAATGTAAAAATGTCAATGGCAGGAAAGGGGTTAACACTAGGGGGCGATCAAGGGGTTAAGTGTGTTCCCTGGGTGTGTTCTAACTGTAGGGGGGTTGGGTTGCCGGGGACATGACAGGGATCACTGTTACTGATCACTGGGAACAGTAGATCTCTGACATGTCACTAAGCAGAACAGGGAAATGCCTTGTTTACATAGGCAGATCCCTGTTCTGCCTGTGTGCAAGGCAATTGCGGGTCACCGGGGGAGATAGCGCGGCTATTTGCGCAGGAGTGCCATACTGTCACTGTTTAATGACGGCGGGCAGTTGGGAAGTGGTTAATAACAGCCACATTAATATATGGGGGAGATTTACTAAAACTGGTGCACACAAAATCTGGTGCAGCTTTGCATGGTAACCAATCAGATTCTAGGTTTTATTGTCAAAGCTTAATTGAACAAACTGAAGTTAGAAGCTGATCGGTTACTATGCACAGCTGAACCAGATTCTGTTTGCAACAGCTTTAGTAAATCTCCCCCTATGTGTTTTTGTAAGCACTTTTATTAATGTATATGTACCTGACCCCCCCCATAAGGCAGATTTCACATAACTTCCTGTCTAGTCATTTTACCGGTGGAACAATTATATGAGTGGAAGTATTACCAGTAGAAAATTGATATGAGCAAAAACCTAACATAACATTTTGACTGGAACTCATCTTCATAAATGTTTAAATGGTAACTCCACTTTTGCGGGGAAAAAAAATATCAAGTAAAAATAATATAGCGCATAATTGCGACACTAATCATATTGTTATTGAATGTTATTAAATAATACTTTTCCTTTTCAATCTGAGGTCAATGTAATTTTCTGAGAATACATTGCAATATGGCTACTTGGAGCTGTTCTGAATGTGTACTGACCACTCCCCAGAAACATAATTTCCTGCTTGTATGATTGGCTCACCAATTTTCCCAGAAGTCTGCCTAAGATACAAATCAGATTTCAGGCATCCCCTGCAACAAAAATGTCATTTTTTGAGAGATACTTTCAATAGGAACACATCTAATGGGATGCAGACCCAGAAGATTTCCTCATTAGTGCCCTTCAGCTCCACACCTGACAGTAAATTATGAAACCACTCCCATTAGACCCACTTAGAACAGAGGCACAGACAAACACACATAGATTCCTTCAGAATAAGGCCCCTTTCACACTGGGGCGGGGAGCCGCGGTGACGGTAAAGCAGCGCTATATTTAGCCCTGCTTTACCGTCGTTTTAGCCGCGGTATTCGGCCGCTCGCGGTGCGGTTTTACCCCCCGCAAGCGGGCGAAAAAGGGTTAAAGACCCCCCGCAGAGCGCCGCCGTAGCGGCGCTTTGCGGCGGTATTGCCGCGGTATTACCGCGGTTTCCCATTCAAATCAATGGGAAGGAGCGGTATAGGAGCGGTGAATACACCGCTCCTATACCGCTCCAAAGATGCTGCTAGCAGGACTTTTTTTGCCGTCCTGCTAGCGCACCGTTCCAGTGTGAAAGCCTGCCGGGTTTCACACTGGAGTGAATGGGGCCGGATTTTTTCAGGCAGTATACAGGCGCTATTTTTAGCGCTGTACCGCCTGAAAAACGCCCCAGTGTGAAAGGGGCCTAACAAAAGGTAGGAATCTGTAACAAAGTTTGTTATAATCCTTGCAATGTATATGGAGTTACGTTTTAACTTCTAGAGTAAATTGCATTCCATCATTAGTCTAATTAAGGCTGCTGTGCACCATCAGTTTTTATGTCAAATTTGAGCACAATTTTGTCCAACTTGACAACCCTGTCTTATTTTGATAGGATCCCAGAAATAATATTATCCAGCAGCACCTAAACATGACGTCGGACTTGGGTGTAATTTCCACTCAGTTCCAGCTTTCTGACAGCCCTATGTTGGGCGTTTGGGGTATTTCAGCAACATTAAAGGTAAGTATTTATTTAAACATTGCATGATACTGTGAATAATGTTTACCAAAAATGTTAGTAAGTTGTCTGTCAGTTGTTGTTTAATAGAGTATAACTAGGTATGTGCAGTCTAATAGAGTGTTCTGGAACTGTAAGTAAAAACCTGTTTTCAGTGATTGGGTGAGGGCCTACATTCAGAGTCTTCGTTTTGCAGGATTGCTCAGCAAACTTGAACAGTGGGTACACATAGTTCTTGTAGAGAGAACAGATCTCAATGGAGGATACAAATGTCAGTACTCAATAACAATTTTTTTTTCACAGCCATATATACACCAAACACTGCATTGTTATGTGGCCTTGACATGGTAGATGATCATAGATTGGCTGAGAGCACTGAGCCGGAGCCAGTCGGCTGCTGGTTTTCCAGCATGCTTGTCCAACAGAAGCCAGCTGAACGGCCGTCTTCTGTTGGACCTGATGCCATACACACGGGCCGAATGTCAGCTGTTTTTTTTTTTAATCGGCTGATGTTGCCTGGCATTCGGCCCATGTGTACTAGGCTTAACAGAGGACAGGCAGAAGTCTCCCCAGTCAGCTTAAAGTGGTGTTTCCACCAAAAAAATAAAATTAAATAAAAATAGCTGAAAATTCATTAAAAAAAATAAATAAAAAAAATTGGATTTTTTTTTTAACTTACCTCTAAATGCCTGTTGCTAGGGGGTCCCTCGTAGTCTGCCTCCTTCAGTGCCCGGGCACTGACATCACTTCCCCTCGGCGCCGCACAGTCATCTGGGACCTGTCACGTGTCCCAGATGACTGCGTGGCGTATCACGGCGAGCGGCGCCGCTCGCGCGTGCACAGTGGGTGCCCGGCTGTGAAGCCACAGCCGGGTGCCCACAGTAAGAATGCCGGCGCCGCGAGCAGAGCTGGTATCGAGGGGGGGGGGGGCTTCGTTCCCCAGCATCGCTGGACCCTGGGACAGGAAAGTGTCCGATTATTAAAAGTCAGCAGCTGCAGTATTTGTAGCTGCTGACTTGTACATTTTTTTTTTTTTTTTTAGGGGGCACCCCACTTTAACTGAGTTCAGTAATTCAGTTTAGTGAGTGTTCCATGCTTGCTAGGTAATAGTCATGGTATTTAAACAGCTTCTTGTTATTTTTTAAACAGTTTTAATTTTTTTATCTTTAAAAGTTATTTATTTCTGTTAAAAACACTTATTATTATAAAGGATTTCTATAGCACCAACAGTTTGCACAAAATAAAGGGACATGGTACAGGTAAAATACTATTCCGTACAAGAAGGTACAGAGGGCCCTGTTTGCGATGGCTTATAATCCAAAAGTGAGGGTGATACAAAAGGTAGTAACTATGAGGGATGAGCTGAAGGAGAAAGTAAAAGTACAGTTTATTAGGTGGAGGAGGGATAGACTTCCCTGAAAAGATGAATTTTAAGGGATCATCTGAAAATGAACAGACTAGAAGATAGCTAGACAGATTAAACTTTGAACTCCTTCATGTCTAACTCACCAGAAAGAGATCAGCATCAGTTGTAGAACATTGGTAGGAATCAGTCCATTAACTTAGGTCTTCTTGCCTATGTTTAGTGTGTGAAAACAACAAAGACGTTTCCCATGCAAAATAGAGTAAACTGAGCGACCAGCTTCCTTACTATGTTTTTTGTCATCTGGTCACTCTTATCAGACAACTTTGCCAACTTTGCCAGACCAACTCTCTGACTCACTCTACCCAGTCTGTCAGTTTCAGTCACATACAAGGTCTCCAGACAGTGTTTTATGGGAAATACACACACCCAAACTGTCTACCAGTTCTTAAGTTTCAAGCATGGGTTTGCTGCAAAATTGCGTCTTTAACAGTGACAGACTATGTTCTTAGCTCCATGTATATTGTTAATTTAGCTTGGGGATGGGCAGGGTGGCCTGAAACTATCACTGTTACGATTAGCTTTTGAGCACTTGGCACTTCATGCTGCAACCCCTCTGTACTTAATATTTTCGGTGTGGATGAACAGAAGTGCACCTCTTTGCTGTGCATACACACAGTTTACATTCCTCAGGCGTTTCCTGCCTTTCAATGATTATCTATCTATATTAATATATATATATCTATATAGATATATATCTATCTATATATAATATATATATATTTGGAGTGATTAAACTCTAGCGGTAGGTGCGTTTACAGTTCAAAACTGTTTTAGGGTATGGCAGCCCACTTTTTTTTAACAGCAAGTCCAAAGTTCATACAGACAGCTCTTCCCATGCAGGGGGTTCTCCCCATCACTGCAAAGACATAACATTTGGCCTCCTGGCTCTCTTGTGGTTTCTTTACTGCTCCGAGTGCCTCTATAGGGTCTTCCTGACCGCCAAACACCTTTTGGTCTTCCTGACCAACAAACACATCCCAGAGTTATGCGCAGACGTTGCGTCTTTCCTTGCAGCTTCCCAGCTTGTCTCTACTGGACTTTCTCTACAGCCTCCTGGCGGTTCCCATCCCACATGGACTTCTTCTCAGGCTTGGACCTTCTCCTGTCCCAACCTGACCTCGATGCACGTCTGCATCTCACTCTCAGACACACTGCCCTTCCTCAGGAGGGTGGGGCTCTGAGCTCTAACTCTATTATGAAGCCAGCCCACACCTGAGCCCTCAGTGTGCTTTCATCTCCCAAAATCTGGCGTAAACCACCAATTTACCGAGTAGCACTGGGTTACTATGCCACCCTGCACAAATATATATATATATATATATATATATATATATATATATATATATATATATATATATTTATATATATTATATTTATTTTTTTTATTTTTTATTATTAATTTTATTTTTTTTTTGTTTTGCTGTAACTTTATTATTTCTTTTGCTGAACCATAATGTTTTCTAATTTTATTTTAATTTTAGGATACAACTCAGAGTTTTGTTTCCTTTACTGTTACTGAAAATGGTATGTGTCTATTATATATTCAGCAATTGCTTGCACCTTTGAGATTACGCTGTGTTTACAATGTAGGCTGACATAAATCTTGAAAACTTTATGTTATCCTGGTTATTATGAGATTTTGACATTTTATGCCATTATATGACATTTACAGCTATAATTTTTTTTACAACAGTTAAGATCCTTCAGCAGCAAACATATCAAAGTGAATGAATGAATAAATAAACACAATAATAAATATAATTACATTTTGAGTGTATCATGGTGAAATAACATGTGTTAATGTTAGTGGTCACATGAGCTAGAGAATTTGCACTAATGTCTGCTTAACTTATATTTCTGTTTTCTTTCTTTTTTTAATATTTACTTCCAGTTTTTCAGAAGTTTGATGTAAAGCTAGAAGCACCATCTTTCTTCATTGCCTCAGACATGAAGAACTTTACTGGTACAGTGACTGCAAAGTAAGTTATAGCGCCCACAACATGGAACACAGTAGGCACTGCAATGGTCACTGAGCAAGCACCCAACTTCATTCACAAACTTAAAGTTCACCCTTGTGAAAAAAGTAGCAATTGCACATATTTTTGTAGGGAATTTTTTTTTTCCACTGGAACCTGCAGAGCATTGTCTGAGCAATCAGTAGGCTCAATATCAGGCTCCTGCAGAAATATCCCGCTTTCTTACATATACCTATATATATATATATATACATATATACAGCTTTTATACCTTACATGTACCTCTGTACAGGCTTTCTGTTGGAAAGCTGGAGGACATGTAAGTGGACTAAAAGGGTGCTCATCAGTTCCCTATGTAGTTTATTGAAAAGCACAAACCATCTTCCATTTGTGTTCTTGTGAATAAATGACACGGAGAACTGCACAGCCATGCCATTTTCAAATGTGACAGCAGGTGTTGGGAGAGGACCCCCACCTGCTGTCACAGGTAGGGGGGATTGGGGAAAGGTACTGAAGCATGTTACACGTTACGCCCTAAATATGTGTGTAAGGTCTTGCTTTTAAAATATCACAACCAAGAAATTTTTGCTAAATTTAGAACTTTCATATAAAAATAGTCTTAGTGGAAATAAGTTTTTTACCTTTATGTTGTATTTAGCACAGTGCCACAAAGTTGTCTGTGCAACAACTAGACCCTGCACTCTAAAAAGTAATAAAAAAACAAAACTTAGTGGGTGTAAGTGGTATAAGTGCAGAAATATTTGCAATTCTGATTACAGTATCTGTAAATTTGATACTTGGAAGCACAGGATTGTTGTGCTAATTAGTTTATAGGAACTATTTTGATGCTTCTGCAAGGGTACCCTCAAAGCGGTGCTAGATAAAAAACTAATTTGAATAAATGTACGCTAGCAAGCTAGCTATACACCGATAGTTTATTTTTTTCAGCTTGCAGTCTATAAAGCACGAATGGGCCTTTTGTGCCCTGCTGTCAAAAGCCAGGAGCTGTATCCCATTGGATGCAGCCACTCTTTAGCTAGCAAATTTCCACCCAGCTCCTGTGTTTTTTCTTCAACTGGGGGATGTTGGGCGGGAGGCAGTCAACAGGGCCACCCACTGAGCAAAATTCATATAGTGTTTTTGCAGGTTTAGACTACCTGATCTTTGTATTTTATCTTGACCTATGCAATGGTGACCTCCTCACCAGCCACCACCATGTGACAGCATAAAACCTCTTTTTTGGACATTGGTTAGTGGTTGCTATCAAAGCATACCTACAGTGCATTGATAAAGTATTCAGACCCCCTTCGCTTTTCTGATACTATCGTTGTTTAAATAACTTTTTTTTCATTGATCTACACTCAATACCTCATAATGACAAAATGAAAACAGAATTTTTCAAATGTTTGCAAATGTATGAAAAAGGAAAAACTGAAATGTCACATTGGCACAAGTATTCAGACCCTTTGCAACAACATAGGGAAATTTAGCTTGGGTGCCCCCATTTCTATTGATCGTTGCTGAGATGTGTCTACACCTTGATTGGAGTCCACCTATGGTAAACTACATAAATTGATTGGACATGATTTGGAAAAGCACATACCTCTCAAAAAAAGGCCTCACAGCTGACAATGCATACTGTATCAGAGCAAAAGCCACTGCAAAGCAAAGCAACTGTCAGCAGAGCTCAGAGGCAGGATAATTACAAGGCATAGATCTGGGGAAGGCTACAAAAAAATTCTGCTACACTGAGGGTTCCTAAGAACACAGTGACCTTCATAATTCACAAATGAAAGAAGTTTGGCATAACCAGGTCTCTTCCAAGAGCTGGTCAACCCGCCAAACTGAGTAATCGGGGAGAAGGACCTTAGTAAGAGAGGTGATCACTCTGACTGAGCTCCAGAGATTCTGTGTGGAGATGGGACAAAGTTCCAGAAGGACAACCATCACTGCAGCCCTCACCCGAATTGGGCTTAATGGCACAGTGGCTAGACTGAAGCCTCTCCTCAGTGCAAAACATATGAAAGCCTGCTTGGAGTTTGCAAATAAGTACATGTAGAACGCTCAGAATGTGAGGAACAAGATTCTCTTGTCTGATGAAACCAAGATTAAACTATTTGGCCTCAATTATAAATGTTTTGTCTGGAGGAAACCAGGCACCCCTCATCACCTACCCAATACCATCCCAAACGTGAAGTATGGTGGTGGCAGCATAATGCTGTGGGGGTGTTTGGGAGACTGATCAGGGTTGAGGGAAAGTTGAATGGAGCAAAGTACAGAGATAAGCTCAATAAAAACCTATTCTACAGTGCTTAGGACCTCAGAATGGGCCAAAGGTTCACCTTCCAACATGACAACGATCCTAAGCACATGGCCAAGACAACAGGAGTGGCTTAGGGACAACTCTGTTAATGTGCTAGAGTTGCCCAGCCAGACTCTGATTTGAACCCTATTGAATATCTCTAGAGAGACCTGTCTGTCCACGGATGGTCCCCATCCAACCTGACTGAGCTTGAGAGGATTTGCAAAGAAGAATGACAGGAAATCCTTCAATACAGGTGCTCAAAGCTTGTTACGCCATACCCAAACAGACTTTAGATTTTAATTGCTGCCAAAGGTGCTTTAACCACTTCAGCCCCGGACCATTTGGCAGCCAAAGGACCAGAGGTCTTTTTTCAATTTCGCACTGCACTACTTTAACTGGTAATTGCGCGGTCATGCAATTTTGTAACCAAACGAAATTTGCGTCCTTTTCTTCCCACAAATAGAGCTTTCTTTTGATGGTATTTGATTGCCTCTGTGATTTTTATTTTTTGCGATATAAATGGAAAAAGAGCGAAAATTTTGAAAAAAAAAGAGATTTTCTAATTTTTGTTATAAAAAAAATGTAATAAACTCAATTTTAGTCAAACATTTGGGCCAAAATGTATTCAGCCACATGTCTTTAGTAAAAAAAATGCCAATAAGCGTATATTTATTGGTTTGCGCAAAAGTTATAGCGTCTACAAACTAGAGTACATTTTCTGGAATTTACACCACTTTTAATTTATGACTGCCTATTTCATTTCTTGAGGTGCTAAAATGGCAGAGAAGTACAAAACCCCCCCCAAATGACCCCATTTTGGAAAGTAGACACCCCAAGCTATTTGCTGAGAGGCATGTTGAGCCCATTGAATATTTTTTTTTTTAGTCCCAAGTGATTGAATAAAGACAAAAATAAAAAAGATTTTTTTTTTTTTTCAAAAAGTTGTCACTAAATGATATATTGCTCACACATGCCATAGTTATATGTGGAATTGCACCCCAAAATACATTTTGCTGCTTCTCCTGAGTATGGGGATACCACATGTGTGGGACTTTTTGGGAGCCTAGCCGCGTACGGGGCCCCGAAACCCAAGCACCGCCTTCAGGATTTCTAAGGGTGCAAATTTTTGATTTCTCTCCTCACTACCTATCACCGTTTCGAAGGCCATAAAATGCCAAAATAGCACAAACCCCCCCCAAATGACCCCATTTTGGAAAGTAGACACCCCAAGCTATTTGTTGAGAGGCATGGTGAGTATTTTACAGCTCTCATTTGTTTTTGAAAATGAAGAAAGTAAAGAAAAAAAAATTTTTTTTTCTTTTTTTCAATTTTCAAAACTTTGTGACAAAAAGCGAGATCTGCAAAATACTCACCATACCTCTCATCAAATAGCTTGGGGTGTCTACTTTCCAAAATGGGGTCATTTTGGGGGGTTTTATCCCATCTGGGCATTCCATGGCCTCCGAAACTGTGATTGGCAGTGAGAAGTGAAATAAAAAAATTACACCCTTAGAAAGCCTGAAGGCGGTGCTTGGTTTTTGGGGTTCCGTACGCAGCTAGGCTCCCAAAAAGTCCCACACATGTGGTATCCCCGTACTCAGGAGAAGCAACAGAATGTATTTTGGGGTGTATTTCCACATATGCCCATGGCATGTTTGAGCAATATATCATTTAGTGACAACTTTTTGTAAAAAAAATATATATATATTTTTTTTTTTTCATTATTCAATCTCTTGGGACAAAAAAAAAAAATATTTAATGGGCTCAACATTGCTCTCATCAAATAGCTTGGGGTGTCTACTTTCCAAAATGGGGTCATTTGGGGGGGGGGTTGAACTGTCCTGGCATTTTATGCACAACATTTAGAAGCCTATGTCACACGTCACCCACTCTTCTAACCACTTGTAGACAAAGCCCTTTCTGACACTTTTTGTTTACATGAAAACATATTTTTTTTTTGCAAGAAAATTACGTTGAACCCCCAAACACTATATATATTGTTAAAGCAAAGGCCCTACAGATTAAAATGGTGGGTGTTGCATTTTTTTTTTTCCACACAGTATTTGCGCAGCGATTTTTCAAACGCATTTTTTGTGGAAAAAATACACTTTTTTTTATTTTAATGCACTAAAACACACTATATTGCTCAAATTTTTGATGAAATAAAAAATATGATCTTAGGCCGAGTACATGGATACCAAACACGACATGCTTTAAAATTGCGCACAAACACGCAGTGGCGACAAACTACATACATTTTTAAAAGCCTTTAAAAGCCTTTACATGATACCACATTAGATTCACGGATTCACGGTCTACTGCTAAAATTACTGCCCTCGATCTGACCTTCGCGGTGATACCTCACATGCATGGTGCAATTGCTGTTTACATATGACGCCAGACCAACGCTTGTGTACGCCTTTGCGCAAGAGAAGGGGGGGCAGGGGTGCTTTTTTTTTTGTTTTTTTGTTTTTTTTTTATTTATTTAGCTTTTTTATTTTATTTTTAAACTGTTCCTTCCATTTTTTTTCTTTGTTATGATTTTTATTGTTATCTCAGGGAATGTAAATATCCCCTATGATAGCAATAGGCAGTGACAGGTACTCTTTTTTTGAAAAAATTGGGGTCTATTAGACCCTAGATCTTTCCTCTGCCCTCAAAGCATCTGACCACACCAAGATTGGTGTGATAAAATGCTTTCCCAATTTCCCAATGGCGCGGTTTATATCCGGGAGGGGGGACATTCCCTCCCACTGCTTGTAAAAGCAATCTAGAGGCTAATTACCCGCTAGAATTGCTTTTACATGAAAGCCGATCACTGGCTGAAAAGAATGATACCAAGATGATACCTAAACCTGCAGGCATCATTCTGGTATAACCATTCAAAGTCCAGCAACATACTGGACATATATTGTAATCTTTTTTTTTTCATGCAGCCTCTTGGCTGAACGAAAAAAAGAGATTGATTGGTGGGTATGCCCACCATTAGAATACCTCCCTTCATCCACCCACTTCTAATGATGGGCATACATGCACCATTTATATATGCCGATGCATGGGGGCATCCTCCCGCAAAAGTTATGCCGTGTACACACGGTCGGAATTTCGACCGTATGTACGTGGCATTAGGAGCCAATCGCTCCTCCGCCCCCCTGCTGCCCCCATGCTTCGGCATATATGCTCTTTTTTTTAACTGTGGTGGTGAAATCACCTCCTACAGCGTTGGAGTCGCGGCTTTATGTATCGTGGGAGCAAACGCTGTTGCTGTCAAGATAAATAAATCCGCGTTGCAACTGAATGGCGCACCTGAAAACAAAAAAATGCTTAACACTGAAACACAGTAAACAAAATTACATACCTGAAAAGCAAGCATGATAAAACATAATAAAACATTGCAGAATAGAATGGAGTAAAAAAAGAGCAACGATAGAGAGAGAATAGAGAGAGAGAGAGAGAATAATAAAACGACAACTATTTTATTTTTTTTTTTATTTTTTTTGAGATTCACAGGTAAAAAAGCTCCTGACTGAAGCGACTGAATCAAAGCGCTACCACAAAAAAAACTGTTAGCGATCGCAGGGATCAGGCCTGACTCTGCGAACGCTGCAGTTATGTGTGCTTAGTGTTTTGTAAGTGACAGTGATCGATCGATACTGCACTTGGGTGGGCTGGGCGGAGGGGGAAAACGCAGGTGCTAGCAGGTATCTGGGCTGATCCCGCTAACAATGCGTTTTTTTTTTGGAACCCTAAACTGCTGGGACGCTAGTATAGATCTGATCAGATCAGATATTGATCTGTTCAGATACTGTGCCACTAAGGGAGGTGTATGCTTTGCGCGTGGGTGTTTGCGGTACTGGCACTAACCTGGGGCGACGCAGACCTTATTTGACCCTAAAACCTAATTGATATCACCCGCCGGGCGATCAGGGGGTTAAACCGTTATTGGGTAATAAATGGCGGGTGCCCTGACAGTATAAAAAACAAGCTAACTAACCAGCGTCACCCGTAACAGTAATACAAAAAAAAAAACTGGCTACCTAGCGGCACCAGTGACACTAATGCAGCGATCAAAAAAACAATCGCTTAGTGACACTGGCAAAAGGGGGTGAAAGGGTTAACTAGGGGCAATCAGGGGGTTAAACCTTTATTAGGTAATATATGGGGGTACCTGACGCTATATAAAAACCTGACGGGGAACCTAAATAACGAAATAACTAACTGGCTAACCAGCGTCACCAGTGACAGTTATATGGTGATCACTGGTGAAAGGGTTAACTCTAGGGGCAATCAGGGGGTTAAAACCTTTAGGTTGTAATATGGGGGTACCTGACCTATAAACCTATTTATGAACCTATATAAACATGGCGGTTAACCTAAAAAAAAACTGGTTACCTAGCGACACTAATGCAGCGATCAGAAAAACGATCGCTTAGTGACACTGGCAAAAGGGGGTGAAAGGGTTAACTAGGGGCAATCAGGGGGTTAAAACCTTTATTAGGTAATATATGGGGGTACCTGACGCTATATAAAAACCTGACGGGGAACCTAAATAACGAAATAACTAACTGGCTAACCAGCGTCACCAGTGACAGTTATACGGTGATTACTGGTGAAAGGGTTAACTCTAGGGGCAATCAGGGGGTTAAAACCTTTATTTAGGTTGTAATATGGGGGTACCTGACCTATAAAACTATTTATGAACCTATATAAAACATGGCGGTTAAAATAAAAAAAAAAAGGTTACCTAGTGACACAATGCAGCGATCAGAAAAACGATCGCTTAGTGACACTGGCAAAAGGGGGTGAAGGGGTTAACTAGGGGCAATCAAGGGGTTAAACCTTTATTAGGGGGGGGGTAGGGGGCTACCTAGGACCTAAAACTAACTGCCCTGACAGTTATTACAGTCACACTGACACTAAATGCAGTGATCAGTAAATAAATGATCACTGCAATTAGTGACACTGTGACTGGGGGGGGAGGGGGTGATCTGGGGGGTGATCAGGGGGTGACAGGGGGGTGGAATATGTGCCTAACTGTACTGGTGTCAGTGTACTGTTGTGCACTAACCTTTACATGTTCGCCGCTCGGCGTCTCCGGTCACATAGACCGGCGCACCGAGCGTGACATCACTTCCGCCTTCCTGTCTATACAATAGACAGGAAGGGGAAGCTTTTCATTCGCCAGGAGCGATCGCGAGGGGGTGGCCAGAAACCACTGGCCGTCCCCTCGTCCCGGATCGCTCCTGAAGCGATGCCGACCGTCCCCGCCGGCGGAGGGGGGTCCGATCGGACCCCCCAACCGCCTGAAGAATGGCACGTACAGGTACGTGGTTCTGCCTGTACGTGCCATTCTGCCGACGTATATGTACATGGGGCGGTCGGCAAGTGGTTAACAAAGTACTGAGTAAGGCTGCCCATACATTATACAATTTACTTGTTCAATTTCCTTTAGATTTACCTTCAACTGTGTAGTGCAAGGGCCTGCCTGACTGCATACAAATTGAAAGTGTTTAGGTTTGACCTCATATTATATGGTTTTGGTAAATCTAAAGAAAAATTGTACAAAAATTATGGCCAGCCTAAAGGGTCTGAATACCTAAGTACATGTGATATTTTAAGTGTTTCCTTTTTACAAAATTCACAGACATTTCTAAAATTCTGTTTTCACTTTGTCATTGTGGGATGTAGATTAATGAGAAGAAAATGAATTTAAACTGTAGTATTAGGTTGCAACATAACAAAATTTAAAAGAGTGAAGGGGGTCTGAATACTTTATCAATGGGCTTTAATCCCTATGAGTGTATATCTAAAGCTGGCAGGGACCGGCTGAATTTCGAAAGACGATCAACTTTTTTCGAAACAGAAATGTTGGAAAAATGTTCTTGATAAGCCACTGATCAATGTCTCAATGGGGAAGATTCCTCTATCCACCTTGCTAGTGCATGCACTGGAAATATCTCCTAAACTGTACAGGTTTAGGAGATATTTTCAGTACCTATAGGCAGTGATGTAAGTAACTGAGTTAAAATAAACAGAGTTACCTAACGCAGTTACTTTAGAGGGTAACTAGTAATCTAACTGATTACTTTTCCCCTCATGGTAACTCAGTTCCCATTACTTTGGCTTAGTTACTCCAATTACATCTACCGCCACTAAATGGCAGTAGTGTAATTCCGGGGTCCTGCCGAAAAAGTTCCCCCGCCGGATAAGGAACCCCTGTACTGCGCAGGCGCATCACTTGCGCAGTACGAAGGACTACGGAGCTTCTGAAAATTGCCGAACCTAAACAGCTCTGAGTGAACTCTACACCGCGCAGGTGCAGTTAACATGTAATTGTACGAGGTGATGCCGCACGCTCCTGATGCTCGTGCTACTCTGCAAGGGGCGTCTATCATGTAAGTAAGGGGCGGGTCTAGTATTACTGTAACCAAGGGGCGCATTTATTATTATTGTTATAAATCGAGCTCTGCCCAGTAATTTAACATTCGCCCTCTTCTGTAGCCATCCGCCCCTTACACGATATAATAATAATAATAGACTCGCCACTTGCTTACACGCTATAACAGATCTGCCCATTGGTTAGAGTAATAATAGAGCAGCCCCTTGGTTACACGATATATAACAATAATAATAAATGCGCCCCTTGGTTACAGTAATACTAGACCCGCCCCTTAGTTACACGTATAGAATATTTTAAAAAAAAAGTCAGTTACTTTGCTGCGTAACTAATTACTTTTCCAATGTAGTAACTGAGTTACTAACGCAATTACTTTTTGGGAGAAGTAATTTGTAACTTAACTAATTACTTTTTTAAAGTAAGATGACCAACACTGCCTATAGGTAGGCCTTATTATAGGCTTACATATAGGTAAAAGTTTGCAGAGGAAGTTTACTTCCTCTTTAAGGACCGGTAGGTTTTACCCCTTCATGACCATTCCCTTTTCTGTGATACGGCACTGCGTTACTTTAACCAACAATTTTGTGGGTGTGGGACGCTGTACCCAAATAAAATTGATGCCCTTTTTTTCCCCACAAATAGAGCTTTCTTTTGGTGGTATTTGATCACCCCTGCATTTTTTATTTTTAGTGCTATAAACTATGACAATTTTGAAAAAAAAAAAATTTCTGCTATAATACATATCCAAAAAAAAATATATATAAAAAAAATGTATTCATCTGTTTAGGCCAATATGTATTCTGCTACATATTTTTGGTATAAAAAAAATAATAAAATAATAAGCGTATATTGATTGGTTTGTGCAAAAAGTTATAGAGTCTACAAAAAAGGGGATATATTTATGGCATTTTTTTTTTTTTTTTTACTAGTAATGGCAGCGATCAGCGATTTTTAGCGGGACTGCGACATTACGGCGGACAGATTGGACACTTTTGACACTTTTTTGGGGACCAGTGATATTATTACAGTGATCAGAGCTAAAAATATCCACTGATCACTGTATAAATTACACTGGCAGGGAAGAGGTTAACACTAGGGGGCGATCAAGGGGTTAAGGGTGTCCTAGGGAGGTGTTTCTAACTGTGGGGGGAGTGGACTGACTGACTGGGAGTACAGAGAGATCGCTATTCCTGATCACTAGGAATGATCCCACTGATGATCCCACTGTACTCTCCTGTCAGAAAAGGGTTCTGCTTTGTTTACATTGGCAGATCCCTGTTCTGCCTCTCTAAGGAGCAATCTTGGGTGGCTGGTGGACATCGGTGTACACACTATAAGAAAAACGGGCAAAATATTTAATATGAGGAATGATTGTACGATATTCTGATAGTGTGTACTCAACAAAAATTTTAGACGGGACAAACTCCAAAATTTGTCTCGTACCTTAACAGAACTAACAATTTTTGTTTAACCACTTCAATACCGGGCACTTTTACCCCCTTTCCACCCAGGCCAATTTTCAGCTTTCAGCGCTGTCCCACTTTGAATGACAATTGCGCGGTCATGCAACACTATAGCCAAAGTAAATTATTATCATTTTGTTCACACAACTAGAGCTTTCTTTTGGTGGTATTTTTTCACCACATGGTTTTTAAATTTTTTGCTAAAAAAACGAAAAAAGAATGAATATTTTGAAAAAAAAAAAAGATGCATTTCAACCCCCATGGCCTTTAACACCAGAGCCAAAGGGAAGAACATGGACAGACAACACATATATACACTGCTGCCATTAACGAGCGTACATTACTACCAATGGCACAACCACGACCAGACCTGGGACCCGAAGCTGCTTAAGTCTTTAAAACAGAGGTGAGCAGAAAAGATTTTCTAAACAGCCTGCAATCATCTTTTGACAAGTAAAGGTATTGATTACAGGTATGGAGCTGTAAAAAAAAGTGTAAGTGCTTTCCCCCACCCTCATACAAAAAGAAATGGCATCACAGACCTCAGATGCAGCACAAATCCGCTTCCCATTACAGAGGTGAAAGAGAGACGTAGACAGGTGTCCCATTGATTTTCATAGCCCAGAGCCACTCATAATCGCTACAATTGTGGTGTTGTTTTACAGGAAGGGTTGCGGTTTTTCAGAAACTACACTGGAGTGATGTTAGTTAGATAAAGGACATAATTAAAGGGCTTTTTGTCCATATGGCGCTTTCTTGTTTTGTGTTCCTGTTCTGTATTTTATACCTTCTTTTGACCATTGTCTCTGCCTGTCATCTTCCTTGAAGTGGTTCTAAAGCCTAAACATTTTTTACTATAACCACTTCAGCCCTGGAATGTTTACTCCCCTTCAGGACCAGGCCATTTTTTGCGATGCAGCACTGCATTAGTTTACTGACAATTGTGCGGTCGTGCGACACTGTACCCAAATAAAATTGATGTCATTTTTTTTCCAACAAATAAAGCTGTCTTTTGGTGTTATTTGATCACCTCTGCAGTTTTTATTTTTTGTGCTATAAAGAAAAAAGTCTGACAATTGTGAAAATAAAAACCCAATGTTTTTTTACTTTTTGCTATAAAACATACCCAATAATAAAATGTAAAAAAACAAATGTATTCATCAATTTAGGCCAATATGTATTCTGCTACATATTTTTGGTAAAAAAGATTCCAATCAGCGTATGTTGATTGGTTTGTACAAAAGTTATAGAGTCTATAAACTATGGGATACATTTATGGAATTTTTTTTACTAGGAATAGCGGAGATCTGCGATTGTTAGCAGAACTTTGACATTTCGCCTGACAAAACAGACACCTAACTGACACTTTGGACACTTTTTTTTTGAATACAGTGATCAGTGCTAAAAAAATGCACTGTCACTGTACTAATGACACTGGCAGGGAAGGGGTTAACATCAGAGGCAATCAAATGTAGGAGTGCTTTCTAACTGTGTGTGTGTGTGTGTGGGGGGGGGGGGGGTGCTTTGACTGGAGGAAGACAGAGATCCATGTTTCTGCTTAGCAGTCTCCATCTTCCCCTCTCACAGAATGGCGATCTGCCTTGTTTACATAGGCAGACCGCCACTCTGCCTCTTCTGAGAATGAGCGGTGGGTTCTGGTGGATGTTGTCTCTGCCGGACCCGCTGATTGGCTGCCGCTGTGTCAAATGGCGCGTGGCCCCAGACCCAGTGCACAAAATCACGAACAGGTACGTGATTTCGCACAGAAGGACCGCCCTGCCGCATTATATCTGTGTGGGGAGGTCTTTAACAGGTTAATGCATTCCTTGCATTATAGCAAAACATTTTAGGCATCAAATTTGGCACCTCGATCTGTCACGGGTGCACGTGAGCACACTGATACGCATGTGTATGCGCGCAGATGAGCATGTGTCCAATTTCTACGTCCACGAGAAGGAATGTGGATTAGCCTGTGAAGATGCACAGAAGTCCGCCCAGAGGAACCAACTTCATCTACTAGCATGCCCATCCTGACAAAATCCTTACCTGAGTCCTCACTTGATCCAGCGTCGTGCCCATTTGCAGAGGCTCTCTCCCCTGTCTCACAGGAATGAAAGGCAGCAGTGGAAGCCAATAAATCCTGTAAACAGAAAGCAGGGGCAGATCCAAGCTATGCTGTGTGTGTCAATGGATGCACACAGTAGGGCTCAGGAGAGACTGAATGGTGACCAATTAAGAAATATTGATTTTAATTGATCACACATTGTCAGTTTTTTCTTTAGTGATAGACTCCAATTCCCCATTCACCATTCACTTCATCACCTCAATCACTTGCACATGGTTATCTTTTAATTTTCACTGCCAGTGATGCATACGTTCTTCTGTCCTGCCTCTGCCCTTTACTTCTATTACTAGGCACCGATGCGTGGGGCAAAACGCATCAGTGGATGTTGCTTGTGGAGTGGTGTAAGGCTGAGGCCATCCCACACATGTTAACAACACATACTGGACTGGGAGTGCAGCAGTTTCACTAAGTAGATCACCCAGAAGAGAATATTCTTTTCCTTAACAGAAGTGAAGTTACTCTTTAAAGGAGAAGTCCAGCCTAAGCTCATTTGGCTGGGTTTTTCCTATAGGTCACAAAATTCGTTTTGCACTCCTGTGACCCCGTTTTCAGCAGAGTGTGGACTGAAGTCTGCTCTCTGCTGACGTCACAGGAATGAGTCCATCTGCGTCATCACGACAATGGAAGTCTGGATCTGCCAGGTGCCTGGACTGAGACCCGTGTCTCTGAGACTGAGACAGCCTCTCCCCGTCCCTCCACAGCTCAGCGCTCCAGTGATTGAGGAGTAGCAGAGCGGAGAGATGCTGATTGATTGAAAACCGAGCCATCGGCAATGTTCGATCGTTTGGCTCTCAGTGTAGAGGCGCCAGGGACAGATGCAGCATTGGACCCATGGTGCATCCACCTATGATGAAAACCCAAACCCATACTTCCCTTTTAAAGTACAGGTTTACATTGGTAACAAAATGAGGACCCTCCCCTCCCCTCATAGAATGCCCCCACAAAGATCCCAGTTGCAAATGTGACCCATTCCCCGCTGCTTGGTTTTCTGTCGCTCCAGGCAGTGTCTACATTTATCTACTAGGGACCTGTACTGCAGCTTCTAGGTGCAATTACAGGTGCTGTCAATATAATTAGGGTCCTTTAGGGACGGCCATAGATGGATCGAAATTTGGCCAGTTCAGCATGGACAGGCTGAATTTTGATCAATGTATCAATGTATGGGCAGGCTGATTGTACAGAAGTCAATCTACAGATCGACTTTTATTCAACCAGCCTGTTGGGATTTTCCCAAATAAACAGTTCCACCGGCTATAGCTATCGGCAGTGATCAGTGTATTCTGATGGCAGGGATCTCTCAGAAAACAATAGCACAGCGAGACTGAATCCTCCATCCACATTGAGTGAGTGGATGGGGAAATTCGATCATTTTGTTGTGCTCAACCTTACCTCAACAGTAAAAACTATTACTGTATGGCCATCTTAAGGGGCTCTGTTGGAAGCCTGTCAAATATGACTGCAGTTGATGTTTTAAAATTCAGTTTAAGGTAAAAAAATGGTATTCAGGACATTTTTGGTAATATGTTTTTAATACACGTGATTAAAGCTATAGCATGTTCAAAAATAACAATCTGCTTTTTTAAACGCTTTGTTTTATAGTTATCGCTATGGTAAACCTGTAAAAGGCAATGTAACAATAACAATAAGGACACAAGCTGAAGTAAATGCGCAAATAAGCAAGGCATATGAGGTAAATTTCAATTTTTTATGTATTGTTCAATGTATTATTTGACCATTTACCATTAATAATTGTAAAGTAATTGTAGTTGTGCTCAAAAGTTTGCATACCCTGGCAGAAATCATGACATTTTGGCATTGATATTGAAAATATGATTGATCATGCCAAAATACTCTCTTTTATTTAAAGTGTCACTAAACCCACATCATAAAAAACAATCAATCAATAACTGCTCCTAGCCCTGTGGAAGTCAATAGAGCCACAAGCCCAGGAATAGATTAAATCAAAATTCACTTTAATGTAAAGTTAAAAAGCATGGCATGCAGGAGTTATATATCACCAAGCCAGTGGAGAGGAGAAACACATAATCCCAAAAGCTAAAGAATGACACATGATCCTGGACCAAACAGTAGGTTACAGCACCCAGGAGACTCAGGACAGTGGGAGAAGTGTGTGGATTACAGCCATCAGAGTCACTGAGATGGCGCGTCCACGGGAAGTCACGGAATTGAATGTGATGTCATACACCTGAATGCCCGAACATTGGTGCGTGAGGGCAAACTGGAAGTCTTAGAGAGCACTCAAACCATGTCAAACCAAACCAAAGGAGAGAAACCGGTCGCCATGATAACATGTTTCAAGGGCTTGCCCCTTCCTACGATCATGTGATTAGGCCCCCTCCTCCATGCCCACTAACCAGCTAAACACAATGGGGAGAGGATATCACCTCCCTCTTATTCTTATACCCCATACACACGGTCGGAAATTCCGACGGAAAATTTTCCGACAACAAAATCCGATCGGACTTTTTCCAATCGTGTGTAGAGAATTCCGACGGACAAAGTGCCACGCATGCTCAGATCAAATTAGGAGACCTATTGGCTAATAGCCTCTATGTAGCCTCTTCTTTTTTTTTGGATTATTAAAAAAATTATCACAAACTGAACAGCAGTAAAACGATCTGAAATGCACGAGTCTGAAAAGCGTGAATCGTCTCTCACCAAACTTCTACTAACACGAGATAAACACGAGATTAGCAGAAGGAGCCCAAAGGATGGCGCAGTGGCTATTAAACTTCCTTTTTATAGTGCCGTTGTACGTGTTGTACGTCACTGCGTTCTTGGCGGTCGGAGTATGGTGTGACCGTGTGTATGCAAGACAGCTTGAGCGGAATTCCGTCAGAAAAACCGTTAGAGATTATTCAGACGGGAAAACCGGTCGTGTGTACAGAACTTAAGGGTATGCAGACTTTTGAACAGGGGTCATTTCAATTGTTTACTTATTGCTGTGTTTTGATTTATGATTGTGCCATTCTGTTATAACCTAGAGTTGAGTATAAATCCCATAAAAAATAAAAGAAACCTGTTTTGCCTGCTCACTCATATTTTCTTTAAAAATGGTACATACTGTATATTATCAATTCTCCAAGGCTATGCAGACTTTAGAGCACAACTGTAACAAATACCTTTGTTATGTACACATTTAATGCAGGTAACATGGACTTGTATACATAAAACACCAATTTAATGTTTGATCGACTGCTTTTGAGGGCAGAAGAGAGATCAGGGGTCTAATAGACCCCAGATCTCTCCATAAAGAGTACCTGCCACTGCCCTAACTATCACAAGTGATTGTATTGCTTTAAGTAAATAATTGGGTGTGCAGAGTGTGGGCACAGGTTACTGTAAGGCACCTATACAAGGACACATTACTTCACATTGCCAGGGTCAATTTACCATTCAATGAGGATAATGTGCATTATTACGTGATATGGTACCTATCATTTCTATGTGAAACAGTGCACAGAACAGTATGAACAATCTGCAGAGTGGCCCTGGTTTTCTGTTTACATTTTGCATTTTTGCGTGGCCAGTAAGGTGAAGAGGTGCATCTCCCACATGGTCCTTGTTCTATTAGATAAAAAATACCTGCATGATTATATGAGATTGAAGTGTCTTTGAGATGCTTTAACACAAGGCTATAGGCTGCCAGAAGAATGATTCTATTGAAAAATAATGGAAAATTAGGAATGGGCATTGGAGCTTCACCCCTACCATCTATGTATTGTACAGTTAACGGTTTTTGTGATAGGTGATAGGGTTAGAAAATCTACAATGAGGGCATAAAATCTTGAGGAAATCATTACACATATTAAATAGTATTCCCAACACTTGCCAAGCAAGGGGAGCATGTAGGAGATTAGGAGTTTTTTTTTCTCATAGTGGATAATATTCACTGGTATTGCAAGCTGTTTTAAAGAGTAACTCCACTTTTGTTGAAAAAAAAAAAAAAAACAATTACCTCTGGGTGATCAATATATAGTACATTGCAGGGATTTTAACAAACTTTATTGCAGATTCCTACATGTTTTTTGTTCAGATGAAATAGCTGTTTGTTTGAACATGTCCTTTTGTATACTGAATATGAATAGGAGGATTTGTGCTCATTATAGATTCCAGGCATTTCATTTTTGGTAAAATACTCCCCAAGGGTTAATTACTTACTAAAGGGATGAGGACACTTCAACTTCTCCAATCAAAACACTAAAAGTACACCAGCTGATTATAATGAGCACATACCCTCCCATCCCTATTCAGTGCCCCCTTTCTTGGTGGGCCCGAAACATGACCTTTCATTAACCACTTAAGCCCCGGACCAATTTGCAGCCAAAGGACCAGGCCCCTTTTTGTGATTCGGCACTGCGTCGCTTTAACTGACAATTGTGCGGTCGTGCGACGTGGCTCCCAAACAAAATTGGCGTCCTTTTTTTCCCACAAATAGAGCTTTCTTTTGGTGGTATTTGATCGCCTATGCGGTTTTTATTTTTTGCGCTATAAACAAAAATAGAGCCACAATTTTGAAACAATTTTATTTTTTACTTTTTGCTATAATAAATATCCCCCAAAAAATATATAAATTTTTTTTTTCCTCAGTTTAGGCCGATACGTATTCTTCTACATATTTTTGGTAAAAAAAAATTACAATTAGCGATTATTGATTGGTTTGCGCAAAAGTTATAGCGTTTACAAAATAGGGGATAGTTTTATAGCATTTTTATTAATATTTTTTTTTTTACTAGTAATGGCGGTGATCAGCGACTTTTATTGTGACTGCGACATTATGGCGGACACATCGGACATTTTTGACACATTTTTGGGACCATTGTCATTTATACAGAAATCAGTGCTATTTAAATGCACTGATTCCTATGTAAATGACACTGGCAGTGAAGGAGTTAACCACTAGGGGGCGGGGAGGGGTTACGTAAGTGTGTGTGAGTTTTTTTTACAGTAGGGGGCGTGGCTTTACGTCTGACATCACTGATCAGCTTTCCCGATGACAGGGAACAGCTGATCAGTGACAGGCAGTGTAGAAAGCACGGGGAGAGGTTTGTTTACACAGACCTCTCCCCATTCTTCAGCTCTGTGACCCGATCGCGGGGACACCAGCGGACCCGATTGGTTTACTAATAGAGTATTATTATTCAGTGTAATCTGTGTTCACTTCAAATGATCATTCAGGCCATAGGATTTTTTTTCCCACACCTGATTTGTTGAGCACAGGTCAAAGTGAAAAATACATTTTTAGTAAATCAGCATGATTGTTTTGCAGCAGCGATATATCCCACTATGTGTTGATCAAGTTTTTGGCCTACACCAGACCCCCAAATGAACAGATTATAGGGACAATGTAACAGCACATCATAGTCAGATTTTTGTTAAATCAGTGTTAATTAAAACGTGTGCTATTTTATTTATTATTATTTATTCATAAGGTGCATTGTTGCTTTCAGATATCGGGGTCTGTGAACTTCAGCTTTCCATATACAGAAATGTATAATACAATTTACTGGGGAGGAATAAACCTAACAGCCACAGTATATGAAGAACTGACCGGTAATTTATTAAGCTCCTATTGTATAAAATACTTCAATATATAAAAATACTACTGTATGCAGCTATTAAAAAATGATTTTGTGTATTTTTTAAAGTAACTAGTGTAAGTGTCAAAGGTGAAATTACTGCGCTGTCTTACAGGCCACTCTACAAAACTGTAGTGTGAGACACACACAATAATGTGAGCCACACACAATATAAAAATTTGTAAAAAAATAAGCTGCGCTGTGTAAAAATTAGATAAATGTAGTGACATAGATTCATGTATACCATATGCCAGCATCAATGGAGGCTATAATAGCTCCCGATCCACTGGTATTAAATTGGTATTAAATGTAATACCAGTGGATCGGGAGCTATTATAGCCTAATTTGTCTTTATATCAGTTCCTTGCAAACCCCTAAACTGCAGATTTTAGATTAGGAGAGGGAGAAGCAGCACAATGTGCCAAGCAGTTGTGGCACAGTGCTCGAGCTAACAAGGGACATGTTAACATAAATTATGTGAGCAGACTGCAATTCCTCTTTAACCTTTGAACAAGCCATAGTCATGGTTATAATATTGTTAAACAATAATTTTTATTAAAACCCATGTAAAAAGTTATTGAAATTTTCCTGAACTACTGCATGAAATATCATGAAAATACTGTATTATGGCCACCAAATAGAGCTGACGATGAAAGGAAATACATATATTAGACTTGTTACAGGGATTATTCCTCTCCCTCCTTTCTGTAAACTTCTACCTCGCCTGAAAAATGCAAATTTTGTCAGTGATGTTACTCTGTCCTACCTACCATTCAATGTGATGGCATAATGTGCACTGAATTGTGTTGCTTTTTTACTGTTAACCACTTCAGCCCCGGACCAATTGGCAGCCAAAGGACCAGGCCCCTTTTTGCGATTCGGCACTGCGTCGTTTTAACTGACAATTGCGCGGTCGTGCGACGTGGCTCCCAAACAAAATTGGCGTCCTTTTTTTCCCACAAATAGAGCTTTCTTTTGGTGGTATTTGATCGCCCCTGCGGTTTTTATTTTTTGCGCTATAAACAAAAATAGAGCGACAATTTTGAAAAAAATGCAATATTTTTTACTTTTTGCTATAATAAATATCCCCAAAAAATATATAAAAAAACATTTTTTTTCCTCAGTTTCGGCCGATACGTATTCTTCTACATATTTTTGGTAAAAAAAAATCGCAATTAGCGATTATTGATTGGTTTGCGCAAAAGTTATAGCGTTTACAAAATAGGGGATAGTTTTATAGCATTTTTATTAATATTTTTTTTTTACTAGTAATGGCGGCGATCAGCGATTTTTATTGTGACTGCGACATTATGGCGGACACATCGGACATTTTTGACACATTTTTGGGACATTTGTCATTTATATAGAAATCAGTGCTATTTAAATAGCAATGATTCCTATGTAAATGACAGTTGTAGTGAAGGGGTTAACCACTAGGGGGCGGGGAGGAGTCAGTGTGACGTGTTGTGTTCATTTTACTGTAGGGGGGCGTGGCTGTACGTGTGACGTCATTGATCGGCGTTCCCGATGACAGGGAACCGCCGATCACTGACAGTCAGTGTAGGAAGTGCGGGGAGAGGTTTGTTTACACAAACCTCTCCCCGTTCTTCAGCTCCGTAACCCGATCGCGGGACACCAGCGGCGATCGGGTCCGCTGGTCCCGCGGCCGGGGTCACGGAGCTCCCGACCGGGTCGCGAGCGCGCCGCTAGCGGCGCGCGCGCGACCCACAGGCAGGCACATGCACGATCACGTACAGGTACGTGATTCTGCCTGCCCGTGCCATTTTGCCGACGTATATCGTCGTTAGGCGGTCGGGAAGCGGTTAATATGTGCCCCAAACATTTAGAGGGTTTTTCTCAGTTTGCTTTGAGTACATTTTTACAAGTCCTTTCCTCAAAACAAAGGGAGTTTAGAAAGCCATCATGCTTTTTTGAGACCTCTATAAATGCATCCATGCAGTTGAATCAACATAAACTTGTGTACACCAAATACTAGTGCACTGAAAAGCACAAATTATTTCTGACACTCTTAGGGCTGTGGCCTTGCCGACAGGCTTTTGTTCATGTCAGATGGGTTTTGCATTCCTATACAAGATTATTTGCATGCAAAACCCACCTATGGCAGGTCAGAAGAAGGGCAACTACAGGTCAAATGCACCTGTGGAGGAATTCTGAATGATTTTAGAAGCAACTCAATCTAATGTATAAAATCAATTCCATTGACATAGGCCCTAAAAAGAGACGCGCTTGGGCCTTCAAACTCATCTCATCTTTTTTTTTTTCATTTTAACTCTAATCAGCTATGGGCTAGGTCATTCCATTCCAAATTGGGGGGGGGGGGTGTGCTGGTAACATCAGTGTCTTTATATGGACACATGCCCTTATTTGGCCAAAGACATTGACAAAATATGGTCATGTGTCCATATAAGGGGACTGACATCACCAGCAACCCACCCTTTGTTTATGTGGGCTGTGGGGTGGGGTGGGAAATGACCCGGTCTGCAGATGATTGGAGTGAAAAAAGTGAGATTTTGATGTTCAAATAGACATTCAGAGAAAATGCCCAAGACCATATCTAGCCCTGATTTTCAAATGCATTCGTTGTGATAGGCCATTAGAACGTATGGGGTAGGAGGGAGCTTCAAGTGGCATGGGTACTTTAAACTCTAGGTCCCAGCAGTTTTTTTATTTTTGTCAAAAAAGCATTAGTTAAAAAGTCACTTTTAAGTAGCTGCTTGATATTTTTAAGTCTAATTACTAGATACTTTAATATGTTCAGTGGCAGATGAAGCTTCCTCTAGTTTTATTTGTAATCAGATGAAAAGGATGAAGATGCTAAAAAGGAAAGATCAATTAGAATCATATAAGATAAGCTGTATAGTCATTATCTGAAAATTGTACTAAATGGAATTTACAATACAAATATTAATGCATTTTTAACAACATTTAATTGTGATTGTGTGACATTAATCGTGAATTGTAAAGAATTTAAAATTACCTTTTATAGGTATTGCAGTAGACACATTCTTGTATATAATAAAAGAAGATTCAAGATACAGGCTAAACATCATTAGCCAGAAACCAATGTTTGAACAAAGTCTGAAGTATATAGTTCAGGTAATAAATAAACTTTCTCTGGAACCTGGGGCTATTTTAATGTATTTGCTAATATTAATTAATTTATGTGACGGTACCTAAAATGTTAACTGCTCAAGGAAGTTGACTGTTCTTTTGTGATTCTGAATTCTGAAATCTCATACACTGTATGATGGACATAAATCCAATAAACGAAATCCACACTCAATGTTAAAGAGTAACTCCACTTCTGTTGAGAAAAACATTCCCCTCTGGGTGATCTATGTACATTGGATTTTAACAAACTTTGTTGCAGATTCCTACCTTTTGTTATTCTGAAGAGATCACTATTTGTTTGTCTATCTCCATGTGGAAAGTGAATATAATGGGAGTAGTTTCATAATTGTCAACCAGCTACTGCACTTGCAGGGCTCTAATGAGGAAAGTGTCAGGGTCTGCATTCCTTTAGACAGGATATTTTTGTTGCAGGGGATGCCTGGAATCTGACTTGTATCTTAGGATAGACTTCTGGGAAAATCAGTGAGCCAATCACACAATCTGGAAAGTATGTTTCTGGGGGGCATTCTGTACACTTCCTGTAGCCATATTGCATTGCATTTTACAGAAAATACAGCGGCAGCATATTGAAAAGGAAAGATAATTTTTACTAACATTCAGCCCTGGTTCACATTGGAGCGATTTGGCATGCAATTTGACATGTCAAATCGCATGCCAAATCGTCGGCAATTGCCGGTAATGACACCGTCCGTATTGGTGCAACGCTGCATTCGCCGCAGCGCACCGATTCCCAAAAGTAATTTCTGTTCTACTTTTGGCAATTTCAGATGCAATTTCCGTTGTGCAGCAAACAGATGTCCCTGAAATTGCTGGCATGCAGGAATGAAATTGTGCGAGTGCAGCAGAACTCACACGATTTCATTCCCACTGTCAGTGTGAACCAGGGCTAAATTACAATATGACTTGTGTCCCAATTGTATACGCTATATTATTTTTTTTATTTGCTATTTTTTTTCCCCACGAAAGTGCAATTACCATTTAACCATTCACAACGCTATTCTGTTGAAAACCTTACAGCCTACTCAATAAAAATGGTATCAGTGTTATGTCCATTTTCTTCATGGTTATATAATTGACGTACAGTCGACCACCGCAAAGTCACGGACTTTGCAGCCTCAGTCGTTCGCTGATTTTTCCTCTCCGGCAGATGCAGCCTAGCATCCCCACATCATAACAGTTTACCGCTTGTAACTATCTTGAGTGTTTCGCTGAGTGTTCTCATGTTCTTAAAGCCCTAAGATGCCGCCCAAACACCCTGCACCTTCTAAGGCTTTTGGCAATGAACCTAGGCACCAGAAGAAGTTTAAAAATAGCCATTTTTTGACCACATCCAAAATTTGTTTTTTCACAATTCGTGGGTGCTCTACGAACGTAACCCTGTGAGTTTCGGAGGTCGACTGTACAGTATGTACAAAATACTCACAACATTTTTAATATAATAAAAATGGGATTTGTTACAATGCCCTAGAGCTGTAGAGCATCTTAATATTGAATGAACATAGCCTCCCAAAGCCGCTTACAAAATTATTAGGATAAAGTAAATGCATTTTTTTTTCCAGATTCAAGTACAAAGGAGTGACAATAAACCCTTAACCAAAGAGGAAAGAGAAAAAAACATTTCTGTGAAAATAACTCAAAGCACAAGGTTATTCACCTTCAGGGACATCATGCCAACCAGCACTGCAACTTTTAATGTCTCCTGGCAAAACTATACCCCTTCAGAGTCTGGAATTGTCAGTCTAGAATTTCCTATTCCTCAGACATTTCCAATGACACAACTGGAGGTGAGTACCAAAATATATATGAAAGAATCTAAACATCTGAAACCACATCACTCTTTATTAGAGAGTATATGATGCCAACATTGCCACAGTGTGCAAAAGGCAGTCTAATGTTAATTATTGACCTCCAACTCTTTTGTATTAAACTGAGTCCAGTTTTTATACTATATGTTTACTGTCCATAAATGGAAAAAGTTCAGATTCAACTTCCTTTACTGTGTTGGCTATACTGTCAAACAGTATGTTATATTGCAATCTTTTTCAATCAAGGTGCCCAGACACCCTGGGATGCCTTCAGGTGTTTTCAGGGGCGCCTTAGCAAAATACCTAAAAATTGCCCAAACATTGTATTCAAGACAGTGGGTGGATCAAACCTTCCTTTTAGTTAAACAAAGCCCCCATTTTTTTTTTCTTGGAATTAATATGCATGAAGTGTGTATAATCCTGCTCTGTGCGGTTTTCCTCCAGGTACTCTTATTACCACTGAAAGGCACACTGATTGGATAATTACTGTCCAACCAAGCTAGTCCTACAGTGTGTGTGTTTATAAAAATGTAGAATGAGCTCTATATTGTAGCATGTTTTAGCAACAAGGATTGATGTGGTTTGTTCTGTGCATGTAAAGCTCTAGGTAATATGTCAGGGCTACATAAATACAGTAAAACCCTGGATTGCAAGAAAATAATTTGTTCCCGAAACATGCTTGTAATCCAAAGCACTTGTATATCAAAGCAAATTTCCCCATAAAAAAATGATGGAAACTCAGATGATTAATTCCACAAACATTTATTCATAACTCCTTCAGTTTATAGTCCATATAAAAAGGATTATAGCAATGTGATAGTTTGTGTAACCATAAAATGTCCATCCACAAACGGAAGCCTCCACAAGGGGATTAGAAGCAAAATCCAGCAGGAGCTACAGAGTATAAAAGAGAAGAGAGGCGCCTCTAATGCCCCGTACACACGGTTGGAATTTCCGACGGAAAATGTCCTATCGGACCATGTTGTCGGAAAATCCGACCGTGTGTGGGCGCCATCGGACTTTTTCCATCGGAATTTCCGTCTGAAAAAATTTGAGATCCTGCTCTCAAATTTTCCGACAACAAAGTCCGATCGGACTTTTTCCGATCGTGTGTAGCGAATTCCAACGGACAAAGTGCCACGCATGCTCAGATCAAATTACAAGACCAAAGCTATTGGCTACTAGCATCTACGTAGTTCCGTCGTATGCAACGAACGTCACCACGTTCAGAATGATCGTTTTTTTCGTCAACTTTGTCCGACCGTGTGTTTGCAACACCAGTGTCGGACAAAATCTGTCAGAAAAAATCCGACGGATTTTGTGGTCGGAATTAGTGGGGCATTAGTGTAGCAATATGGTTACATTTAATGAAGGTACAACATTTAGCAACTCACATGGTTGATGATCAAAACAGGCACATTTAAGTATCCAGGCATTCGGGGGAAAGCTGTCCATATAGACCATCCTCCGTACCACCAGCTCTCATCGCTGTCAGTCTGCAATCATGACCGAGAAGACTACCCTGCAGTAGAGTGATCTGACAGCGAGGCTTGAAGCGCTCGTGGAGTGCAGCATGGAAGGGATGACGTCAAAGGTGGTGCGGAGGATGGTCTATGTGGACAACTTTATCCCAGAAGCCTGCATACTTAGATGTGCCTGTTTTAATCCTCAACCATGTGAGTTTCTAAATGTTGTACTTCATTAAATGTAACCATAATGCTGCACTTAGAGGCGCCTCACTTCTCTTTTATACTCAGTTGTGACGTGACGTTACTTGTATATCAAGACATTGCTTGCTTATCAACTGAAAATGTATAAAACATTTTTGCTTGTCTTGCAAAACACTCTCAAACCAAGTTACTCTCAATTTAAGGTTTTACTGTAATGAAAATATATGCAAAAAAAAACAAACAGCAAGTCACAGGTTTTATTGTTCACTATTACAACCTTCTAGCCACCAGTGTACAACCAATGATGTCATTGGTTGATGAGGAAGATGTTTGACCTCCCACCCCTCCCCGTCAGCACTGGGGTCACATTAGCTGAGTGAGGGAGAGAAACTGAGGGAGAAGAGAAACACTGGAATACTAGTCAGTACCAGTGTGAAAAGGTGTGTTCATTTTGGAAGAATAAATCACCTCTAATGTTGGGTGTCCTGTGTGTGTGGATGTTGCTGCAATATGTAAAACTATTGGTTTCGTTTTTTACACTTTAGAATGGGGTGCTCTGAAATAAGATAGATAGATATCATTTTAAACAGTGACTTGACTAATGGGATGGGAGGAGGTAGGAGGTGAGCAGAGACTGAAAAATGTTAAGCTTCCAGACTCCAGGGTAATATCTTTTCAGGGACATGGAACAGAAGCAGGTGAAGCCCCTTTCATTTCCATGAGTGACCCATTCTCTGCTGCGTTATGCAGATATTGATTCTTAAAGCACCACAGGCTCCATGACGCAGCCTGAATTTTATCAATAAAATGTAAAATGCAGATATTATTCGCTCTTTGATTTAAAAAAATCCCCCTAAAAAAGTTATTGGCCTTGTTCAAACAGGCGTTGAGGCTTGTAAACTGTGAACGGGCCATTTTTTCTGAGATCTCTAACCCCCAGGTGCTGCATTCAGGGATCTTATTATAATCTGTTAGGACTGAGCGGCTGCCTTGGCGTGGCTGCACATCCTAATGTGACAAGCGTGCAGATGCCCTGCTCTGAACGCACACTCACCCACAACCAGCACACCTATCGCATTAGGATAAACTGCTGTGTCCAAGCAGCCCCTGCATCCTAGTAGATTTCAATTGGGCTGCCTGGAGGTTGGAGACATCAGAAAAAAACATCCTGTTGATGGTATATGGGCCTCAGCACCTGTGTGAATGAGGCCATTTTTGAAATAGATGCAATGAGAATTGGAGGTGTGGTCTATTTAAAAATAATCTAATTTCAGCTTTTTTTCAATTGGAGGTCAGAATTATCACAACTGATCTCACTGACTTATACACTGGCTCAGGTAGACTAATCTACAAAAAATGGAAGTGAGGATTGGGTATAACAATTTCTGTTGGGTAGTACTTTTCTGTTATATCTTGTTTGTTGTTCAAATTTAGAACTATGCAATGGTGTTAATTTTCCATTTTTTATATAACTGTGGTGAAAAATGTTATACATTCAGGCTAGGTTCACACTTAATTCGGATGCAGCTCACAGCAGGGGTCCGGTACGTCCCTGTTCTCTGTTTCAGGGATGAATCAGGCCCAAATTTTTGCCAGAATTCGTACCTGAAACACAGCCGCCCCAGAGATGGGTGAACCGGCTCCATTGAGAGCCGGTCACAGTCACCTGTCCTGCGAATTGGATGCTGGAAAATCTGCATCCAATTTGCATAAGTGTGAACCCAGCTTAACACTAATTTTAAAAATAGTGATAAAGTTAATGGTTGCTTATAACCTTCCTTCCTTCATTCCTCCTCTAAAATGCTTTCTGAGATTGTTGCCAGTAATATTATTGCTCTAAAATCCTTTTTTTTTTCTGATGTAGGTTGAATACCAGAATACCACTCAGTCATTCTACTTCGAAATACCAAATGTAGTGACTCCTTTTATTCGGATAAACATATCAGAAACTTCATTAAAGGTACAAGAAAAATTCACATCAAAACAATTGCAAAAATTATTGCTCTACTTTAGTTGAAGAATTTGGACATAATTGATTTATTAAAGCAATAAGCTTAGTTCTAGCTGTGCAGACCTGTTTGGTGTAAAAGTTACTTCTTTAAAGATGAACACATATGCAGATGTAAAAACAGCAATTCATGTAGTTAGGCATTGATTACATAGGAATAAAATATATATTTTTAAGAGAAGTATGACCAATGCTTTTTTGGCCATGCTTCTCTTCTGGGTCACAGGGGTGTACTTATTTTTGCACTTCTGTGACCAAGAAGTCATAAAGCCCTCTAGGCTCTGAAAGGATCTTGACTTTAAGGTCAGTATCCACTCAGATGCCTGACCAGCAGCTGGTTTAGTCTTTCAGCATCTCGCTAAGAGTTTGAGCCAGCCGCTCCCTCCCCGTCCCCAGACTGGCACTGCAGTGAGTGCTGGAGGGGCAGAGCAGTAAGTGGTGGTTGACAGTCACCACCCTCTGCTCAATAATGACCGAGAACTGAGCGATCAGCAGTTATGTGATCGCTCAATTCTCAGTCTTAGACCCAGTGGGCATACCTCCCAACCGCCCCGGATTCCGTGGGACTGTCCTGAGATTTAATGTAAGTCCTGGGGTCCCCCAGATCTAGGTTGGAGTCCCGGAGTTATGACACTGGGCTTCACTCAGTGGGAGTATCCTCAATGCAGCCAGTAAGTTTTTCTACCAGCAGGACATCTCAGCTTCTCCCTCCCCCTTAAACTTATTTTCAGTCATTGGTTGCCAAGACTGCCGTCGTCCTGGCAACCAATGACATGCTTTGTGGGTGTGCACTGTGTAGGAAATTACCTCTGTGCTGAGCGGCTCTACCTCCCAGCTCCGCCCCGACTCCTGGCTCCAAGTTGCTCCTGCACAGTAAGGTAAGGGCGGGGCTGGGACAAAGGGTAGACAGGTTCCCTGGAGGCAGAGTTAACATGGGAGAAGGAGGAGGGGATCACGTGGTAGTGCCCTCCCCCCCACCATGCAGTCTAGAGCACATCGGGCTGTGCTTCCTATAGCACCTCCAGTCCTATCGGCAGCACAAATGATTGCAGGACCCTGTTGCCCTGCCCTGTGTTTTCACTCACTAAGCATTCCCCTTTGCTCCTAGTGGTTATTCACTAAATAAAGAGGGTCAACGCCCCCTCAGTCTCGGCTCAGCCATGCCCCCCTCCCCCATGTGTAGCAGAGAATGCCAGGCGTCTACACTGAGGTTCAGCAGGTCTGTTTTCCTGTGCTGTAATGCAGATGCCTAATAGGGGAGGAGGGGTGGCTGCATGGAATGGCTGGGGGTCTGTAGTGCTATGGTGTCTGCATGGGGGCAGAACTTTGTAGCATTATTGCATTGCTACAGTTCCCCCTTCTGAATGCAGACTCCATAGTGCTACAGTCTCCTAGCCCCATCATTGTAGTCAGCTTGGGAATGGAAAACTCTGCTTTACCTCTCCCAAGAACTATATAGTGTAAGGGTCTGTTTATTTTATACAAATACAACGCATTATTTAGGAGTGTCCTCACATTACATTGTTTTGGTAAGTCTAAGGCCGGGTTCACACTAACTGTGGCAGCGACTCGCAGCAGGGGGTCCGGTGCGTCCCTGTTCTCCTTTTCAGGAGCTAATCAGGTCCGAATTTTTGCCTGAATTTGGACCTGAAACAGAGCCAAAGACACACATGACCCTTTTCCAGTTCAGACCCAGTCACAGTCTCCTGTCATGCGAATTGGATGTGGGGTAACCCACATCCAATTCGCATAAGTGTGAACCCAGCCTGAAGGAGATTGTACAATGATATTGTGTAGCTTAAGGCCAGCATAATCCCCTGTTGGGGAGAAGCACAAGGAGTATAAGAGGGTCTGTTCCTTTGTGAGTTTGCACTACTTTCAATAAAGCTTGTTGGATATTAAAGCAGACTTTCAGCTTAAAGCCCCTTTCACACTTGTGCGACTTCAAAGTCGCGCGATTTAGCCACGATTTTGCCGTGTTTTCAAGGAATGAATGTGTAAGTGGCATCAAAATCGGACCAAAGTAGTGCAGGGACTACTTTGAAGTCGGAACGACTTGAAGTCGTACTAATATGAATGTCTGTCATTGGATATCATGGGGAACGACTTGTCATGCTACTTTGCAGTCCCAAATCGTGGGACAAGTCGTACAAGTAAAAGATGGGTGGGTATCAGCGCTAAAAACAGTATAATAAAAAAATGAATATAGCAAAGGAGTAGCAGCCAGCACAGTTCGTTGATCATCAAACTCAGTAAATATAGTCCAGTATGCAGCGCTTAGTAGTATTATAGTTCATTCTTTGCAGAAAAACGGTAAGTATTATACGAAAATGAGAAAGAGAAACTTCCACCACACGTCACCCAAGTGAGTCAGATCTGCTTACCAGAAGTCAGATATAGGTGAGCATCAAACAATCCACTTTCAAACCCCAAGTATGGATAGAATCCGAGAAACGACCAAACGTCACGGGTGTCACTCTTCAACAATATGGTCCCAAAATGGATCCGGGATAGGATAGCCAGATAAACTTCGAGTCACAGTAATCCAGTAATTTCATATGTCATGCAAAGCAGGGGTCAAGTCCTGGGGAAAAAAGTGTGGGAACTCCCACCCAAGATCCACTCGCCCACCAAAAAAAATAAAGTGATACGCTCATATGCACGAACGCTTCAAAAGTGTTTTTTTTTATCCAATTTTCGTATTGTGTGTATAAAGCTTAACTGTTAGTACATAAAAAAAAACAGTCCTCAATAAACATAAATACAGTAATTCTCTGAATAATCAGCATTCATTCAATTGTGCTTCCATGCAAATGTGAACATTATGTTCTGATCTTTATTGGGGAATTTATTTTGTATATAGAGTGTTTATGTGGTGAGTTTACACTTTTCATTGAACAGAGTTTGGATAACACGGGGTTAAACGGAAAGGTCATAAATTAACTGCACATTATCTGAACAGAATGCTTGGGGACATAGTGATGTGTTCCTGCTTAGGAGATGTATGTTAGCTTGGGGGGCTGCAAACTCTGCAGAGCTCCAACACACACTCACTGCTATTCCAACCCTTCACATATTTCCACATAAACTTCCCTCCTGGCATTAAACTTTGCCAGGTATTGTGCTCAGCTTACCACCCCAAACTGATGTTCCTCCCTCAGCTCACCTCTCCTTGCATGTCCTGTGAGCAGAACAGCTGTGCGGTCAGGTGTGCGGCACTTACTATTGCGAGCTGTGTCGGCAGCTGCTGGTGTAGCACCTGCCACACAGCTCGCATACTTCAAAGTCTTGCAGGACACGGCTGCTAGCGGGAACTGAGTTCCTGTTGTGGAAAAAGTATAGGAACTCCGTTCCCATGCGTTCCCACAGGACTTGAGCCCTGATGCAAAGCAAGGAGCAAAGCAAAAGCACATAGTGAAGCCCATACAGGTAAAATAAGGATTTTTATTGTAGTACACTTACATTAATGAAGTCACAATACGGCATTGAGTAAATAAAATTTCCACGTTCAGTAGCATGCTTGCATCAGCCAGCCTGACATGTTTCATCCAAGTCGGATATCATCAGAGGCATGCCAGACTTCATTAATGTAAGTGTACTACAATAAAAATCCTTATTTTACCTGTACGGGCTTCACTATGTGCTTTTGCTTTGCTCCTTGCTTTGCATGACATATGAAATTACTGGATTACTGTGACTCGAAGTTTATCTGGCTATCCTATCCCGGATCTATTTTGGGACCATATTGTTGGAGAGTGACACCCGTGACGTTTGGTCGTTTCTCGGATTATATCCATACTTGGGGTTTGAAAGTGGATTGTCTGATGCTCACCTATATCTGACTTCTGGTAAGCAGATCTGACTCACTTGGGTGGCGTGTGCTTCTTTTTACACAGGCTGGAAGTGGTGGAAGTTTCTCTTTCTCATTTTCGTATAATACTTACCGTTTTTCTGCAAAGAATGAACTATAATACTACTAAGCGCTGCATACTGGACTACAGTATAAGTCGTATAAGTGTGAAAGGGGCCTAAATGTCATGTTGTGTTGGCTTTGGCTTGAAGAAAAGGCAACCCTATTCTCCAGCATCCTATCCTACAGCCAGCCCACTGACTGCTGCTCTCCCAGGTACAGTGCTGTAGATCTGGTTCCCAGCTGCAGAGTGATGAGCTGACAGACACAGTATGCCGCAGGAGGAGGATAAGAAACTGTGCCAATGGATGTGTGGTCGGCAGTGTCACTGTCATCTCTGCTCTCCGGAGGCACACTGACTGAGAGTTGGGAGTGGGCCAAGTAAAGGACAGCTGAGGGCTGCCTCATTAGAAGGTGCATGGTTATTATGGCTTTCATCATCCCAATGTCGTTCAATAACAAATCCAGTCACAAAACATAGCCTCTCCATTTGGGATAGACTCAAATCCCGGTTTAGTCTCCAATCTCCACTTAACCCACTCCTCTCCTTTTTACACAATCCCTCCTTCTACCCAGCTTGGACTTTATCTACCTCCTTCATGGCCTGGATAAATGTGGGTCTTACACAAATACATCACTTCTACCATTCTGATAAAATCATAACATTCCCAACACTAAACAAATCTCACAATATACCTAATAATGAAACATTTAGATATTTTCAAATTAAAAACTTTTTGTCCAAAAATGCCCCTACAAACTTGACAACTCCAAACTATACTACCTTTGAACGAGCTTGTATATCAGATCCACACAGATGAGGACTTATCTCAGACCTATATGCCCAACTGCTTTCACATACAACCTCCTCTCCCCCCCATCTTATACTTCTAAATGGGAGGCTGATTTTAATCTTCCTCCAGACACATTGGATTGGGCACAAATCTGGCAAAATACAAAATCCCCCACACCAAACATAGTAGCTCTTGAAACAAATTATAAAGTTCTTACCAGGTGGTACCTAGTGCCAGCACGAATATCAAAATTCCTTCCCCAATACCCCCCTCAATGTTTTCGAGGCTGTAGTGACCCAGGTACACATCTACACATTTGGTGGACTTGTCCCATAGCCCAGACCTTTTGGTTAAAAATATTTAATATTCTCTCTACAATGTTTGATACTACTTTACAACTTGCTCCATCGGTGGCTCTCCTAAATAGTAAACCACGAAACATAACACAGCGCCAATTTAAACTCCTACTATATGTCACAATGGCAGCAAAACAATCTATAGCTAAAGCCTGGAAGTCAGACAAGCTCTGTGAAGTGTTGGTAAAACAACGAGTAACACAAGCTATGATCCATGCCAAAATGGAGGCAATCATACTTGATAAACTTGTTAAATTTGAAACACTATGGCTTCCATGGATAACACACATTCTACCGCCAGATTTTGACTTCTCACTTCTTTTACCCTGATGAGGCTCTCCACCTTTACGGACACTAATGTTATATGATCCCTTGTATATTTGAACAATCGATTCCCTCTGGAGACCCCTCATTCCCTCCAACCTCCTTTTAGATCCCACCCCTTTTTTCCCTACCTATTAAACTTCATTTTTAGATATGGATAATAGTGGGAATGTATTATTCCATTCTTATAGTGAATTACACTTTGGAAGAAAGTAAATGATCGGTTTAGAAACAATATACCCAAAGTTATGTTGGGGGTGTTTTGGTGGGACTTTCATTCATCCTGGAAAAGCCGGGCCACATAGCCGGACCTTGGCCCTGGTTGGGTGGGTGTCTCTCCGGGACATCCCAATACAGACCGATTTATCCAACATAGTTGTATCTCTATGTCTAATTCTTTAATATATGACATATTATTAATTTTCCTTTATGCAAATTATACCAGGTTTATTAATTGTTATGATTATATTCTTCACATATATTTACTGATAAAAGATTCCCATATTACTCTCTATACGGTAACTATACTATTGTTATTCCAAATGAATAACTGAGAAGTTCCTTTATTCAAGTTTGATAGCCCTATATAATGTTAAAACTTGTATTATTAACTTGTATCATTCTCAATAAATTATTTTAAAAGAGAAGGTGCATTGCATCCCATACGCTGGAAATCATCCTTACCTAAACACCTCAGCCCCTGCAGTTGCTGGCTTCCTCTCCACCCTTTCCATGAAAAATATTTCTCCCATGCTCACTCACTCTCCACTGACAACACTCTTTGACCATCTTGCTCCCTCAACTTCAAGTCAAACTCTAGGTAAACAAAAATCCATTCTTGCATTGGAGCTGCCCTTGCACAATGAAATGCTCACTAAGGTCTAGGGGACAGGAAAAGCAATTTTACTTATCTGATCCTTTGTTTCCCTGACACCTTCCCTATGCTTCGGCGGTGGACTGTTCCTTGGATACTCACATCCAGCGCAGAGCTATGGACCCTGCATTGGTCTTTATGATACAAGAGGACCTTTGACTGCCAGGGCATTGGGACGATGAAGCTGTAGGGACCAGTTTTCAGCATGGAGGAGTCTGCAGGAATGGAGGACTGGGTAAGTAAAACGGCTCCTCTTGTTCCCCCTAGACCTAAACAAGCATTTAAAGGAGGATTTTTACTTTCCCCGGAGTTCATCATTCAGTCACAGGTTGGGAATGGGAAGGTGACCAAATTGTATTGCTTTACTGTGTTAGGGAAAAGGGAAGTCACCAATAAGGCTGCAATGTCTAGTAGAGCTTTGTGAACAGGCCTGTGACAAATTGGGGGCGGTGGGGTTCAAGAGGGGAAGCTTCCCTGGTATTGGTATCAAGAGTGTTAGATCAGGACTGTTCAGGGTTTGTTTCCCCACCTACCCACATTCTTTGCTGGGATGGGATGGGGGTGGGTAAATTAACTCAATAAAGTCCTGCTGTGACAGCCAATGCCATCACTAGTGCGGGTCCCCAGTGCCACGATCCCGTGCCTGTCAAAAGTATTGCAATGCTGCTTCCCCTAGGCTCCTCCCTAATTGTGACCTGTCAAGATGAGGAGGAGTCCGAGAGGCAGCTTGCAAGATGAGGAGGAGCCAGGAGGAGAGGATTGTGCTGGGGACCTTCAATTCCGGCATTCCGAGACGGTTTCCCACATCACATTCCAATCGCACTGCCCTTGCAATCTGCAGTGGGTGTCAGTGCAAAGTTAATGACACCCCAAAAGCTCGTTGCTAATGCAGTGTGTTTGCCCACACAAGATCATACATAAGTGCCATGCGATCCAGTTGCTGTGTGTTTCCAAAAGTAGTGCAGTGCAAAATCGCACTGCACAGAACTGCATGTGACTCGCACAGGAACATGCACATGGAATTCTTAGTGTGAATGGGCACTACTTCACCTTTTGTTCTGGTAACAACTCAAAATGTTTGGATTTGCCCTCATGTTCTGTCTCTCCGATTACTGTCACTAGAACTAATAGAGTGAAGGAATCTCCCAAGTGGGGGACATAGACAGTAATAAACACCTGAAAGAGGTTTTAATCCTTCCCTACTCCACTACTATCAAAAGCTAAAAAGCTTAAAGATGGACTCCATTTTAAAGTAAACACATCATGAGAAGTCTATAATGCTGCCTTTGTTGGTCTTCTTTTCAAATGCTAGTTGCTTGGCTGCTATGTTAAATCACTAATTTCAGCACCTCCTAAATCATTTTTTTTTCATACAGGTTGGGACACCTTTTCATTTACAAGCTAATACATATCCAAAAGCTGAAGGTGTTTATTATGTGGTATGTAAAATTCTTGAATATTTTGTCCAACTTATGTTTTTTCCTGGTTTCAGTGGCTTTGGTTATTAAAATGTGCAAACATTTTTAAGATTGTGACATCATCTCTTGATCTAGCACAATTAAATTGTTATAACTATGTTATACAGCAGGAGTTTTCTTCCATGTTTTCATGATAATAGCTTTGAATCAAACAGCATAGCAAAGTGGAATTGACACTTCCTTGTGGTGTTCTATGTCTTCTGAATGAGATAAGGTTATCCATAGTACAGGAATGTGCTGTTTGAGCTTAAGTGGTATTAGATGTTTTAATTGAAATGCATGTCTGAGCAAAAAAAAAGAAAAAAATTGAAAAACATATTTAGTACATCATTGCAATACATGCATTTTTTCCTGTGTTTTATTCCCTTAAAGCAGGGGTAGGCAACCTTTAGGAGATGGAGATCTACCTGGACAACAATGAAGAGATCAAAGATCACTGGGGTGCAGCACCCCCCCCCCTTAAAAAAAAGTTAAAGTGGTTGTAAACCCTCCCATATACCCAGTGAAGTGAATAGCCTCAGATGATACACAGAGATGAAACAAATCCTCCTACATAATTTTTACTTGTTTATCTGCAGTCTTCTCAGAATCGTGTTAAAATCCTTCTCCATCTGTTAGTATCACAGAGGAGGGGCGGAGAGCTGCATTTACAGTGTGTGAGAGCTGTTTGGAGGAAAGGCACAACCCCCCTTTACACAGCACACAGGAGCGAAGGAAGGATACAGAGCTGTGTTTTGAATAGACAAGCTGTGTGCTGAGCTCCCTCCCCCATCACAAATGTATCTCATGTGTCATGAAAACTTCTCATGAGTGATACACGCTGTTAACAGAGGAACGAAGCACCAGAGAGAAATTACGCTTAGAGCTTTGGAGAGAGATAAGTAAACACTACAGATATATGTGCTTACAACCACTTTAACTAGCAAGCCCCCAATAAAAAGATGGCATAAAGAAGAAGCCTAGAATCTACTAAAACTAATGTCACTGTAAAATATAAACTCAGCCTACCTTAAACGTTAGCTTCAGTGAGAAACTCAGCATTCACCTTCATGCACAATTCTTTTCATTTCTGGGGAGTAATTGGTCACCCCCACAAGTCTGATGCCTGAGTTCATTATGAAAGCAGAACATCTGGTACTACAGGCTGATTTTACTAGTTTCAGGCCTGGTTATCTGCTCTGATTTCTGGCCAGTGTAAGAAGTATGTAGGGCAGTGTCCAGGGGTCAGCAGGATGTAGGGCAGTGTACAGAGGTCAATAGGATGTAGGGTAGTGTACAGCGGTTAGTAGTAGTTATGGCAATGTGCAGGGATCAGTAGGATGTAGGGCAGTATAAAGAGGTCAGTAGTATGTAGGGTAGTATAAAGAGGTCAGTAATATTTTAGGCAGTGTGCAGGGGTCAGTAGGATGTAGAGCAGTGCACAGGGGTCAGTAGGATGTAGGTCAGTGTACAGAGGTCATTAGTATGTCGGTCGTGGTACTGGGGGATCAGAAAGACACGATGCAGGGGGGGGGGGTCAGGAGGGCATGGTACTGGAGGGTATGGTACTGGGAGATTAGGAGGGGACATTACAGGAGGGATCAGGAAGGGTTGAAGTGTCAAGAGGGCATGGAACTAGGAGGACAGGAGAGTATGGTATGGGGGGGGGGGGCAGGGGGGCTGGGGTCTCAGGAGGACATAGTATTGGGGGGTCGGGATGGAATGGTACTGGAGGGTCAGGAGGGCATGGTGCTGGAGGTCAGGGAGATATAGTATTAGGGGGTCTAAAGGGAATGGTACTGTGGTGTCAGGAGGGCATGATGCTGGGGCATTAGGAGGGCTGGGGTGTCAGGAGGACATGGTGCTGGGGCATTAGGAGGGCTGGGTGTCAGGAGAGCATTGTGCTGGTGCATCAGGAGGCCTGGGGTGTCAGGAGGGCATGGTGCTGGGGCATCAAGAGGGCTGTGGCTTTCGGAGGGTATAGTTCTGGGGCATCAGGAAGTCTGGGTGTCAGGAGGGGGCTGCCTTTGCAGCTTAGGATAGTGTAAGTGTGCACCTGCATCGCTCTGAGGAAAAGACTGAGTCGGCAACACTGGGGAGTGATTGCAATCTACCCGTCACTTGTCGGCGGTCAACAGGTGGCTCGCAAATGACAAATTGCAGACTCCCACTTTAAAGCCACGGCAAGCACAGAAAAAAAAACTGATCTGCCAGAAATCCAGTGGGTTTTGACATGTTTGGGCTGAAAACACAGAGCCTCTGCTGTACTAAAATTAAGTAACGTTGTCAGCCCTACCTGTTGCTGAGCTACAGAACTCTGCATGTCCCTCCCACCTCTCTGTCCAAACAAAATCACTCAGTATGTTTTAAAAGTTGATGTAGAGATTTTTGGGTGCTCAACTTTGATATTGTTCTTATATACAATAGCTTTGAGGAACATAATAAACTCCTAGACCAAATCTTTCTCCCAATTGGCACAGTATGGACTGAAACCATAACCTACCAAATGTCATCTCATGAAGGCTTGCAGACAAAATCTGGTTCCTGTTGTGGAGGCTGAAGGGTTGTCACTGGACTCAACCAAAGTTCAGGCTATGAGAGACTGGCTGATCCCAAAGGCAGTTACTGAGCTTTGCTCTTTCTTGGGACTGGTGGGGTACTATCGGAAGTTTATTCCTCAATTCTCCCAAATTGCTGCACCTCTTACACAGCTACTTTGTGGACATTCTTCTCAACAAAAGGGCAAGCTGTCCCCTTCCATACAAACTAAATGGCAAAACGCTCAAAAAGAAATATGAAATGCTTAAAGAGCAGCTATTAACTGCTCCCTTCCTGGCGTATGCCAGCTACTCTAAATACTTCCGGGTATACACTGATGGCAGTTGTCAAGAATCAGGGCCAAGGACATAGACTAGAGTCTAAATTAATCTGAAGTTGCCCTCGTACAGCGTAAACAGGAGTTCCAGCTGGTGGCTGAGAAACATTCCCTTGATGAATGATCGACTCTGCAGCAACAGGATCCTGACATTGCAAAGACATGGAGGTTTCTCTCCAGGGATCATTCACTCCCATATCGAGAGGAAGGCTTTTAGCCACAGTTAGACACTTTGATAGTGAGTTCACCTGAGGATTAGCTAACTCAATACCTCTGTACATATATAAACTGACTCATTTTGAGGTGGTTTTAAGAGGACCATGGTTGCAGCCACAACCAACATCCCTGTACCTTTTTTTTCCGCTGCCGATTTCTTGTAAAAGTGACCTGAGCATCTATACAGCAGCTTGATCACTTTTACAGGTGGCGGAAGGGGCCCCCCCTCCTGCTGCCACTCTCCTTTACCGGGCTCTTTTGTCCCATAGGGGAGCCCGACACTGATGGGACTGGTCAGATCACATTTACTATGAAAAGTAGAAGGAACGGAAGCTCCTTACTAGTTATGGGCTCGGGCATGTTCGGATCTAACCCGCTAGGAAGCCATCACTGCACACCGCTAGTCATAGGCAGTGAGGCATTTTCCCGACCGGCAGATGCACATACACACGCTGCCTATGATTGGTAGTGTGCAGTGACGGCTTCCTTGTGGGTTCCATCCGGACATGCCTGAGCCCATTCTTACTCTTTACCCCCTTCTGTGACATCAGAAACCGAAACCGAAAACGATGAGCATTTCATCATTTGCTGCTTTGGAGGCCAGAAGAGAGATATGGGGCCTAATAGACCCAAAATATTTCCAAAAAGAGGACCTGTCACAGCCCATGCTCACTCAAGAGATGTTGTTTATCCCTTGTAACAGCAATAAAGTTTATCCAAATGAAAAAATGTACAGGTACAGTGTAAACATTTTTTTTAAAATGAAATTAATAATAAAATAGATTTAAAAAATGTGCCCCTATGCAAATGCAAACAATCTCGTAAGTCCCCCACACGTATGTAAACAGCGATCGCTCCACACATGTGAGGTATCTCCGCGAACATCAGAGTGAGAGCAATAATTCTAGCATCAGTCCTGTGTAACTCTAAACTGGTAATCTGTAAAGGCTCTTAAAGCGAAAGTAAACCCATCCATGAAACATTTTCATTTCCTGCACGTGCCAGAAATGTAACACTCCCATTAGTTGTGCTCTCAACCAAACTGTCAAACATTCCAATAGCTGGTGTCAACTGATCACATGTGCAGCATCATGGTAGTTGTTTATTAAACAGAGGCAAAGATGGCAGCTTTCTTGGCTGAAAATGATAGGGGGGTTTACTTACACTTTAAAACGTTGCCTATGGATAATTTAATTTGCTGTAGTTTATCGCCATTCCATGGGCGTGCATAGTTTTTAAACACAACATGTTTGATATCTATTTACTCAGTGTAACATCATCTTTTATATTTTACAAAAAAATTGGGTAATATATTGTGTTTGTAGGCTAGCCTACAGCACTTGGTATTCCCAGGCTGTCTACCATCCAAGTACTTTCCAGGCCTGACCCTGCTTAGCCTCCGAGATCAGATGAGATCATGCGCATTTAGGGTTATGTGGCTGTAGGCTTAGCCTACAGCACCCAGTATTCCCAGGCAGTCTCCCAACCAAGTACTAACCAGGTCTGACCCTTCTTAGTTTCCGAGATCAGACAAGATCAGGTGCTTTTAGGGTGATGTGACTGTGGATGGCCTTTTGGTTAGCTTGTTTAGATTGCTTCTCTTTTTACGTGTGTTAAATTTAGAATTATCTTAACAACAGGCAGAGCAATGTGGTGAGATCATGTTCCATTTTGACTGATCCCACAGTTGAAGATGGGGAAGGAGGGGGAGCAGAAATAGAAGCCCAGGAAATCTTTCATCTCCCCAGATGTGAGTTTTTTTCTTTGGTTCATGTGTATTTGGCGTTATGACATGGAGGAGAGTCACAAGTGGACCTTAAAGTGGTTGTAAACCCACTCTCATCCTTTCTAAACTCCTGCCATAGTGGTTATCTATAAGGATATACATGCCTCCTGCATGTATCCTTACCTGTCAAATGTCTCCCCTTTGTCTGTCATGAGACCCGAAAGGTGCAGATTCTGTGGGTAGGTCTGTTACCTGGAGCTCGATGGGTGGAGTCGTGATGTCAGTAGACTCCCCACCCTCCTCTACACTCCCCTAGTTAACATGCATTTTCTCCAGTGTATTTCTTACACTGAACTTCTGCTATGATCACTAACATCCAGTCAAAACCCAGAAAAGTCACCACATGACTTCAGCATATCCAATCATGCTGAGGTGTGGAGAGCCAATCCTGGGAGAGCTGGAGATGAAAGGAGGAGGGGATCTGAAGTACACAGAATGCCTCTCTCAGGCTTGTGCATGAGATATGTGAATCACCTGTCACTCACAGCAAGGGGGTAGAACTGACTCCTATTTCTCTGTGTGTCAGTTTTTATCTCACTGAAAAAAGATAAGAGGACTGCTCAGAGCTGAATTAAATCTTTGTGGCAAGACTGGGCACAGATGACATGAAATCCTACACTGTACAAGATGCAAGCTTAATTAAAAAATATTTTCGGGTTTACATCCACTTTAAGACCCTTTTGATGTTCCTTGGGGACCAGACACTTGTGGAACAGGAGAGAAGAACCCCCTAACCCAAAGCGCACTATGACCTTATTTTAACAAAAAAGGTCAAATCATTTAGGTGAGTGAGCACTTAAATTACGTGGTGAATTCATTTGGCTTGGTGGTGAGCAAGAGGACACAATCGTGGCTGGGCACCATAGATGGTTTTCTTCGTTTTGGAGGTCACATGGATGTTTTTCTAATATTCCATATTTTTTCTAACAAATGGACTTATGGATCATGTGGACCTTTTGGCTGATTTATTTAATTAGTTACACATTGGGTTTGATTTTGTGAACACATGGTGAAAGCGCCACTTTTTATTTTATTTTTAAGCACACTATTGTGTTTGTAGTAAAATTCATTAATTTTTTTCCCAAAAATTTGTGTTTGAAAAATCACTACTTCGATATAGTGTGACATACAAAATTGCAACATCCACCATTTTATTCTCTAAAGCCTCTGCTTAAAATATATAATGTTTCTAGCAAAAAAATTCAGACTTCTACATGTCAAAATTGGTCTGGTTTTGAAGTGGTTAGAAGCGGATTGTGGTAGCAGAGGGCCCGTATTCTGACAGAAAAAGGAGACATCTTCCAACATGTGACTCCACAGCCCTCATAGTCTGACAAGTCATACATGGCACAATTGGACATTTTAGGGTAAATGGGACTGAAACTTTTGCCTGACGGAATTTCTACTGCCCAGGATTGTCTGAATGGGTACAGCTGAAGTGTCAGAATTGACCACCTTCCTTGGTTTCGGGGAAGTGAAACTGAATGTTGCAGACAGTCTACTTGTTGATGCAAGGAGTAATAGTGAAGGATGTCATTGTAAGAGGCTGATCCAATGAGTAATGCCTGTTAAATACACTGACTATGTGTTATAACTTTTGCTGTTCAATCATATTTACCAATATATAATTTTTCTGCTGTCCATTACATGAAGAGGATGGCATCTTTTAAGGGGGCAGAGTGTAGGCAGGTGTAGTTAGTCTTCCCACATGTAGCTATCCTAGTGCCATTATTGCATGGGAAGGGGAGCCTTGTCAAGGAATTGGTCCCATTGAGATTCCGTATAGAGCCTTGAGAGAGGAAGGTAGTCTGTTTGGACACCAAACTCTTGAGAGATTTTGAGCAGCCATCATGGGTGAGGAGAACCTTTGAAATAAGATACCCACGTCATTCTGGAGTGCTTCGGGTGGTAAGGAAAGGAACCTGCTTGCAAGGGACAATGCTTATCACAGATTCAGGTTCCACATTAGAAGGGATAGCTCAGGGAAGGCTCCTTCTTCCATTCATACACTCTGGTATACATTGTGGAGGTGTGGAGCCAATGCAAACTACAGAAAAATACTCTGCTTATTCCTAAAATAGACACTACTTCTGGTAACCGAAGCCATTATCTGGCAACATATCTTGTAAACAATGATGTTGTATATTCTCTGGAATGCTTATATCAGTGTAAAGATCAGTTTATCTGCTGCTGCAAACAAACTGTACAAGATTTATATAAAAAACATCAGTATGCTATAAACTATGTGTGAGTATTTCCTCCCAATACAAGGTACTATACCTAATTCAGGCCCCATCTACACACTTGCTTGGATCAATTTCTTTCCCAGCAAAACAACGCCATTGACTTTATTTCTAAGAGCCTACCCAAACACTGTGCTTATTAGAAGGATGTAGTTCTGCTGCCTATGTCAGTAGGAACTGCCTCTGCAAGAACTTTACAGAACTGGTCATGGTGTCACAGGAACAAGGGTATTTTTAAAAGCTCAGGCATGCTTTAGATAGGAAGAGGGAGGTTTGGGGTTTAAAAATTGATACTGCCTTTACAAACCCTTTAAGATTAGTTTTTAATGCATTTTTCCTTTATTTAAAGGTTTCTGCAAATGGAAAGGTATTGGCTGCAGGCAAGAATAAAACCCATTTTAGTCTCACTCCTGAACAATCCTGGACTCCCACTGCTCAAATTTTAGTTTATTTTCTCAATCAGAACAACAGCTTTGGTGGTATAATCCAAACCACTCAGATACTTCATATCACAGGTGCATTAAAGAACCAGGTAAAATAAATGCATCACCGAAGACACCATGCTTTCCAAGCACTAGACAATTTAAGTTTTATTCATGTCAATGTGATGTTCCATGAAAGTTTTATTGTGTTAGGTGCTCAATTTGATATCTGCCTTATAGGTGACTTTATCATGGAGTAAAAACAGTGCTAAACCATTAGAAAATATCACCCTGTCTGTCAATGTGAAGGAATCTCGATCCTTAGTGGGACTGCGAATTGTTGAAAAAAGTTCCACGCTTTTTGGGGAAGCAAATGATTTAACCTCCAGCAGAGTAAGTATAACTAAATAGATGCTATAACATGAAACAAATATAGGCGCAGTAGAGGGGATTTACTAAAACTGAAGCACTCAGAATTTGGTGCAGCTGTGAATGGTAGCCAATCAGTTTCTAACTTCAGCTAGTTCAATGGCATGGCTGGGCACATCAACGTACAGGTACGTTGTCCTTTAAGAGCCCAGCCGTGGGTCGCGCCGGCGGCGCCACGCTCGCAACCCGGTCCTGATCGCCGTGAACGTCCCCGCGGGACCCGCGGACCCGATCGCCACTGGTGTCCCGCGATCGGGTCAAAGAGCTGAAGAACGGGGAGAGGTATGTGTAAACAAACCTCTTACTGCACTTCCTAGTGAGACTGACACTGATCATCTGTTCCCTGTCCCTGCCACGACCCCCCTACAGTAAAAAAACACACACGGCACATACTTAACCCCTCTCCGCCCCCTAGTGGTTAACTCCTTCACTGCCATTTACACAGGAATCAGTGCATTTAAATAGCACTGATTGCTGTATAAATGACAATGGTGTCAAAAATGTCCGATGTGTCCGCCATAATGTCGCAGTCACAATAAAAATCGCTGATCGCCGCCATTACTAGTAAAAAAAAAAAATATTAATAAAAATGCTATAAAACTATTCCCTATTTTGTAAATGCTATAACTTTTGCGCAAACCAATCAATAATCGCTAATTGCGATTTTTTTTTAACCAAAAATATGTAGAAGAATACATATCAGCCTAAACTGAGGAAAATAACAGTTTTTTTATATATTTTTGGGGGATATTTATTATAGCAAAAAGTAAAAAATATTGCATTTTTTTTCAAAATTGTCGCACTATTTTTGTTTATAGCGCAAAAAATAAAACCGGCAGAGGTGATCAAACACCACCAAAAGAAAGCTCTATTTGTGGGAAAAAAAGGACGCCAATTTTGTTTGGGAGCCACGTCGCACGACCGCGCAATTGTCAGTTAAAGTGACGCAATGCCAAATCGCAAAAAGGGGCCTGGTCCTTAGGCTGCAAATTGGTCCGGGGCTTAAGTGGTTAAGCTTTGACAAAAAAAAAAAAATGAAAGCTGATTGGTTTCTATGCAGAGCTGCACCGGATTAGGCAGTACTCTCCAGTTTTAGTAAATTTCCCACATTATGGCAAAAATAGCAACACTTACACCAGGTGCATTCTATTTTTGGGGAAGCATACTGTACTCAATAATTATATAATAAAATATATAATATTATAACGGGTAAGCAAAAAAGGTCTGATGAATAGTCTTTCAAGCTTAAGTAGCGCTGCTTAAGCTTGAAAGACTATTCATCAGACCTTTTTTGCTTACCCTTTATAATGTTTTGTACTAATATAGCAGCTACTTCGTTTAATTAGAACTATTTTTACACCTAAGCGCTAGAAAAGTGACCCTGTTTACTTCCTTTTTGTAAAATATATAATATGTTCATAAAAGTGAGGAGGGCTTCCCAGAAAGGAGCATATGCAATCTATTCTGTTCTTGTGTCACACTTAAAGCAAAACTCCAGTTTGTATTTTTTGCTTTGTAAAGTGATAAGAATAGCACTAATCCACACACAAAAAAAACTTACAATCTGAAATGGTGAATACTACAAATTATAACATGTGTATGTATGTGTTTAACCCAATTATTCAACATTTACATGTGTCCAAATATGTGTTAAACCAATTCAATATGCAATGTCTATAAAGTGCTAGTGCATAATACAAACTCTATGCAACATGCTATAAAGTTGCTGAGATATGGTGCAGAAAAGATCAAAAAATATGCAACGATGAATATCAATATTGAAAAAATAAACAAAAATTACAAAATATGCCAAATGAGTGAACAGTCTCTCTTTATGTGAATATCACATAAGGAGAGACTGCTGCTGCTCCTTAAAGACATCACACGACTAAACGGACGTAGAGCAGGGCCAGGACGCTGAGGACATTGCGATTGCCAGTTCACACTTGCAGTCCACGACAGGTCTGGAAGTGAACGGCTATACGTAGCTGAGCGTGTTACTCCCTAGTTTCGGGCAGACACTCTTAAAATGTGAGTGGAATAAAAAGATATTTTTTACGCTATGAAAGCCTCCTTCTTTTTTCTTTGTCTTTGCCATGATATGTGAACAATAACGCAACCTCTAAATAATTAGTGGGCAAAGTAATGGTGCTGAAATTCAGAGCTACAAACTAATATACATATACTTGATACATACACAGTTTGATGCAAAATAATCTTAACATAAATAAAACTCACCAAAATCTAATGACACAAAATTAACTGTAAAAAAGCAAATTAACAACACATATGTTAATTCTAATACATAATAGTGAAAAATCACCCTGTGGCAAAGTGAAATATATTCCAGTCTCTATTATTAAAGTGTTTAAACGTCCATATGCATGAATTCATTTAAAGAGGAATAATCAATATATTGAAGTGGTATGGAATAAAAAAATGATTATTTGATGTGTTGCTCTTGTGATCATCCACCACACCTCAGTGCTCGTGATACTGCTCCCCTCCAAAAAACGCACTCACCAGCTGTATTTGCCTCCCACTTTCGTGTTTGGCATAATTGGCCTCAACCCACACATAAGGGGTTAAACAAATGCTCTCCAAGCTCCAGGCATGTAAACAAAGGTTCCTTTTGTCTCATGAAGTGATGAATTACTCCACATGCAAATGAAAGAACACACCAATAGTGTAATAAAGTACAAAACCGATTTATTAAAAACCACAGCACTCCCACACTATTGCACTCACATTTAGAAACTTTAAAACAAGCTAAAATCGTAACAACCAGTAACTTCATGCACAGGTGGAGAAAAGTAAACAGGTCGCGGCGGACCCAGGGTGTGCGGTAGCTCCCGCTAGTCTCACCCGCTCCTCGTGTCAAATCGCCGCTTTCTTGATGCAGTGTGTTATGTCTCATCGTGCTCTGTCGTGCCTAGATGGTTACCGTATAGCCACGCCCAACATGTTTCGTCACGATGGACTTAATCATGGGATTCCCATGATATGCTGAATTCGTTGAGAGAAAAACTGTGATTGATGACCATTTCTGGAGAGTGTGTTCCTCCAGTTGATATATACAGTTATTTATCTGGTGAGTACAATTGAGAGAGCGCGGTGAAGGATTCACATATTAGTGAAGTTTGCTTTTTGTGTTTTTTGTGATAATCACATAAGGAGAGACTGTTCACTCATTTGGCATCTTTTGTAATTTGTGTTTATTTTTTCAATATTGATATTCACCGTTGCATATTTTTTGATCTTTTCTGCACCTTATCTCAGCAACTTTATAGCATGTTGCATAACATTTGTATTATGCACTAGCACTTTATAGACCATGCATATTGATGTAGTATTCACCATTTCAGATTGTAAATTTTTTTTTTTGTGTGGATTATTATCGCTATTCTTATCACTTTACACAGTTCACTAATAGTTTTTTTCACAATTATTGTAGTAGCAGCTGTTCATTTGAGCACACTGTGGCGCTATTACTAATTATTACATTGTATTTTTTACTTACCCTTGCTGCAGAGGAGGTCTGCCCCCAATATATTATTTCCGAGACATTAGGCCCCTTTCACGCAACAAGCCCACTCGGATCCGCCTGTCCATTTTGTCAGGCGGATCTGTGCTGGCCATCCATTGACTCCTATGGGCAGGCGGATATAAGCGGAGATGTGTCCGCTGATACCTGCCTGCCATTCGATCAGAGCACCATTTCTTGCTGGGTGAATTGTAGAAGAAGAGCAACATGGGAAAATTACTAAAATCTGCAGCTCCTGGTGAAAACAGACCTTGGGATGGTCCAGTGACACAGGAAAAAAAAAAAAGAAACAGACCAAGCTGTCCAGCAAAAGTAAAAAAAATAAAAAGTTTCAGGGCGCAAGAACAGTAAGAGGTACGACTTTGTTTCAATCTGTCAGCCTCCTCCCCTTATGCAGCAGACACTAACGGAGATTGCAGGCACCACTACGCATTTCAGGGGCTGAAAAAGGGGGCAGGAGCCCTGGAACTAGTAGTTTTAAATGTGCAGATATGCTTTGTTTGAAATAAAGCTGTACTTCTTACTGAGTGATCCTGCGTCCTGGAACTTAGTTTTTTCTCACTTTTGCTGGACAACTTGGACTTACTGACCAAAAAACAGTTACAAAGAAAACTAATACATGCCACATCTAAGAATTAGTAAGTTGGAATGTATAATATGTTTGTTTTTGAGTTTAATAACCACTTTAAGGACTGGCACACATCTGAACCTTATTGAGTATTTTTTACCTTCTTTGGCTGACATTAATGTACTAATCTGTATCTAAACTTCTACATAAGAGAGTTTACATTAGAAAGCTCTTGATTCCAATGTTATGAGATCTGGTATATGTAATTGCCCATGCTTTCACTGCATTGGTGCTAATTTTAGGAAGTATTTATTGAAACAATTACATTTTTTTCTGATGCCCCCTGATAAGTGTTCTTTTCTTTTCTAGATCAATAACAACTTTTTAATGTATTCTCAGGTAAGTCTGCATAGAATTAAGATTTTCCTTAACATTTTGCTGTGGGGACTATCACATTTTGTATTTCCCCTCAATTTTGGTCTTGGAGATGGTGCTCACCAGTATGAGAGATGAATCCCACCAGCAGGATCACAAACATCAAAGAAATGCCTAACCTATCCCTTCTATTCAAAGTACAGTATCAAAAACGGCTGAGGCATGAATTTATAGGTGTTTGCTAATAGCTGCATCAGTTACACCCATGCAGTGCAATGACAGGCTGTTGATGGTCGCAGCTCTTCATGACTGTTCGCACAGCCAGTGATTACAAGCTGGGCACACTTTATACAGGGTCAGTGGCCACAACTTTTGGCACACATCTACTGTATCAATTTCATAAATAATATTAAGACTGCCAAGACTTTTTAGACTAAGCTAACGTACTTCTCAAGGGAGAAACATTCCTGCTCCCTGTTTTAATACTTGTCAGCTTTAATAATAGTAATCACAGGATTTCCACTTCACACGCAAACACCTTAGGATAATCAGTAGTTACATCTTGATCAGATAGAAAATGTCACTATACTCCTTAATTCACTCTGGACATAAAGCAAGTCTTCCATCCAGCTTCAACCCCAGTCCAGACATTGTACTAAAAGTTCATTGTAAGATCTCCTGCCACAAAGTAGGATTTCCACTTCACACAAAAAAACATTATGAGAGACAGTATTCACATCCCAATCTAATACAAAGGGGTTGATTACCTAAAACCGTAGCATGCAAAATCTGGTGCAGCTGTGCATTGTAGCCAATCAACTTCTAACTTCATCTTGTTCAATTAAACTTTGACAATAAAACCTGGAAGCTGATTGGTTTCTATACAGAGCTGCACCAGATTTTGCACTCTACAGTTTTAGTAAATCAACCCCATAATGTTATCACACTCCTTATTTCATTCTGAACATATGGCAAGTCTGTTCAATTGTTCAGGCTATATGCAGTCAATTGCTCTGGCTTTACCAGGCGCTAATAGTGGCTTCTAGTTGACAATGGAAAACAGGCTAAATATTGACTAGTAATACATATTTTCTTTTCTTTTTTTTTTTAAACATGGTTTAGTTTCAATATGATGATTACCGTACTTGGTCTCTTTGGTCATTTTCTATTTGACATATTGCTGTGTATGCAATAGTTCCAAATGCAAAACCAGTATAACCCATATTTCTGACTATCAGTGATCTAAGTAACTGAGTTAAAATAAACAGAGTTACTTAACGCAGTTACTTTAGAGGGTAACGAGTAATCTAACTGATTAGTCTTCCTCTCATGGTAACGCAGTTCCCATTACTTGGGCGGCGTTACCACAATTACATCTACCGCCACTAGATGGCAGTAGTGTAATTCCGGTGTCCTGGAGAAAAAGTTCCCCCGCTGGATAAGGACCCCCCTGTACTGCGCAGGCGCAGAGCTTGCGCAGTACAAAGGACTACGGAGCTTGTGAAAATTGCTCAACCTAAACAGCTCTGAGTGAACTCTACACCGCGCAGGGGCAGTCAACATGTAATTGTACGAGGCGATGCCACACACTCCCGATGCTCGTGCTACTCTGCAAGGGGCGTCTATCGTGTAACTAAGGGGCGGGTCTAGTATAACTGTAACCAAGGGGCGCATTTATTATTATTGTTATATATCGAGCTCTGCCCATTAATTTAACATTCACCCTCTTCTGTAGCCATTCGCCCCTTACACGATATAATAATAATAGACCCGCCCCTTGCTAACATGCTATAACAGATCTGACCCTTGGTTAGAGTAATAATAATAATAATGGTTACACGATATATAACAAAAAAATATATATATATAAAAAAAAAAAGTCACAGTTACTTTGCTGCGTAACTACCGTATTTATCGGCGTATAACACGCACCGGCGTATAACACGCACCGGCGTATAACACGCACCCCAAGTTTAGGAGGGCATTTTAAGGAAAAAAAGTTTTAGGAGGGAAGTTTAGGGAAAAAAAAAACCTTACATTTAAGCGTCATTTGCAGCTTGCCCAGTGTCATTTGCAGCTTGCCCAGCGCCATTTGCAGCCTTGCCCAGTGTCATTTGCAGCTTGCCCAGTGTCATTTGCAGCTTGCCCACGTTTAAATTTCCCGCCGCCGAGACAGACCGTCTTTTTTTTGGCGGCGCTCGCTATCTTTCGGCGCCGCTGGATTTTTATTTGTCACATTTTTTTGGGGGATCGGCGTATAACACGCACCCACGACTTTCCCCCGATTTTAAGGGGGAAACAGTGCGTGTTATACGCCGATAAATACGGTAATTACTTTTCCAATGTAGTAACTGAGTTACTAACACAATTACTTTTTGGGAGAAGTAATTTGTAACTTAACTAATTACTTTTTTAAAGTAAGATGACCAACACTGCTGACTATAGGATAAATTCACACTTGTTCACACTCATATATTTGCAGTAACATGTGTTTTTTGCTTGTGTATTTGTATGTATTTATTTGCTTTTTATGTTTGTGTTCTTTGTTCATTCACTATATAACGTGAGGATAGTAACATTCAGATGAAGGTTTATTTAATAATGTATTTATCATTATTTCATCAGGCCTGCTTAATTCTCGTTAATGCACAAAAAATGCAGTGTGTCCTAATTTTTACTTGCAGAATAACATTCAGTGCTTAGGCATGAACGAACCACATTAGGATAAATAGGAGTTGAGTAAACTGCTTCTACATGCAGTAAAACACATGCACAATTCTCTATGTTCCAAATCTCATTACTGTTTTGCAAGGTTTCCTTTTCATTGTGTTATTCATGTTTAACATAAGTTTAAAAAAGTATTCATACTTTTTTATATTAATAGAGGCTTCTAATAAGTCTGACTGATGCTGTAATCTCTGAAACATATGGTGATATGAAATATGAATTAACCGGTAAGTATGAAATGGACTGACTATTGTACTAGCTATTGATTATTGTACTTGCTATTCATTAAAAAAAAAAAAATAGCCATGATTAATTAATTTAGACAAGCTTGTTTTTCTCTATGTTTGTGAAATATTTTGAAATACCTACATTTTCCACCACATTGAAAGAATATACAGTATATGTAAATTTTTGCTGATACTTTATGGTGTGAAAATGTCTGTTTCTAACTATAATAGCAAAAAAGCAATGGTTAAATCATTATTGCACTGTGCATACAAATTGCACTAATTATATCCTCATGATTTTTGTTAGTAAACTTTTTTAATGGAATTTTTTGGAATATATTTGACAAGATGAGGCAACTATAAAGCCAGCACATTTTTTACTTACTGTAGATGGCCCTGTTAATTGGGCTTCAACAAAGTTGGGTTTTTGTAGTTTTAATTAGTGCTTGGCCTTGATATATTATATGTTATAAAGCAATAATTTATTTTCAATAGTTTAATGAGTTTGCTACCAATACTAATGTCTGTCTTCATTATCATTTTATTTTGTCCACCAGATTCAGTTACATTTTTTATTTTTTTTCTTTAGAAATGTCTAGGCCTTCTTTCAATGAAGAAATTGGAATACCACAATTCCTACAAAGCATGCCAGAGTTTAAAGATACCTGGATTTGGCTAGAAACTAATATAAGGTATCCTACACCGCAGTGCTGGGAAAAAGGCTCTTTAGCACCCAAGACAAAGATGCAAAAGCACACCCCAGCTCCCACAGTTGAGGGAAAGGGGGGGGCAGGTTGCAGGATGATAGGGGGTGGGAAGCAGGGTACAAGGATGGTGGTGATACAGGGTGATAATAGAAAAGGGGACTCGGGTAATGGAGACCAGGTTAGGAGGAGAGTGGGATGAGCCAAGTGGGTTGCAGCGTGATAGAAGAACAGTGGAAGCGGCTGAGGCGTGAATTTATAGGTGTTTGCTAATAGCTAAATCAGTTGCACCCATATATATATATATATATATATATATATATATATATATATATATATATATATATATATATATATATATATATATATATATATATATATATATAATGTGACAGATGCTAGGCTAAAATTACCCACAGAGTGGTAGATGGGAGATATTTTTCACCCAGAATGCAGTCTGAGATGGTTGTGGGCTCCAGAGAAGACTGGTGCTCTGGTGTGTTTGGATCCTAGTCCAAACCCGTGTGTCAGATCCTAGTCCAGTGAGCCCGCCGGGAATCTGTCACTATACTGGGCCAATTGTATGTGGCTGAGGCATTTCCTCTTCTGCAGTCACATGTATACTTGGCCATTGTATACTTGTGGCTGGGGGGCAGGGAATGCCCTGGCTGCAGATGATTGGCTCAGTACAGACTAGAATCAGAACACGCTCAAGGTCATCGGTAGTGAGGAAACTAAATCAGTCTCCATTTGAATGAATGAATGAATGAATGAATGATTTGTATAGCGCTGCAACTGCGAACTGAATCGCCTCAAGGCGCTTGATCCGACCTGCGTTGATTCCTTTAAAATGATGATCCTAGGAAACCTCTGTTGGGCCTGAAGTTCAAGCTGCAGAAAATAATTGTGTGGGCCGGGAGCCTGGTCACCCTGGCCACAAGTCTACCTGCCAGAATACTTGGCTTGTTAAAAGAAATGGGAATCCTCGGAGGAAGGGGGCTGTGCTACAGAAAACTGAAAAGAAAAACTCTGTGAATAGTGAACTGCAGTTTGTTTGCTGTGTAAGAGCATTTGCAAGGTTCACCGATCGGACTGGGAGTCGTCTAGAGTGAGGAAAAGCAGGACTTTGTTTTTTTTTTTTTTTTATATATATACTAAAGTGAAACACCTTTTCTGTTTACCTGGCTCCAGGCCTCCTTTGAGCTAATGAGAACCTCTAGGGCCAGGGATAGCTGACATCCTTCTGCATGTAGTGGGTTGTGAGGCATGGTGGGTGCAGAGTAGTTAAAGTTATTGGGCGCCAGGCACTTCTTGAATGCAAAAAAAAGTTTATTTCTCTTAACAAACTTTTTTGGGGGAGAGAGGCTTAGGGCCAGGACACTCTTAGGTAGTTGCAAGACTCCGAGACTTCAATAAGAGGACAGCCATGCAGGGAAAGGCATCCAACAAGATGCCAAATCTGCATGTGCAGGTCTGCTGTCTCCTATGGCAATAGTCTTTAACAGTTCCTAACACAAAGCGTAACAGTTCTTTCACTTTCACTACAATCGCTCCTTGTAGTTCTTCAGCCCACTGAGCTCCCGGTCTCTCACTAGACCCACTGATTCACTCTTGAGCTCCTCCAATCTTCACGGTAGTATCTTCCTCAAGCGTCACCCCACCTCTCTGCTGGATCCCTAGCTTGGCACTCAAGATGTCTTTCAAGTTTCACCCCACTGGCCTGCTCGGTCCCTGGCTTGACACACAAGGCTGCTCTGCAAGCGTCACCTCTGCTGGCTGGGTCCCTGGCTTGATACTCATAGAAGTTTCCCGATTCTTCACAGTCCCCGGTTGGGGATGCTGCTCCGGTACTTGCTTCAGTTACTCACTGTGGTCCCTAGTAATTAGGCAGAGAGTCCCTTATTGGCAACAGCTTCCCTTCTGCCTCCAAACACAACAGGTTCTCCGGCCGGCAGAACTGCCACTTTTGGTTGGACTACAAGCTGCAGTCCCAACCCTGCGCTCCATTCCATTTCAATCCATTTGCCATACAGCACATGCATAGGGCAGATAAAACCAATTGGTTTCTGTTAAGAGAACTAAATCAATCAAAATTACTTTAGAGGAAAAGTATAATAATTCCTGTAGGCAGGTTGTCTGTTATACGTCCCAAAGATAAATGGTCTCTCCAAAGGAATGAATGCGATTGTGCTCTGAACTTGTACAAATGAAGCGAGGGATTACCCAGAGGGTTTGCATCGATGGTCACGTGGCTTCAATTTGGCTATACAGAGTGGATCTTGAAGTAGCATGAACAGATAAATATTTGGCTTTTGAGTGTTATGTGTGTATGTATGTTGGGATGGGACAGGGGAACATAAAGGATAATCATGCAAAAGTGTAGTCATTCTTTAAGTACTGCAGGAGCCCTCCTTCCTCCACAGAGGCTGACATGTTGCCTATTTGGGTCTATTTCTCTGTCAATGTAAAAATGCAATAAGAAATAATAATGTTTTATGCACAGGAGGGTATTTGGATGAGCAAAGCAATGGCAGCTTAAGAACATTTTCAAATGTATCATGCTTCACTGGTACCAAGAGCAATCTGCTGGTCCTTGCAAGCTATATATTTTCAAAGAAGCACAAAAATTGAAGCAAAAAACAGAGTGCATTGGGTGGTGCAAATAAAATCACCTTTTAATGAATACAATGAATGAAACTGCACATGCAATAAAATGGCTTGCGTATCACCAGGGAGCAGCACCTCCAATGGGAAACCAGGTTATACAAACCAATGCTAAGGACACTCTTGAAGCAAAAAGGAAGTTCTGGACAGCCGCACTCCGGAATATAGCCTTAATTGTAAAAAGTCCAACAGGTACAAACCACAGCAAAAAATGGGACAAACAAGCTGACGCTTTTCACACTTAACAGTGCTTAATCATGGGCTATGATTAAGTACTGTTAAGTGTGAAAAGCGTCAGCTTGTTTGCAGCTGTCCAGAACTTCCTTTTTGCTTCATTTTGCTATATGGTTAGCCAGCATCTGGTGTTCCAGCTCTGAGGAGAGTCTTATATCCATATATCCACCTGGAGAGGTGACCCCCTTCCCTTTCCCTGCTATTCCTGGACTGTGCTAAGGACACTCTTGCTAGGTAGCCACCATCAGGAGTGATGTGAGCAGGGATGGTATCATCTGAGCACTGTAAAACTATGTTCTGATCACATACTGTACAAAGAAGTCCCCAAATGTGGCAGGGGGGACCAGACTTCAACCTTGGAGCAGTAGTGTAGCTACACTGCATGTTTCTGGGCCCATCTCCAAAAAACATCAGCTTCCCCACTATCACCTTATGCTTCATTTTCTAACATCTTTGGGTCATGTAAATGTGGGAAATGTAACTGCTGTGCATGTTGTTTTATGGGGCACAAGAAACACTCTTTCAATAACAAGGGTAGATGTAAATGTATATACTACTCATCCTCTTATGTCATCTATTGTTTGACATGACTTTGCAGTGAGTCTGCAGCACTTAGGCAGCACTGTAAAACCAGATTTGTTGAATATAATTTTAAATTTTTTTATTGTTTTTTTTTTTTTTTCTTAATTAATGTCTCTATATAATTACCGTATTCCGTGCCAGCACTAATTGGGTTACTCCAGGTAATCTATTTATACACAATTTGTTGCACAACCTATTTCGTTACCATGAATCTTCACTTTGATTTTATTGAGAACTTCTTTTATTATTTGGACCATGTGTGAATTCTGATGACACCTAGTGGTCAGTACAGATTATTACATTTTTACACATTTACAATATATACAGTGCATGTTCACGTGGGTCATTATGTACCCAGGATTTATGTATGTGTTTATTTTTATGTTTCATGCAACCTGTGTTTATATCTAACGTTTGTGTATTTATAATTTATTATTCTGTCATTTTATATTAGTTTTTCATTTTTGTTTGTTCCACTTATTTGTTCATTTGTACATATGTTCATTCTGCAAGTCTTTTTGCAAGCATGGGTTGCTTTTTATAGTATATGCCTTTTTTACTTATGTGCCCTGCTCAGCTAGGTGAGGACATGAGGAAAAGTTTCCAGCTTTCAGTTTCCCAGCTGCTGCTGGCCTTCCCTAAACTGCTGAGCTTTTTACAGCTCTCTTTCCAGCCAGCTTTCCATGAACTGCACTGAAATTCTCTGACAGCCTCGTCCTGAGTCACATCTGGCTTAAGGTGTCCAGATGTCAGGCAGCTCCTTTGGGCACCAAATGAATGCCCTTTATTACTTTATTTAAAGGCTCTCTTAGTACCTTATCATTCACTCTAATGAAGGGCATGAGCTCCAAAACATGTTAGTGGAAGTACTCTGCTCTTGGGTTGAAGTTTGTTCACGCCGCTACACTTTGGGCACTGCTAGGTACATAGTGACCCCATGGTTTTACAGTGTTCACTGCAGACCATACCATTCCTGCTCACATCTCTCCTTATGCCAACAGTCTAGTGAGGGTGTCCTTAGCATTTGATTGGAGGACCTGGTTATACATTGCAGGAGTTTCTTTCTGGTGATATGCCCTGATCAAACTACTTTCCTGATCAATCCACTTTACTGCTCTGTTTTGTGCTTCTATCTCCCTGTCAAACAGTCTGTATTCTTTCGGTCAGAATAGTGGCACCAAGGATAGACTTGAGAAATAGCATCTAGGTCTCCTTGTAAGGCCATCTGCACATGTAGAATAGTTACAGAAAACTGTTGATGTGTTTTCAAGAATACTAAAGCAATGTAAAATAGTAATACAGTACCATGTTTTTTCAACAGCTCGAGTTTATCAAGAAATCTTCAAGTAACTGTGCCAGACAAAAATACTACTTGGGTGGCCACTGCATTTGTTATGTCTGAGGGACTTGGGCTGGGGATCACTGATGTGCCTATTGAGGTAATTTTGAGTTTTCTTTACTTTTTGAATAAGTTTGTAGGATCAGAATCATGTGGATCCTTAACTATAGAGAGGTAGTAAAGTTGGGATTAATAAATAATGCACCTGGGGAAGAGCCAGAAGGCTTGAAAGGGATTTGCAGCTCTGTAAAGTGCAGCTTTGTAAATATTATGCATTGAAAATAAAGAGATTTCTATCTTGAGCAAGATATTTTGGAGTGCGGTAACTCATTTGGATTTCTACATAGAATGGCAGAATGGAGGCTACCTGTCTCGTGAACCCAACGTTTAGGGCATGCATTCCACTAGTTTGTATATATATATATATATATATATATATATAGTACTGTGCAAAACTTTTAGGCAAGTGTGAAAAAATGCTGTAAAGTAAGAATGCTTTCAAAAAATATATATTTTAATTGTTTATTTTTAGCAATTTACAAAATGCAAATAAAGAGAACAGAATTTTTTTTTAAATCAAATCAATATTTGGTGTGACTACCCTTTGGCTTCCTACACTTGCACACTTTGTAAACTTGCACAAATAACAGATTTTGTAGGATTAGGGTCAGTTGCATCACTACTAAACATAACAGAAGGTGCTAATGATCATCAATTTTTAATATGTAGGTTGAAACAGAAGCAGCTTTGTAGGAGGCTTAAAACTGGGTGAGGAACAGCCAAACTCTGCTACTAATTTGAGGAAGCCAGATTCATGTCACAGGTCATACACCATGGCAAGACTGAGCACAGCAACAAGGCACAAGGTAGTTACTGCATACGCAAAGCCTGCCCCAGACTGGGGTTTCATAATGTGTCTTTCAAGCTATGAATGTTGAGGACCCTAGATGCAGTGGTCGGCTAAGAAAACTTAATGCAGCAGATGAAAGGCACATCATGCTTACTTCCCTACAATATCGGAATATATCCAGCAGTACCATCAGCACAGAGCTGACAGAAACCAGTGTGACCCAGGTACACCCATCTACTGTCTGGAGAAGTCTGGCCAGAAGTGGTCTTCATGGAAGAATTGCAGCTAAAAAGCCATACGTTCGACATGGAAACAAGGCTAAGCGACTCAAATATGCACAAAAACATAGGAACTGGGGTGCATAAAAATGGCAGCAGGTGTTTTGGACTGATGAGTCAAAATTTAAATGTTGGCTGTAGCAGGAGGCAGTTTGTTTACCGAAGGGCTGGGGAGCAGTACAATACTGAGTGTCTGCAGGCAACAGTGAAGCATGGTGGAGGTTCCATGCAAGTTTGGCACTGCATGTCTGCAAATGGAGTTGGAGATTTGGTCAGGATCAATGGTGTCCTCAATGCTGAGAAATACAGACAGATACTTTTCCATCATGCCAGACTATCAGGTGTGATTGGCCCCAAATTTATTCTGCAGCAGGAAAACAATCCCAAACATACAGCCAATGTCATTAAGAACTATCTTCAGTGTAACGAAGAACAATGAGTCCTGGAAGTGATGGTTTGGCACTCACAGAGCCCTGATCTCAACATCGAGTCTGTCTGGGATTACATGAAGAGACAGAAGGATTTGAGGCAGCCTACATCCACAGAAGATGTGTGGTTAGTTATCCAAAATGTTTGGAACTACCTACCTGCAATGTTCCTTCAAAAACTGTAGATGTACCGCGAAGAATTGATGCTGTTTTGAAGGCAAAGGGTGGTCACACCAAATATTGATTTGATTTGGATTTCTCTTGTGTTCATTTACATTCCATTTTGTTAATATATAGAAATAAACTATTAACACTTCTATTTCTGAAAGCATTCTTAATTTACAACATGTTTTCAGCACCTGCCTAAAACATTTGCACAGTAGTGTATAATATATATTTAGTGTTAAAATTAATATACAGTATATCTTATTATTAACAATTTTTAAACAATACTTGAGATTATAAGACAGTCACAGTGAATACACCCGATTTTTAAAACAAATTAGGATGCCAGTTACAGTGTGGAAAAATAATAGCCACCATCTTCCCTGTTTATTCAATACAAATTAAGGAGAAGGTAGATGACATTATGCTGGCCATACCTGTATACCTAACAATCCATCTAATGTTGGTCCTGGCACAAAATCCAATCAAATTAAAACAAATTGATATTTTCTCTGTAAGCTGAATGATTATTTTATTACATGAGTTGTCAGCAGCTGAACTTCAAACATATTAAAACACAAATTCCAGCGTGTCAGCTTTTGATTTGTAAAAGCTAATACACCTTAAGTGCCTGATTTTGACTTGGTATTAACTTCCTGCGTTTATCTGTACAGCTTAGCTCAGACTGGGAAGAAGAGAAACAGCACAAGGAGATGTTTTACAGTGCTCATATGCTAACAAGAAACATGCTGACAGGATGAGAGCAGAGTGACAGAGATGAGCTCATTAGTCCGCTTCTCCTTTATTGTCTTGTCACAGGCTGGGGGAGGGACAAGTGATATTTAACTACAGTAATGCCTCGTACACACGGTCAGATTTTCCGACGGAAAATGTCCTATCGGACAATGTTGTCGGAAATTCCGACCGTGTGTAGGCTCCATCGGACTTTTTCCGTCGGATTTTCCGACGGACAAAGTTTTATCTCCTGCTCTCAAATTTTCCGACAACAAAGTCCGATTTGACTTTTTCCGATCGTGTGTAGCGAATTCCGACCGACAAAGTGCAACGCATGCTCAGATCAAATTACAAGACCAAAGCCATTGGCTACTAGCCTCTACGTAGTTCCGTCGTACGCAATGAACGCCACCACATTCAGAATGATCGGATTTTCCGACAACTTTGTCCGACCGTGTGTATGCAACACCAGTGTCGGACAAAATCCGACGGATTTTGTGGTCGGAATTTCCGACCGTGTGTATGGGGCAGGCTTACTCTGCTGTCTGGCAAGGATGTGCAAATCTTGAGCGTAAAATGGACAGAAATTCAAATCATTTGGCAGGCAAAACAGCTTTCTTGTATGCATTTCAATTGCTGTTTGCCCAGGGCTCAGCTTTAATGAACTCTGATGCTTAAAAAAGATTTACATCCAAAACATATGTTTTAGTTGTAGATAGACTGAATTACCTGTCGGCTTCTTAAATCAGCTAAAAATTTTCCCCAATTCTACTCTTTTTTACAAAAAATATTGTTTTTCCCGTTGCATTTTCCATAATATAAATTCAGGCTGGGTTTCTACTTAGCCAGCAGTGACCATAATCTTGGGCAGCACACCTATATATCATGATGCTGACTGTCAGTGACACTTTACTGTGTACAACAAAAAGTTGAGATTACTATCCTGCCTGCCATTGCCATCTGGGTGGATCCACATTGTTTTTGCCACTGCATAGTTTATGCAATTTTCATGATAGTGTAAACATACTTACTGTTCATCCACTCTAGGCTCTTACACCTAGAAATGAGCTACTAGCAAACTAAAGCCTCGTACACACAATCGGCAGGGAATTGTGTGATGGCAGACTGTTGGCCTAAAATCCGACCGTTAGTACGCTCCATCAGACAATTGTTGTCCAACTTTCCGCCAACAAATGTTGGATGGCAGGCTAGTAAATTTTTGGTGGACAACCTTGCCTCAGGGACTCCATGTACCAGCGATTCAAACAACCAGCATTTACCCAAAACTGAAATGTCTGCACTGAGTGGACTTGCCATGCTAAAAATGTTTTATATTCTTACTATTTATTATTTATTGATATTGATCATCTGTAGTTCATGCAAATAAGCTATAGGTTTTCTGTTTATTTTTATTTTTTTATGCTGAAGCAATATTTTAATCATATTTTATTTTTTATACCTAGCTGTCTGTGGTGAAACCTCTTATGATGACACTTAATATGCCAAGTATGTTAACAAGAGGTGAAGAGTTTATCCTGGAAGTAATGTTGTCAAATTCCTTAACAGAAGATGTGCAGGTTTGTTTTTATTTTTATTTTGTGGCATTGTTTTGACATTCATGACAAGTTCCTTTTTAGCTATGCTAATAATACAGTGACATTCTAAATATGAAGTATATTAACCCCATTTATTAATGTGTTTCAGGTTGTAATTGCACTGGCTTCTAGCAATTCATTTGACATAATTGTAGCCAATAATAACACAGACTTTGTAGCAGGACAGCGCAATGTGACCATCCTCAATGGGAATGGAACTATTGTTTTCTTTCCTTTAAAGCCAAAAGTACTGGGCAATATTACAATAACTGTTACAGCAACTTCAAAAGCAGCAACTGTTACTTTGACCAGATATTTTGTAGTAAGGGTAAGTCATAATCCTGGTATTAAAAAGAACCTTGAATATCCTTGAATATAGGTTATACGACTTTATATATTGTACTCTATGTGGCTGATATGCTTGGTCTTGCATTGTAATAAAAACGTATCATTTCTTTGAGACTTCCATTAATACCCATGGTTGTTACCTATAATACGGGAACAAACATTAATTGTCTTCCTATGATTCAAGATTCTCTCTTATTAAATACCAAATTCCCTTGTTAAGTCCTATCCTTAAGAAAGTGTAGCACTTCCCTATCGGGGCAGTAGAGCCACAGAGGGCGTACCTGTTTTTGATGGACTTCTACCACTCTGCAATATAGTGAACTGATAAGTGTTTCTTTGGACCTGTATCATATTAGTTTACTATTATCCTGGGAAAAGTAAACATTTATTCCATTTATTCTATTGGTCTATTAGATCTTCAATTAGTCACTCATCTATAGATAGTTTCATAGGAGCTGACTTTACTGACTTTAAAAATGTAGACTTTGGAACTGTCATCATCATCATTCTGGCTTCACTACCTAAAAAGATATTGACCTAGAACATGCATGCAGCCAACCAAGTCTGAAATCTCTGGACTCCTATCCTGTATCCTTGTTACAAGTCAAAAATTGACTGGCAAGTGAAGCTGGATTTACACTCCTGGAGCCTGCCACATTTAAAAACTATATCACCAATGGTAGCATAATATTTCTGAATTCATGTTTCCTTTAGGACACTTTCGCAGCAGGCTGTTCTGTTGCAGTCCGTTTAGACTCGCCAGTCTATAGGGGTGAATAGACCGTCCGAACAGGTCTAACTGAAAAACTGACCTGATCAGACCCTTTGTGTGAAAGGAACTTAATGGTTGTGGATTAATAATAATCAACCCTTCCGATCTACAGTGTAAAAAAAAAAAAAAAATTCAAAACAGTGATACAACACAACCAGCTGCTATACTAAAATCACCCCCCAAAAATGTGAAACTGTATGCAGACAGCGGAAACCCAAAATCCCCAACAGGTACAGAACTAGTAATCAGTGAAAACTGTGTGCACTCATCTATCAACAATTAAACACAAAATTCTAAAAATATTTTGGTGTAAAACCAAAAATGAAATAATATATAAATGCATAAAACATAAAAATCATGTGTCCATATAAATAACAAAATATTTGAACAGTCCCAATAAAAGTTCTGTAAAACTGTGTATATCAAGAAAACATGTCCCAGATCGCAAAAAACCCAGTGAATCTTCAATCCAATCAGACTTTTTCTTCAACAGTATTCCTTTCACCACACTTAAAGAAGTGCACTCACCAGAAGTGCATGCCTATCCTTTTGCAGATTAGGCAAACATAGCTTTTACAGCACATGATCACATCACGAGGAAGGACTTCCATCACGTCATACATACATCACTCAGTTCTGGCACATGTCAAGTTGCACACATAGCACATGGGATCATGCTGTGGAGGCTCTGGGCTGCTTCTTGGCTGCTCCCCCTCTTGGGCCTTTTTTTGTTCTTATGGGGGGTCTTCCGCCTCAGCCCTGGGTGACAGCTCATCCCAGGCCAGCACCTAATTATAATTTACATCGTAAAGGCTGAGTATAGCCTATGGGCTTTGACTATCATATACCATGCATCTCACTCCTGATGATTGGCTATGCTGTGAAACATGTTGAGTTTCGAAACAAGGGGGCCAAGACATGCTCACCTAAATTACGTATTTTATCGATATTACCTACTGCCTGTACATGTATCATGTGAATTCTATTTACGGTATATACTTTGTATTTTACGTGAATCAACTATTCATTCTGTATTGACTGTACCAGTTATGTTGATTGAATATTAATTAGTATTAAATACGTTATTATATTATATTACATGTTCGATATGTTAATCTTTTACGATTGCATTATATTGTTATGATTATTACTGATATTATGTTTATTACAAATCATGGACTACCCTTTGGGACTGGTACACTAATCGATTTACAGATAGATATATCAATTCACTTAGTATCATACACATTGACATGCCTCATGCAAAGTCTCATTTCCCTCTCTCCACTTTTCATATGCTATATACTAGGGATAGAGACTGCTTTAACCATGGCTGTGATAGGTCACATATATTTTTTAATAGATTTTACAGCCTTAAGCCTGGTACACACCCAGCAGGTTGAATGAAAAAACAATGACCGCTCCAGTTGGAGCCACTTTATCAATGATCCGACGTTAGTACAGCGATCTCCCCCTCTGAGCTGTTGTGTTCTGACAAGGGATGGCCCTCTGCCAGAACACTCCAGAACTTTTTACACTTTTTTTTTTACACTCCAGAACACTCCAGTCAGCTCTCTCAGCCATTGGGCAGTCGGGACCTGCTAACATACACACGGGCCAAATGTCAGACATTTCTTTTTTTAACCAGCCAATGTCTTCCGCCATTCCCACTTGATTAGCTTCTGGGGAAATAATCCTCCACTAACCGCAGTAGTTTCACAAATCCAAGCATAAGTAGGTGAAGATCATAGGAAAAAAATCACATGCTGACATTTACTTATAGGTAAGCCTATAATAAGGCTTACCTATAGGTAGTGTAAATATCTCCTAAACATGTACCGTTTTGGAGATATTTACATTACATGCAGCCAGTGACATCACTGGCGCATGCGCTCTGAAGCAACAGCCACCGGTGACGTTCCTTCCGAGCCCTGTGCTGTGAACAGAGCCAAAGCCTGCAAACCTGGAAGCAAGACGGGTGAAAATGGAAGCGGCTGCATCGCTGACATCGCGATGCTGGAACAGCTTCGTTTTAAGGTAAGTTTCACATAATGTGCTAGTATGTGGTACATACTTGCACATTATGACTTTACCTTGCAGGAAGAAAAAAAAAAAAGTCCAGTGGTTTACAACCGCTTTAAAAACATCTGATATGTACAATCATGTTAACATTGCCTCCTGAAATAATGCTTCTTTTTTTATATATTTTATTTTTCAAAGGCTGAAGGTGTGAAGAATTATTATTCAGAAGCTGCACTTTTTGAGGTTCATGGTAGTGCCAATGCACCTAGTACAGTATCAAAGAACTTTTCATTTGCTTTCCCCAGTGATTTGGTACAAGGTAGTGAAGAAGCATTTATCACAGTAGTTGGTAAGAATTCCTTGTTTTTTCGATTCATCAAATAATTTTAAGATGTCTGCTGCTTTTAGTAGCTAACTGCATAAACAGTTGTGTCATTTTGTGAATTTGTTCCCTTTATGAAAAATTTTGCACATCTGTCACATAGTTAAGACCGTCTTATGTTATTATGAAAGGAGCAGGTAAAAGACCATATTTATTTCCCACCATTTTATTAGGTAGGCATCTCTGTGGAGGTTCTGTATTTTACATGTTTCGACAATAGTGAAACACTGATCTTCAGCTACTCCAATATTGGCCCCTGAGGACCGAGGAAGCCCAAAAGACAAATTGAAAAGACAAGAACAGAGGGTGCAACAGCCTTTGTGCATTACCTTTGTGATGCCTTTTATCAAAGTAATAAAACCGTGTCCTGCATGACCTGGTCCACTATGCGAGTCCCAACCACAAGAAGACACTCAAAATGCTGATGTGTTTTAGAGGGGGGGGCTCTTCCTCAGAGGCAAATCTTAGTCCTGCATAGTCGTGTTACCTAAACTCTTCCCACTCGCAGGTGGGTGGTATAACACTAATCATGTGAACCCAAACAAGGTATATGCAAACAAACAGTAATTTATCTTAACCAAAACACACTAATGCCGGCCATACACGGTTCGAATTTCGAAAGAATTTTCTTTCGAAAATCGTATCTAAGAATTTTCGTATGAATTTCGCACCATTAGTGGGCTGCAGCAACAGCCGATTTTCGTTGAGAAATCGGACATGTTGGAAATTTTTTGAAAAACAACCGATTTTCGAATCAATGATGGGATAATAGTGCGAGAAATGTAATAAGAAAAGAAAATTTACGGAGAGAAAAGAAGATTCCCGGCTAAGAAAATTATTTTCTGTAGCAATATGAGGTGAAATTGAAGGCTTGGTCGGCCGAATTTCGAAAATCAATGGTGGCACCATCGGATCACAAAAAAACAAAAACTTTCTGATTTTGAAAAGAAAATTCGTTCAAAATTCGACCATGTATGCATAAGACCAACTCTGACACTAACATTGTAGTTATCTACACCTTGTTTGTTTAGCCATATCCTCATTTGATTGCACAGAAAAAATTTACTTTTATGGCCAGCTTGGCTTGACACAGATGAAAGGAGCCAATCTGTATGTTGCTTTTATTACTCACTGTACATTATATAGAAACTGAAATATTGACTGAGATAATACTGGTATTAATCCAAATATTTGCTTGTGTTTCAACAGGAGATCTTCTAGGACCTTCAATAAACGGTCTTGACAAACTTATAACTATGCCATACGGCTGTGGAGAACAAAACATGATTGTTTTTGCACCAAATATATATATTCTTCTGTACTTAATAGCAACTAATCAAATCAATGAAAATATAAGGGAAACATCTATAAAGTTCATGGAACAAGGTAATATGACAATTGGTAATTATAACGCAAAAAAAGTAAAACAAAGAAAGTAAAGCAAAGTAAAAGTTTGACGTATGCTGTGAATTCAACAGTCATTCTCTGTTTGGGTTATTGCTAATGGTGCCCAGTCTCTGCTGTCACCCAATGTACAAGTAAATGCGCAGTGAGCCAGATCACCAAAAAATTTTTTTACACACACAGTGCAGGTAGCCTGAGACTATATAAACATGCTGTTAGTCCAAACAGAGTCCATATAATATATATTGTCCATGAAAGATTTCTGCCAGAGATGGGAATCCGATGACAGGGAGTTCATACCCAACACTTTCAGAAAATAGAGGTTCTGTGTAGTAAAACCTGTCGCAAATCTAGGCAAATTAAACTGTGTATATGATGGAAAAAAAACTAACGTTTTTCCTCAGTAGTATTAACGTGGAGGGGAAATTCAACAATACTTACCTCTTCTTTTATGGTCCAATGTCCCTCGTATGGCACGGGCTTCTTCCATCTTCCATGTAAAAGCAAATGTGTCCCTTCCCCTTTCCCGCTGCTACACCAGCCAGCGTGGTTCCAGGGCACTCTTCCTCCTCTGGGGAGCCTGAGCCATGGAAAACGCTGTCAGAATGGAGAGCAGAAGCAGACCAGAGAACATGTGCTCCCAGATCTGCTCTTGATCACTGAATCTGAAAGAGCTCAGCTAAGTTTTAGAGCTGTCAAAATCCTGTCTGAAATGCTGGGTGCACCGCAGATCAAGCACATCCCTGATTACATGTGTGATATTGTGTTAACTTCAGATAAAACCAGGACTAGGTTGCCACATTCCTTGAATGTAAAGAAATGACATGTATGAATGTGCTTTAATTCTAAACCGATGACCTGTAAAGGCTTTTAAAGTATCACCTATTGATAGTTCTGGGTACTGTATTTACTTGTGTTCACCATTTCATAGACACATACAGTTTTAAGGCTTCATATATTTGGTATCAATTACTCAGTGCAACCAAATCTGTTTATCTTACAAAAATGGGTTTTATGTTATGTTTGTGTGCATTAAAATACATTTTTTGTATATTTTATACTGAAAATATACTAAACAGTTGCACAAATATGGTGTGGCAAATAGTAATTTTTTACTACAAATACAGTGTTTAACATGAAAATGAGAAGATGTGGTCAAATATACATGCTGAGATCTGCTTGGATTGTAGTTTATAAAAAATATTATATATACAGTATACATTTATTGGTTTATGGGGGATGCTACGGTCCCAGGCTACTGATGTTTGCATAATCTTTTGAAATAAGCACCTTTTATATGCCCTAATACTAATACCACTTTGTATTCCTACACATTCAGGTTACCAGAGGGAGTTACTTTATCTCCACTATGATGGTTCTTTTAGTGCCTTTGGAAATTCTGATACGTTCGGAAGTACCTGGTAAGCAAATTACATCATAATGTTGGTCACAAATTGACAAATCAAATAACATGGAAACCATACATAGCACTACCCCCGCAGGGGCTGCTGATGACTGAATCTCCTATCCCTGCACAGCCAGGCAACAAGAATTTTCCACTCACATCCAGACACAAGGAACAGTCTTTGAGTTTGGTTTTGTTGTTTTATTAAGAGTGATAACTTGGATGGGATAGAGGGATTAAGGGATGCCCAACTTGACTGAAACAATGGACGGGGACAACTGGACTGTTCTCCCTCCTGGTCTCCAACAGTCCTTAATGATCAAAACCAAAAAGTCCCTTGAGGACTAGGAGCTCTCAGTCCCTAGAAAATAGCACAGTATGTTGTAAGCTGCATTTAGGATTTTCTCCTCTTCCCTATAGTACTTCTTCCAGCTCAACTCCCTGCAGAAACTGCCAGCCCTTCTGGCTGCTTGTCCACCAGCCCATCTGGCTGCTCTGAATATCTCCCAGGGCAGGGGATAGGAAGGGTTAAGCATGGAACCGTCCTCCTGAAAGGCTTGCTATATGTGGCAGTCTCTCCCCTTGTGAATCGTAGGGTGTGCTGTTGTACTCAGTCGGTCCTCTCTTCTCCCTGATGCTCCTTAGGCCAAATTAATTTCCAAACCAAACTGCTGCTAGGATCTTCCCAAGTCAATCCAAGCCCAGTCTGGGGGCAGAGCCCCCCCCTCCTCCCCAGACCCAGGGGTCCCTCCTAGGCTACCAACCAACTCCTCAGCACTCCATGTCCCACCCAACTCCCCTGGTGGCATGACTACCCCATATTTAAGGGCTGACTCAGCCACCCTGCTAGAACATTCTGCCTGGGGATTGGCCAAGTATGCAGAACAGCCTCTGCTCACTAACGTACAAAAGTTTCTACAAACTTCTAGATCCAAGGGGAGGTACCAGAGACCTGCTTCTGTGAAGCCATCCAACCTGTCTTGCAGTAACCCTGATCCAATTTGTAACTCAAAAACTAACCACGAGTCATAACATAAATGTGCCTGCAGTAACACTAGTAGCACACTAGAGGGTACTACACATACAAACCTAAAACAGAATTAAACTCTCATACAAGAATGTTTAATTTTGTAGAGCTCTGTAAGTAAAATTGGATTACACTATTAACAAAATTAAAGTTTTCCCATTCTTAAGCTAGCCATAAACTAGTGGAATTTTGTTGGAAATTTTTCATTTTAGAAAATCTGTTAGATTTTCTAATCATTAGTGGGGTCAAATCTACAATCATTTTCATCTGCAGTGACAAAAAAATTCAAAGGAGCTGAATGGAAATTTTTTCTTGAACAAATGAATTTATAACAGTGAGTGTGATTTTTCATTCGGGAAATGACATTGTCTTCCAAAAACGAATGTTAAATGCAAACAAAATTATAAAGTACTTTCAAATGACATGCACAAAGTCATTGACCTATACTAAGTAATTTTGCACAAACATTTGTTTGAGAATCTGCTAGTTTATGGCCAGCTTTAGTTTTCATGACTGACCTAGAGAGAATTATTTACACAATAGCATTTCAAGAAAAGGAGAGTACACAGGTCAATAGCCAGTAATTCCATTCCATTGGTACAGAAACAGTGATACATAATTTACAAGTTGAATATATCATTATAAAGTGCCAATATGATTGTTTCATAAGTTTCACAGGGAGCATTCCCAGTTATTGGTACCATTTTTAATTATTTTTTTCAACAAAAATAGAACTTAAAGGTAAAATGGAAAGAAAGGAAGATCTGTGCTAAGCTTTGTCTATATTTTTCAAATAAGTATTTTTAATCTCTTTTGTTCAGGTTTTCTATAATTTTTTAAATATTTCAAAATTCAAGATCATTCGGGGTCCATTCATATCAAGTGCATTGAGACAGCCAATGCAAGATAGGGCAAAAAGCCTTTTTTGGCATCATGTCAGTTTATACTACTGTGCTGTATACTTTTTACCAGCACAGCATGGAGCGACCCAATCCACCACATCACACCATACTGTGGCCAATAGAACTTTTTGAACTGTCACAAACATTTAAATAAACCCCCACCAAAAAAAAAGCAAAAAGGGTGGTGTCCCCGGTCTTCAAAAATACCAGCTGTGGATATTTAAATATTATCTTTCAAAACACGTGTGTGTGTATAAAATCCAAGTCATTTGCTGCCTCACTTTTTGACCCAATATAAATTATGTTCTTTTTTGCAGGCTCACTTCATTTGTATTCAGATGTTTCCTTCAAGCTCGGCCTTTTATATACATAGATTCGAATGTCTTAGAAAATGCAGTAAATTTTTTAATACAGCATCAGGATATGAACAGCGGTATGTTCTCTGAGCCCGGGCGAGTAATACACAGAGAACTCCAGGGTGGGCTCAATGGTCCCATCACCCTCACTGCTTACATACTGACCTCACTGTTAACAGATCCGTATTACAGGGTAAGCAAGCACATTAAAATGTAAAATAAAACTGCTTTCTTGTCATTTCTGTAAATCTATTAACTAATTTTTAAGATAACATTTTAACATTTCAATACAAGGCAACAAACCAATGCATAACCCATATTCATTGATGAAACCTTGCTTAACTTTATAACTAATGCAAAATTGATAGTGAAAGGCAGGGCTTTGTGGAAATATGTTTCATTTCTACTGTTTAAGGCAGGTCATACACGGGAACAGGCCAAGATTTGATCCGTTTATGGGCAGGCTGAATGTACCAAGTTGATCGATTGATCAACTTGGGTACAACCAGCATGCCAGATTCACTTGCAATTATAGCTATCGACTGCTATAGCCGCCAGCAATAATCACTGCCCCCCCCCCCCGCTGGAAGAAGACAATGGTCCGGCAGGAGGGATTTCCCTGTCAGCACTGTCTCTGTTGATGGGGGAATCAAGCAAATTTCTTTCCTGCAACCACAGAAAAGATATTCGGTGTATGGCTGACCTTAGTCTATATAAGCTGCATGTTATTCCTTGTACTCAGATTTCAAATATACTACTTTTTATAACAATATACTTATGTTAGATTACAGCTAGAGTGTATCTCTAGGCAAAACGTGCTTCCTGCCACTAGCATTGTCACCAGAACAGGATTGAAGAGAAATCTCCCTAAGGCTGGGTTCACATATGAGCACGCAGCGACTCACAGCAGGAGTCCGGTGCGTCCTCGTTCACCGTTTCAGGTCCGATTTCAGCCCACATTTTTGGCTGAATTCGGACCTGACATGGACCAAAAGACGTTCTTGTGCAAATCGAACCAGAGCCACTGCAGAAATAAGTGAACTGGCTCCATAGAGAGTCGGTCACAATCGCCTGCTATTGCGAATTGGATGCGGGGAATCGACATCCAATTCGCACTAGTGTGAACACAGCCTTAGTGTACACAGGCAGCAAATAAAATTGACAGGGGTTTTAACTGTTCCCTACTGTAGCCAAAGAAAGTCTGAACTACAGATATGCTTTAACTGATGACTGTAGACATTGGACACGATAGTCGACTAAGAAAACAATAAAAGCATAATGTAACAAATAAGGCAGCATACATTATTTGCAAAGTTGACAGCAATAGTCTTTAATAATAATATAGTATTCTATGTTAAAAAAAATTTACCACGGCTTTCTAGGTGAGCACAAGTCCCTGTACCTTCTATCCCCACCCCTTCCCCTTGGGTATGGTCAGGAATTATATGGGACCTTGTTTTGCACTAGTGTTTTCCTTGTATTGATCTCTGTAGTGGTTTTGAAGGCATACAAAATTACATGGTTCCAAATGTGTATTAAAGCGGAGGTCCGCCAACATTTTTTTTTTAAAAGTCAGAAGCTTCAAATACTGCAGCTGCTGACTTTTAAAATATGGATACTTACCTGTCCAGGGCGCCCGCAATGTTGGCACCCAAAGCCGATCTGTCGCTCGGCTCTCGGGTGCTTCCGCCGCCATCTTCGGTAAGGGAATCAGGAAGTGAAGCCTTGCGGCTTCACTTCCTGGTTCCCTACTGCGCATGCGCGAGTCGCGCTGCACAATCCGGATGGTCCCTGCTGTCTCTGGGACCCGTGTGTTTCCCAGCAGACAGTGGGGGGAGGTGTAGACTCCTGTGGGAGTCTAAGCCCAGAAGTGGGTGCAAATACCTCTATTATACAGGTATCTGCACCCCCCTCCACCTTGAAAGGTGCCGAATGTGACACCGAAGGTGGGGTTCCGAAAAGCGGAGGTTCAATTTTTGTGTGAGTTTCGGCCACATTTTTTTTTTCTTTCTGGTATACGAGCATAATGCATTATTAACATTAAAAACAATTGTGGATTGTGGATGTTGATAATATATTTGTTTTAAACTCAAAATTTAGTAAATCTTCTTCTGGCCGTTGCGTTGATCGAGACCTCTTCCTGGAATAGCAATGGAGAGATACATGCTGGGTAACCAGCATGCACCTCTTGATTTCGTGCATGCGTGATTCTCTGGTGGCCGTAGCGTTGATTGTTTCGAAAGTTGCCATGGCGATGGAGGAAGGTCCCGCCCTGTTTGTTATGGCAACTGCCTTAAATCGCGTAATTTCCTGTTGGGAAATAACACGATTTTCGATCACAGTACTGCCCACAGACTCCTGGGAAATGATGACTCACATTTCCCAGGAGCACAGGCGAAGGAGGAAGTGACGAGGAGATCCACGGACCAATAAGTGGCAGATCAGGAGCACTACATAGCAACAGAGGGTTTCTGGTAAGTATAAAAAAAAACTTTCCCCAAATGTTTCTTTATATTACCAAAGGTCTGTGAATATGTAAATAAAAATTTCAGGGTGGAACTCCGCTTAAATGTTTTTCATTGCTCTTACTTCTATGTACCTTATTATTATTATTATTTAAGGTACTTATATAGCGCCGTCGATTTATGCAGCGCTTTACATATACATTGTACATTCTCATCGGTCCCTACCTTGAGGGTAGGGACCGATGAGCTTACAATCTAAGGTCCCTAAACTCACATTCATATACTAGGGCCAATTTAGACAGAAGCCAATTAACCTACCAGCATGTCTTTGGAGTATAAATTATTGATCCGCCATGTTTGGCACACTACTTTCTGTTGTACTGTACTATGTGCTTTGCTGAAGAGGGAAATAAAAACTATAAATGTAGGAAAAAAATATATAAAATGGTACCACATACAGCAGAATCCTATTTTGTTAGAATGCAATATTTTAGAAGGGCAAATAAATGTTTCAAATGTCATTCTCCAAAAGATTATAGGACATGATTATTATTTTTTGGTGTATTCATATTTTCAGAATCTTTATGAGGTCAATGTTCAGAAAGCTGTGAAATATTTAGAGGGCAAGTATGATGAAGGAATTACCAGCAATTACACCTTGTCAATTGTTACATATGCATTATCACTTGCTAACAGCACAAAAGCTCAAGCTGCTCTAACCCTGCTTAATTCCAGGGCAACCAATCAAGTTAATGGTAAGTAAATGGTTTGGTAAGATTAATCTTTTAGGATAAGGTAATAATTGTAGCCATTTATGACTTCATCTATGTTGAAAAAATTGACTTCTTACAGAGCTGCTATTACTTTGCACAACATGGATAAATAAGAAGAACGAGGCTGGCATATAGCCAGGTGTACTTCTACGTATAGCAGTAATACGTATAGCAGTAATCCACACGCATTAAGTGGCATGTGAAGGTGTGCTGTGCTAAATAGGCTGCCATTGCACCCCAGTGCAGCTAAAACCACACCTGACCTTTCTTTCAAATACACAGCACACAGTTGTGCATTGCACTGTGCTGCAAAATGAATAGACCACAGTGCACTATTGCTTGAATGTTTGCTGTTTCTGTGTAAATGTAAAAGCTATTTAACTTTAAGCCCACCCCAGGTAGTGCCTACAGCATGGGATACTATACACAAAACTACAAAAGTGAAATACACTCCTTTGTCTTGAATGGCTGGATTTTCTGTGAGCCCTTATACCTGAGACTTACACAGGGTTGGCTAGGAGGTAGGGAGGAGTAGCAATGACTATGCAAACATTTTTTTTTTTAATATAATCCCAAACTGAATAACATTCTGTTTGCTGAAACACAAAGTGGTTGATTTAGTAAAACTGGAGAGTGCAAAATCTGGTCAATCTGTGCATGGTAGCCAATCATCTAACTTCAGCTTGTTTAAATAAACTTTGAAGAAAAAAACTGTAGGGAGAAGGAAGCCCATGTTGGGAAAGAATAGGGCTAAATTATTTACTCTTATTTAGACTATTTGGGCACTGATTTTACTAACAGAGATAAACATTTACCCTGTTGAATGAAGTCTTAGCACAGAAATAGATAACCCTTGTTTTATTATTTTAGCAAAAGTAAACTTTCATTTCTGTTTAAGAAGATTGCCAAACCGAAATGGGCATTCTGTTATTAGTGTTGGACAAGGAGCTATAGGTGCCAAGCATAGGAAGGGGTAATGATGTTGAAACTGAACTCTGGTATTGACCTTGTGTCCATGATGAATGAACTATGGGCACTTTACCCAGTAACTTGGAACCTAATGGGTTCTTGTGTTTAGAAACGTGAAGTTGTTGGAATGGCACTATCTGTATGAGGCAGAAGTTTGTCTTGGGGGTTGGAGCTGCTCCCTTTAACTGTGTGTGGATGTTGAAAGTAGCGTAAGTCCTGGCTTTCAAGTTCAGGCCTCGGACCACTTGAAACCGAAACTGATCCAAAGGTCCCTTGAAGCAGTGCTGCCAACCGTATTTTTATTGGTAGCCAGTAAAAAACAGGCACTTTTCTCCTGCCAATAAATGCCAGTGACAGGAAAAGGTTGCCAGTAAGAAATATGGCTGTGACGCTCGGCTTGGAACTCTGCATGCGCAATTCTGGTCTGGAGTCAGCCAAGACCATGCGAGTGCCTGCTACAGTGTTTGGGTGGCGTCGGTGGGGGGCAGGTCTAGCAGAGGCAGTGCCTGAGTGTGTCGTGTGATGTCATGGTGCAAGGGGGCCGAGTGGAGTGGCCGGAGCCTCATGTGCAGGTCTGCGGGACGGGAGCAAGGCAAGCCAGGAGCGGGGCTGTCAGCGCTGTTTGGACTGGAGTGGACTGAAGGGATCAACTGGCATGGAGAGAGACTCACTGTGACTCAGGAGGGGACATGTTGTGTCGGTGAGGTGTCATCATCGTCTGCTGTCAGTGTCTCTGTGAGAGTCAGTTTCATGTGTGTTCCTTCCCATTCTAATTTCTTGCCCTTCCTGAGCTACTTGCTTACTATATTGAAAATAAAATAAGAAATATGTTTTTTGTCTTAATATCTACCTTAAATCACATCGCTAATTGCATATTGTATTTGTTTGTAGCCTAAATACTGTAACTTTTGAAAATGCCAGTAAAAACTTGTCTGTGCCAGTAAATTTAGGTGTCGTATGAGTAAGTTTCAATCTGGTAGGTTGGCAACACTGCCCTGAAGAGTTACTCTGAGCCCTGTCCCTTTAGTCCCTTTAGTAAGTCAGCTTTTGTCCAGAATTAAAAATGGAAATGTCGCTAATGCATAACAAATTTTGGTAACTGCAAAGTAGGTACTAATAGAATTTTCAAGCTAAAGTCATCCCACCAAGTAGACTATCGCATACTGTATGCTTTGACGCACTCGGATATAATATAATTTGTACTACATGTACATAGATTACAGACATACAGCTATGCAAATAGTGTTACCAATATATATATATATATATATATATATATATATATATATATATATATTCATATATATATATATATATATATACATAATTGTAACTTGCACTGCATCCTTCTGTGTACAACAATAAAGGGTTTGTAAACCCTTGTGTTTTTTCACCTTAATGCATCCTATGCATTAAGATGAGAAAAAACACCTGGCAGTCACCGGCCCCCCAGCCCCCCACTTTACTTACCTGAGCTCCTTCATCTCCTCAGCGGGGACGCGCTGTCCCTCTCTCCACGGGGTCCCAGCTCTTAATTCGATAGATTGATAGTAGCACAGCCATTGGCGCCTTCTGCTGTCAATCAAATCCAATGACGCAGGCACTGGGGGGGCGGGGCCGAGTCCAGCATTCGTGTCTGTGGACGCAAATGCTGGACTCAGAAGCGCGCCCGCAAGGTAATCCCCTCGCGAGTGCGCTTCTCCTAGGGGGTTATCTGATGCGGGTGGAGCTGCGATAGTCGTCGGGGGACCCCAGGATGTTCGGGGCCACTCTGTGCAAAACGAGCTGCACAGTGGAGGTAAGTATGATATGTTTGTTATTTAAAAAAAAATTAAAATTGTCCTTTACAATCACTTTAACTTCAAAGCAACTAATTTTCTAGAGCTATTTATAGTACAATTTATGTATTATTTACATAGGAGGGATAAAGTACTGGTCTGCACCTTCTGAATCAGCCAACTTCTACTGGCAGCCAAGGACTACAGATATTGAGACAGCAGCTTACGCACTGCTCTCCTTCCACCGACAGAACCAAATTGCAGATGGTATCCCTGTCATGAAGTGGCTTAGCCAGCAGAGAAACCAACTTGGTGGTTATGTTTCTACCCAGGTACACTCACACAATTCTTGATGTTGTTATTTATTTTGTATATTGTATATATGATAGTGGTAAAGAATAAAAAAATGTTTTGGAGGCACTAATATAAGGCAATATAGCAGTTGGAATTTATAGTCACCAGGCTTGGGCCTGTATTACCAGAGGCATCCACTGGAGGGTTGATGGTTTTCGATGTACCAGGATGGCACTGTAGTGCTGCTGGGAAGAGCCTTGTGTTGCTGGCCTATACCGTTATGTTTCCTCCAGACAGGTGCTGCCCCAAAGCTTATCCTACTCGCCAGGAACCTTCCCCTGCGCTATGCACTTTCCATTGTCAGTGGGGTCTCTGTCCCTGAACTGTCACTCACTCTAGGCACGCTCAAAAATGCCACTCATTCCCCAGTACCCATATCATATGATCTTCACTTCAGCACACTTATTACCTCTCTGTGAAAACAATTCATTTTAATAAATGAGGCACAACCATCTAAATTGTAAAATACTTACCAAATCCAGTGCTGTGAGCAAACAGTAGGCATCTCTGGGTGTCTGTCTGTCAAATCCAATTTCAGTTTTAGCACTTGGAGTGTTCAGAATCCTCAGATCCCTTGTTATGCACATACTTCCTGACACAATAGGTTGAGGACCTAATCCTGCTTCACTGTTGGTCTTCATTGAGGATATCCATTATAGTAACTGGCTAATAGTGAGGCTTTGGAGGTGGGAAGAAGAGGTGCCAGGCATGTGAACTATCAATCCAGAAAGTATAAACAGATCACAGAACTCTGAGGTGCATAGATTAACAATTAACTTGACATACCTGTTACGTGCTGACAGTGCCTGATCAGGCAAATATTTAAAAATTCAGGTTTGCTTTGAACCTTGAGTTACATTGCCATTGTGGGGTGAGGTAATATCTTTTTAAATGTTGTTTGTATTTTGGTTATATTAGTTTATAGGCATTTTTTTTTCACTTTGAAAAAAAAAAGTTTATTGTTCAGATACACATTGGATACTACCTTTATAATGTAAATTATATGAATTATTTATAGTTAGATTCTTTATGCTGCTAACTTTCAGCAAATTTCACATGCTTTAATTATTGAATTTTTGTTTTCTCCAAGGACACTGTAATGGCTCTGCAGGCTCTATCCCAGTTTGCTGCAGCTCTACCATCAGGTGAAACGTCTCTTGCTGTAACTGTTACTGGACCAGGTTCATTTGTAACAAAAACTTTCCAAGTCAACACCAACCTCCTAGCATTACAAAGCAAGCAGGTAAATACAAAAACATTTCAAATAGATTTGATATACAATAAATCTTGTAAGGCTGGCTAAAGACAAGATGTTTTTTTTTGTCTAACCCATCAAAAATTAGACAAGCTTGCAGTCAGTTCATAAAACAAACAAACATTAAATTGGTATATATTCTGATTGAAAAATCATTGCTAGCAGAATGAGATGCAAACAATGTTAAAGAGTGGTGGGAAGTGAAATTGCTGTGGTATCTGTACTATATCACTAATAGCACATTTCTTATGGTACATCACGGGACACAGAGCCATAGTAGTTACTCTGTGGGTTATAGGCCACCTTCAGGTGATGAACACTGGCACACCCTAAGACAAGAAGTCCACTCCCTATATAACCCTTTCCACTACTAGGAGTATCCCAGTTTGTTCACCAGTGTCTAAGGTGTTGATCACGAGTGAAGATATGCTGTGCTGAGCTCCACTGAAGCAATCCTTGCTGGGGCTAGCTATGCAGCCGGATCCATTCAAAGTGTCTTTTAGGCCGAATTGAATGGTACCCGGGACTCGTGGTTTTGCCTGTAACGCTTCTCTTTTTAGAGAGCTGGACCCCGGGATCCAGTACTTTTGGTATTAAGGCCATAAAGTTTTACTGGTGGGGTGCTATTAGAGGTCCAGGATTGTGGGTTCCCCCAGGGGCCCCAGTTCCTAAAGGTTTGTTAACGGAACCCACCGTGAAGGGTGAAGATTGGGTCTGTTGGTTTTACCACGGAAAACCCTGCGGTGGGAAAGGTAAGTGGAGTTTTCTAAGAAAGTTTTGATTTTTCTTATGAAATGTCTCCTTTAATTAGTAAATGTTGTCATGCCTAAGTGTCACCACTAGCGGCTGTATAGAGCACGTACCTTCTCATGCTTCCTCAAGAGATCATGCTGTGTCCGGAGCAGCAGGCTTCTTTTTCTCCAGCTAGCAGGCAGACCTCCGGTAAGTCTGGGGGGGTTTTCCTCTTCACCAGATACCCCCCACCTGGGCTGTACTCTCCCCCCCTTCACAAGGTGAGCGTTAGGTGAGAGCAAACAAAAAAAAAACAATCAGCACGGCCAATCAGCGGTGGCTTCCAGGTCCCCTCCTCGCCTGTCACGTACCTGGTGGTGCGAGCCCGAGATTGCAGGGAGAGGCCTCCCTTGCGTCTCCCACTCCTGGTCTCCTGGTGTGGGAACAGGAGAGCCAGGAGTGAGGAGGAGCACGGGTGCCTGGCAGGATCAACAGACCGGTGGGAAGGAAACAGGTTAGCTGAGCAGGCAGGATCTCTGGGAAGCAGGCTCACAGGAAAACCGGATAGCAGAGCTGGCAGGATCTCAGGAAGCAGGCTCACAGGTAAACTGGATAGCAGAGCTGGCAGGATCACAGGAAGCAGGCTCACAGGTAAACTGGATAGCAGAGCTGGCAGGATCACAGGAATCAGGCTCACAGGTAAACTGGATAGCAGAGCTGGCAGGATCACAGGAATCAGGCTCACAGGTAAACTGGATAGCAGAGCTGGCAGGATCACAGGAAGCAGGCTCACAGGTAAACTGGATAGCAGAGCTGGCAGGATCACAGGAAGCAGGCTCACAGGTAAACCGGATAGCAGAGCTGGCAGGATCACAGGAAGCAGGCTCACAGGTAAACCGGATAGCAGAGCTGGCAGGATCACAGGAAGCAGGCTCACAGGTAAACTGGATAGCAGAGCTGGCGGGATCACAGGAAGCAGGCTCACAGGTAAACCGGATAGCAGAGCTGGCAGGATCTCAGGAATCAAGCTCACAGGTAAACTGGATAGCAGAGCTGGCAGGATCACAGGAATCAGGCTCACAGGTAAACAGGATAGCGGAGCTGACAGAAACTGGACAATGGCTTGGCAAGTAAGTTCACAGGTACACTTGGATAGCAGAGCTGACAGGAACTGGACAACGGCTTGGCAAGTAAGTTCACAGGTACACTTGGATAGCAGAGCTGACAGGAACTGGACAACGGCTTGGCAAGTAAGTTCACAGGTACACTTGGATAGCAGAGCTGACAGGAACTGGACAACGGCTTGGCAAGCAGGTTCACAGGTAAGCTGGGATAGCAGAGCTGACAGGAACTGAACAATGGCTTGGCAAGTAAGTTCACAGGTACACTTGGATAGCAGAGCTGACAGGAACTGGACAACGGCTTGGCAAGCAGGTTCACAGGTAAGCTGGGATAGCAGAGCTGACAGGAACTGAACACAGGAAACGGAACCACAGACTGGACTGGAACCAGCAGGTGAACAGGCTCGTTACAGAGGGTCAGACTGCAGACTGGACAAAGGCTAAACAAGGAACCAAAGTTCATCAAGAAGTCAGGTAATGAATCTGAACTAGAGCAAGGTACAATGGATCAGGCAGGAGGATGGTCACTGGAAGCCGGGGTCGGGTACAGGCAGAAAGCAGGATAGTCTTTATGGCAAGCCGGGTCAAAGGAACAGGTATAACAGGATCAGGTTTCTTTTACTACACCACAACGCTGTAGAGCAGACAGCAAAGACCGTCTGCTCAAGTCAGGCTTAAATAGGCCGGCTGGTGCTAACTAGGGCGCGCGCCCGTCTCCCTGTGTGCGGTTGTGCACGTGCCCGCGCCCGGGCGCGCATGCGCATGCGCAATGGAATCTGAGGGCCAGGACGGCCCGGTTTTGGATTTCTGGCAGGATCTTCATGACATTGCCCCCCTCCTAGGGGCAACCTCCGGGTGCCCCTTTGGTCAAATCTCTCAGGGTGAGCTCTTTTGAAGGCTTGAACTAGACTCTTAGCATGGATATTACACTCGGGCTCCCAGGAATTTTCTTCAGGACCATATCCCTTCCATTTGATCAAAAACTGGTTCTGATTTCTCCTTTTTCTAACATTTAGTATGGCCTCTACCTCATATTCCTCCTCGCCATCTACCAAGACTGGGTCCGGGGGTACCGTCCTTCTGTTGGAAAAGGGGTTGGAAGTGGAGGGCTTTAACAGGGAAACATGAAAGACTGGATGGACCTTGAGGGAATCAGGAAGTTCCAACTCATAGGCTACTTCATTAATCTTTCGTTTGACTGGAAAGGGACCTAAGAACTTAGGGCCCAGTTTCTTTGAGGGACAAGCCAATTTCAGATTCAAGGTGGAGAGCCACACTGTGTCACCCGGTGCCAGTACCAATTCTCCACGCCTCTTTCGGTCAAAGACTGTTTTGTTATGTTCCTGGGTCCGGGCCATGGTGTCCTGCAGGAGTTGGTTATTGGAAGCAAAGAAGTCAATCTTCTCCTGGACTGCGGGCACAGTACATTCAGGAAGAGAATTGGGCAGAAATGAAGGATGAAAGCCATAGTTGGCGAAAAAGGGTGTCTGTTGGGTGGCCGAATGGATAGCATTGTTATATGCAAACTCGGCAACTGGTAACAGGGAGATCCAATCGTCTTGGGAGAAGGAAGAAAAGCATCGAAGATATTGTTCCAGGGTCTGATTGGTTCTTTCGGTCTGCCCATTGGTTTGAGGGTGATAAGCGGAAGAAAACGATAGCTCAATATTGAGGGCCTTGCAGAGTGATTTCCAAAACCGAGAGGTGAATTGTACCCCTCGGTCGGACACTATGTTGGCTGGTACCCCATGGAGTCTGATGACTTCTCGGATGAACACTTGTGCGGTTTCTGAGGCAGAAGGGGTACCCTTCATGGGAACAAAGTGTGCCATCTTTGACAGACGATCAACTATCACGAAGATCGTAGTGTGGTCCTCTGCTGGGGGCAGTTCCACAATGAAATCTATGGACAGCATTTTCCAGGGGCGATCTGGGACTGGTAATGGCTTGAGTAAGCCCCAGGCTTTGGTTCTGTGACTCTTGCTCCGAATACACACAGTGCATGTTTCCACAAATTTCCTGCAGTCTTCCCTTAGCTGAGGCCACCAGAAGGTACGTTGTACCAATTCAGTGGTTTTGGTGACACCAAAGTGTCCGGCAAGCTTGTGATCATGGCACAATTCCAGGACGGTTACCCGCAGACCCTCGGGAATGAAAATCTTATCCCCATGCCACAATAGCCCATCCTTGGCCTGCAACCCAGGACCGGGAGTGGGTATGAGGCCACTGGAAGCCCGCCTGAGCTGGGACAGTAGGTCTTTCTGTAACAGGAGAAAGTTTCCAGGGGCAAGGATAGTGTCTGGAGGGGAACCATCCTGGGATTTGTGATACATACGAGACAGAGCGTCCGGCTTCGCGTTTTTGGAACCCGGACGATATGTCACGTGAAAAGTAAAACGAGAGAAAAATAAGGCCCAACGGGCCTGTCTAGGTTTTAACCTCTTGGCAGTCTTCAGGTACTCTAGATTCTTGTGATCTGTGAAGATCAGGATTGGGTGAGTAGCCCCTTCTAGCAGGTAACGCCATTCCTCGAGGGCGGTCTTTATGGCCAGTAATTCCCGATCCCCCACATCGTAGTTCTTCTCGGCTGGGGACAGTTTCCGTGAGAAGAATGCCACGGGGTGTAGCAGGGCTTTGATGCCCTGTCTCTGGGACAGGATGGCCCCTACAGCTATCTCTGAGGCATCCACTTCGAGGACAAAGGGCAGAGAAGGATCTGGATGCTTCAGGATAGGGGCTGAGGTAAAGAGCCCCTTGAGGGCCTCGAAGGCCCCTTGGGCCTCAGGGGACCAATGAAAACGGGTACCTTGTTTGGTGAGTTGAGTAATGGGTGCAACTATGGCCGAGAATCCCTTGATGAATTTGCGATAAAAATTGGCAAAGCCAATGAATCGCTGGATCCCCTTTTTATCTGCGGGAACTGGCCAGTCCAGGATGGCAGAGATTTTCTGGGGGTCCATCCGGATGCCTATACTGGAGATGATCAAACCTAGGAAGGGTATGCTTTCTACCTCAAAGAGACATTTTTCTGCCTTGGCATAGAGGCCATGTTGCCGGAGACGACCCAACACACTTTTAACATGTCCACGATGCAGCTCTAGGGAGGAAGAGAAAATTAGTATGTCATCAAGATAAACAACAGCAAAAACATCAAGGAAGTCCCGAAGTACATCATTTATAAAGGCCTGGAAGGTAGCGGGGGCGTTACAGAGTCCAAACGGCATCACCAGGTACTCGAAGTGCCCAAATCGAGACCGAAATGCCGTCTTCCATTCGTCCCCATCCTTTATACGTATCAAATTGTATGCCCCTCTGAGGTCCAGTTTAGAAAAGATGGAGGCCGTGCCAAGCCTCTGAAACAGTTCAGGTACCAGGGGAAGCGGATAGCGATTTTTGACTGTGACCTCGTTTAGGGCACGGTAGTCCACACAGGGTCTGAGAGAATGGTCCTTCTTTTCTACAAAAAATATTCCTGCACCTGCAGGAGACGTAGATGGGCGGATAAACCCTTTCTTCAGGTTATCATCAATATAGTCCTTTAATTTTCCCTGCTCCACCTCTGTTAACGGGAAAACCCTACCGAAGGGAATCTTGGCCCCGGGAAGGAGTTCAATGGGACAGTCATAGGGCCTATGTGGTGGCAGCACATCTGCCCTTTGTTTACTAAACACATCCAGGTATGCATGGTAGACTTCAGGGATGGACTGACGTAGACCTGCCTCGTTTTCGAGGCAGAGCAGAGCAGAGGGTCCTGCGGGGGCCAAGGAGCCGCAGGACCTTTGGCAGTAGGGAGAAGAAAAGGCCACCTCTCCTGTGGACCAGTTGATGACCGGGTTGTGTGCTTGCAGCCAGGGGATCCCTAGAATGACTGGAAACAAGGGAGAAGAAATTATGTCCAAACATAACAGTTCTTGATGTGACTCTGAGATTACTGTGTGCAATGGGGCAGTCTCCTGAGTCACTGGGCCAGATTTGATGGTGGACCCATCCGCCAGGTGGACAGACAGGCCTTGTTTTCTCAGACGGAGAGGAATTCGATGCCGGGCAGCAAAAGCAGAGTCCATAAAGCAACTGCAGGCACCAGAGTCAATGATAGCTGTGGTTTGTAGGGTCCTTCCTGAGAACTGGAAGGAAACAGAAAGGGCAAGATGAGATGAAACCCCGGTCACAGGATCCACATAACTGGAGAGAATAGTGGGGAACTTACGGAGTTTAGCCGGGCAATTCCGAACATAATGACCAGGCTCTCCACAATACAGGCACAGATTGTTGCTGCGGCGTCTCTGACGTTCTGCTGGGGTGAGAGAAGGCCGCAGGAGTCCAAGTTGCATGGGTTCGGATGCTGAAGAGGCATGAGTAGGTTTAACGGGGGGAGCAGTGCGGAAGTGACTAGGACCCCTGGGGAGCATCCAGGTAGGTCTTGGGGACCCCAAGGTTCGTTCGGCCCTACGCTCCCGTAGGCGCCGGTCAATTTGGATGCTTAGGTCTATGAGGGAATTCAGGGTCTGGGGTACCCCCACTCTGGCGAGCTCGTCCTTGAGTGCGTCTGAGAGGCCCATGCGGAATTGATGACGGAGGGCAGCATCGTTCCAGTCGGTGTCGGCACCCCAACGCCTGAACTCAGCCACATAGTCCTCTGCTGGTCTTCGACCCTGTTGGAGAGAACGTAAGGCGGCCTCCGCAGTGTTTGAGAGTTGGGGGTCCTCATAAAGCTGCGCCATGGCATCAAAAAAGGTGGAGAGACTGGTCAATGCTGCATCCTTTTGTTCCACGAGACGGTGGGCCCAGATTTGGGGATCCCCAGTCAGTAGGGCTACCACAAAACCCACCTTGGTGGTCTCTAAAGAGAAGGTCCTAGGTTGCAGGGCAAAATGGAGTTCACAGGAGTTACGGAAAGTTCTGAAGCTACCACGGGCACCCGTAAATTTCTCTGGAGTAGGTACCTTGGGCTCAGGTGGTAGCATCACTATAGTCTGGGTAGGTGCAGGCCCCGTTGGGGGTATTGCTGGGTGAGGAGTTCCTTGGGTACTGGATGGACCAGACAGGGCCAGTACCCGTTCCTCCAGCCGGGTATAACCCTGCTGGAGGTTCTTCACCGCTTCGGTCAGACCTGCCAGGTGTTGGCATAACCCCTCCATGGCGGGGGCTCCCTGCTCGGGCTCAGACATGGCTGTCTGCTACTGTCACGTACCTGGTGGTGCGAGCCCGAGATTGCAGGGAGAGGCCTCCCTTGCGTCTCCCACTCCTGGTCTCCTGGTGTGGGAACAGGAGAGCCAGGAGTGAGGAGGAGCACGGGTGCCTGGCAGGATCAACAGACCGGTGGGAAGGAAACAGGTTAGCTGAGCAGGCAGGATCTCTGGGAAGCAGGCTCACAGGAAAACCGGATAGCAGAGCTGGCAGGATCTCAGGAAGCAGGCTCACAGGTAAACTGGATAGCAGAGCTGGCAGGATCACAGGAAGCAGGCTCACAGGTAAACTGGATAGCAGAGCTGGCAGGGTCACAGGAATCAGGCTCACAGGTAAACTGGATAGCAGAGCTGGCAGGATCACAGGAATCAGGCTCACAGGTAAACTGGATAGCAGAGCTGGCAGGATCACAGGAAGCAGGCTCACAGGTAAACTGGATAGCAGAGCTGGCAGGATCACAGGAAGCAGGCTCACAGGTAAACCGGATAGCAGAGCTGGCAGGATCACAGGAAGCAGGCTCACAGGTAAACCGGATAGCAGAGCTGGCAGGATCACAGGAAGCAGGCTCACAGGTAAACTGGATAGCAGAGCTGGCGGGATCACAGGAAGCAGGCTCACAGGTAAACCGGATAGCAGAGCTGGCAGGATCTCAGGAATCAAGCTCACAGGTAAACTGGATAGCAGAGCTGGCAGGATCACAGGAATCAGGCTCACAGGTAAACAGGATAGCGGAGCTGACAGAAACTGGACAATGGCTTGGCAAGTAAGTTCACAGGTACACTTGGATAGCAGAGCTGACAGGAACTGGACAACGGCTTGGCAAGTAAGTTCACAGGTACACTTGGATAGCAGAGCTGACAGGAACTGGACAACGGCTTGGCAAGTAAGTTCACAGGTACACTTGGATAGCAGAGCTGACAGGAACTGGACAACGGCTTGGCAAGCAGGTTCACAGGTAAGCTGGGATAGCAGAGCTGACAGGAACTGAACAACGGCTTGGCAAGTAAGTTCACAGGTACACTTGGATAGCAGAGCTGACAGGAACTGGACAACGGCTTGGCAAGCAGGTTCACAGGTAAGCTGGGATAGCAGAGCTGACAGGAACTGAACACAGGAAACGGAACCACAGACTGGACTGGAACCAGCAGGTGAACAGGCTCGTTACAGAGGGTCAGACTGCAGACTGGACAAAGGCTAAACAAGGAACCAAAGTTCATCAAGAAGTCAGGTAATGAATCTGAACTAGAGCAAGGTACAATGGATCAGGCAGGAGGATGGTCACTGGAAGCCGGGGTCGGGTACAGGCAGAAAGCAGGATAGTCTTTATGGCAAGCCGGGTCAAAGGAACAGGTATAACAGGATCAGGTTTCTTTTACTACACCACAACGCTGTAGAGCAGACAGCAAAGACCGTCTGCTCAAGTCAGGCTTAAATAGGCCGGCTGGTGCTAACTAGGGCGCGCGCCCGTCTCCCTGTGTGCGGTTGTGCACGTGCCCGCGCCCGGGCGCGCATGCGCATGCGCAATGGAATCTGAGGGCCAGGACGGCCCGGTTTTTGATTTCTGGCAGGATCTTCATGACATCGCCATTCCTCCCTCACAGAACGATCCCATAGGATCAGAGGCCCGTGCTCGCACAGGAAAACTATTTTTTTTAAAAAAGAGGAGGGGACCGTATGCAGCGGAGGGGGGCAAAGCTTAGCGCGGCGTTGGCATCCTCCAACATCCAGAGTGGGAATGTGTCACCAAGGGGGCACGAGAAGTCGTGCGGCCCAGAGAGAGGTGAATCATATCCTAACTTGGGCAGAAAACAACATACCTTGCCTATTGGCAGTCTTCATTCCAGGAATAGAGAATTGGCAGGTAGCCAGCAGTTGTTCCCGGGAGAATGGTCTCTTCACCCTGACATCTTTCTATCAATGTGTCAAAGATGGGGAATTCCGGACGTGGATCTGTTTGCGTCCAGGTTCAACAAAAAGATCAACAACTTTGTGTCAAGGACAAAGGATCCTCTGGCATGCGGAACAGATGTCTTGGTTTTGCCGTGGGATCAGTTTTCACTGATTTATGTGTTTCCCCCTGTTCTGTTCAAGCAGGAAGGGAAGGCAGTGATTCTTGTGGCCCCGGTGTGGCCCAGGAGATCTTGGTATGCAGAGATTGTAAAGATGGCGTTAGGGGACCCATGGACCCTACCACCACGGCCAGACTTTCTCTTGCAAGGTCCGGTATTCCAGCCTACCTTACAAACGCTAAATTTAACGGTTTGGCTATTGAGACCCACATTCTGAAGGAGTGTGGGCTGTCAAGTTCAGTAGTTTCTACTTTGGTTAATGCTAGGAAGCCGGCCTCCAGAGTCATATATTATAGAGTCTGGAATGCATATATCTCCTGGTGTGAATCCAGGGGTTAGCACCCCAGGAAATATGTCATAGGTAGGATCCTTGAATTTCTACAGATGGGATTAGAAGAAGAAGATCATAGCTTTATTCAAGGGGTAATGCGGATTAATCCTCCAGTTAGGTCACCCCTGAACCCTTGGGATTTGAATTTAGTCCTGTCGGCGTTACAGAAACAGCCTTTTGAGCCAATACGACATATTCCCTTGGTCTTTTTGACAAGGAAATTCGTTTTTCTGGTTGCCATATCTTCTGCAAGAAGGATATCAGAGTTGGCTGTCCTTTCTTGTAAAGAGCCATATTTGATTATTCACAAGGATAAGGTTGTATTATGTCCTCATCCTAATTTCCTACCGAAGGTAGTGTCAGGTTTTCATTTAAACCAGGATATTGTTCTGCCTTCATTTTTTCCAGAACCTCGTTCTGCGGAAGAAAGGTCACTACATCCTCTTGATGTGGTGAGAGCGGTCAAGGTCTACTTGAAGGCGACTGCTCAGATTCGTAAAACAGATGTTTTGTTTGTGTTGCCAGAAGGTCCTAAGAGAGGCCAGGCAGCATCGAAATCTACTATTTCTAAATGGATTCGCCAAGTGATTGTTCAAGCTTATGGTTTAAAAAGGAAAATTCCACCTTTTCATATTAAATCGCACTCCACCAGGGCTGTTAGTACTTCCTGGGCAGTGCATCACCAAGCCTCCATGGCTCAAATCTGCAAGGCCACAACATGGTCTTCAGTCCATACTTTTATCAGATTCTATCAAGTAGATGTAAAAGGTCATGAGGATATCGCCTTTGGGCACATTGTACTGCAGGCAGCAGTATAAGTCCTCTAGTCTCTTGGTGCCCTACGTTTGTTGTGTCTTCCTCCCTTCAGTTGGCATTGCTATGGGTCATCCCACATAGTAACTACTATGGCTCTTTGTCACGTGATGTACGATAAGAAAATAGGATTTTTAAAACAGCTTACCTGTAAAAATCCTTTTCTTTGAAGTACATCATGGGACGCAGAGGTCCCTCCCTTGTTTCTGGTATACACGTGTATTGCTTTGCTACAAAAACTGAGGTACTCCCAGTAGTGGGAGGGGTTATATAGGGAGTGGACTTCTTGTCTTAGGGTGTGCCAGTTTCCATCACCTGAAGGTGGCCTATAACCCACATAGTAACTACTATGGCTCTGTGTCCCGCGATGTACTTCAAAGAAAAGGATTTTACAGGTAAGCTGTTTTAAAAATCCTATTATTACAATAAAGAAACAAGTTTCAGGAAATGTAATTAATTTATATGTGTACCACGCTGTGCCAATTGAATACCCAAATAAAATCAGAAATCCTCCTAAAATTAAGTACTAGGAATATTATAATCCATGAATCTCTAGTTACCAATCACAATTAATCCCCCCAAAAAATTAATAATATAATAATGTCCATAGACATAAACAAATATAGTCCTTAAAAAATATGCGCAATCCAATATAAAAAAACCAAGTGCTCAAAAATCTTCACGATTATATCTTCTTTTAATTATTTTGTGCTATGCTCCTAATCCTTTGCTTATGGTGCTCCCCATCCACCGGATGTACTCTCACAATTAAGTTTGGTCCTTCTGGGACCAAGGTAGATGTCTGCATAGATGGGATCCTTCACCCCTCCTCCATGCTCCAATGTATGGGTATCTTCAATCCAGATGTCATTCATCTATTTTCATAAAGAGAGGAAAAATTGACAAACAATAGTGCTTATACCATTTTGTAAAAAAAAATATACTTTATTCCCACTCGTACACTTAAAACGATGCTTGTAGCGCACCACACTATAAAAACATAGGAGTAAAAACACCGCTGGCATTTTCATAAAGAGAAGTCAGTAATGATAGCCTTCAAATTTGGCTTTCTTTAGAATGTTGAAAAAGGTAAACTAATAATCTTTTTTCACTGTCAGATTGATGTCTTCCAACCACTATCAGTCGCTGCCACTGCTGTTGGATACGGATTGGCTCTTGTTCAGGTATGAATTAAATGAAGTGTCCCATGTTTGTTTTAATTTCCATTAGTGAATGTATTTTACAAAAGATTTGTTTAAGCAGGAAATAATATAATGCAGGACCTACATGAAGTTTTTTTTACAAAGCCCCACATTGCAGGAAGATTTGGTTACAATTATGAGTAACAAAGTTAATAATGTAGTGCCTTCCAGCCCTGTTAATCTATAACATTTAACACATCCTTGCTAATGAAGACAGCTGTATAAAAATATTGTTTAAACAGAAATACTGACAGTTTCAAACAACATTTATTTGATTCATTAATACATTTATTACTTTGCAGCTTAATGTAGTATATAACAGGAAGGCACCGTCACGGCGCAGGAGAGATACTGTGCCAGAAGCATTCAAATTAGATCTGAAAGTGAAGGAAAGTGCAAATGATATTTACAAACTGACAGTAGATGTAAGCATGAGGTAAGAGACTTTGTTTGTAGATCTATGTTAATTCTATACTTCTAGGTTTGTAAAATTACTGTACATGTTAAACTTTATAGCCTTTGTCCTCATTCCTGTGTGCTCCCCTGCAGTGCAATTTGGAAGCCCATTCATTTTAATAGTCTGCAAATCACACCGGAACGTACAAAAAACAGTGCATAAAACTTGTTGTGGCAAATCACATTGTACTGCGGTACCATGCAATCTGGTGCCTGAAAACGGACTGCGTTTCCGATCTGCGTTTGGGGTGCCGTTAGCAATGTATTGGCACCTGCAGCACATTGCAAAGACAGTGCCTTTTGAATGTTGTGTGGGAAACTCATATGGAACATGCCTTTCCTGCACCGCATTCTGGTGTGCATCTGCCCTTAATCTCAGATTTTGTAAAATGGCCATCATAATAGAATCAGAATACAAATTTTCTGCCAAAAGATAGTCCTAAATATAAAAAATATTTGGGAAAAGATACAAATAAGTGATATATTTATATATCTGGTAGGTATGTGAAACCTGTTAAACTTTAAATGTACTGGCACTTAAAGCGGGACTGTACTGAAAAAAAAAAAATTAAAAGCCAGCAGCTACAAATACTGCAGCTGCTGACTTTTAAAAAATGGACACTTAACTGTCCCTGGTTCCAGCGGTGTCGGCAGCAGAGGCCGATCACTCGCTCGGCTCTCTGCTGTAGCCGGCGCCATTCTCGGTGAGGGAATCAGGAAGTGGCTTCACTTCCCGATTCCCTACTGCGCATGCGCGAATCGCGCGGCGCAATGAGAATCTTCAGCGCTGTCTGCCGGGACACGTGTGTGTCCCAGCAGACAGCGCGCCGGGACAGAAACTTGCGTAAACTGCCACGGGAGTTTATGCCGGAAGTGGGTGCAGATACCTGTCTTAGACAGGTATCTGCACCCCCCTCCCCCCTGAAAGGTGCCAAATGTGACACCGGAGGGGGGGAGGGTTCCGAAAAGCGGGAGTTCCACTTTAGGGTGGAATCCCGCTTTAATTATACCACTACCACCAAACCAGCCTGGCTCAAAAAGGAAACGGGCTGGTAACCCCATAGTGATATGATTGCAGTGGTGCAGGTGCACTGCCATTAAAATACCAGGCTGTTTGCATTTGCACAGGTGGTTAAAAAATTTCCCTCACCCATTGTGTGGGCCCCCTGCTATGCTATATTAACCCAAACCAATAAAAACTCAAAGGGTAAATCCACTTTCATGGGGAAAATAAAACAAATAAAGAAAAAATAATATAACGTATACAATTGTGACTCAAGTCATATTGTAATTGAATACTATTACAAAATGACCTTTCCTTTTCAATCTACAGCTCTGTAATGTTCTGTAAAATGCAATGCAATATGGCTACCTGGAGGTCTTCTGTAACAGAATGTGTACAGAACGCCCATCATTGCCTGCTTGTGTGATTGGCTTACTGATTTTCCCAGAAGTCTGCACTAAGATACCAGGCATTCTCTGCAACAAAAAATTTCATTTTTGGTGAGATACTCCTAATAGGAAATCATGTCTAAAAGGATGCAGACCCTGCAATTTTCCTCATTAGAGCCCTGTAGGTGCAGCAGCTGATTGATAATTATGAAACTACTCCCAGTAGATTAATTATCCACATGGACACACACAAACACACAGGGATTTCCTTCAGACTAATAAGAGGTAGGAATCTGCAATAAAGTTTGTTAAAATCCTTATAATATACATAGATCACCCAGAGAAGAATTACTCTTTAAGCACTGAGGGGGAGGCTACATTGAACAGGAGGGGGGATGGGGAACATCAAACTGGTACTGACAGACACTGCATCTTATTCCTGCCAACATTTCTGAAATACTGCTTGTAGAGAAGAGCCCCACTCCTGTTTGCAGCAGGAATGTATTTTGAGGCCTCATCTCTAAAACATCTGCATGATTCAGAAGGGCTTATGGTCTAGTATTTACAAAGCAAGGGTCCACATGCTTGTTACCTTCTCACAATTGCAATACCAGCTTGCATACCAGCTGTATGGGACTGGTTTCGTTTGAGGTCAAAGGAGAAGTATGAGAAAGCAAAAATAGGTAGTAGATGTTACCCTCATATCTGCATTGCCTTTTTTTCTTTCCTCAGCCCTTTAGTTTTTGTAGAATAGTCTTTTGAAGTGTCCAGAATCAGCCTCTAACTGTTCTTTTTCAGTTCGAAAGTTTCCAGAGGGTGGATACAGCTTCACAATCCAGCCTCTCCTTCACTCCCTCCCTCTGGAGGACATGTGGGTGTGTTTGGTGAAGAGGTGCACACCCAGACTGCTATCTAGAACGGGCACTTTCTTCACATGCCTCTGTTTCCATGGCATCGTGCCCCCAGCTAAAACCCCGGAAGCAGAGAGACAGTGTGATACAAGCAGTGAAATCCTCACCTTTGCCTGGCTGTTATCTGGAAGCTCTCCTCTCCCCTGGGCTTTGATGTTCCTTCCTGTGTCTTCTGAATTCTCTCCTTCCCTCACTCATTCAAAGTTCATGTCTGTGTCTGTTCTCTGAAATGTACACAGTGCTATGTGTATAGAACATATCTGTGTACAGTACATAGGAGAGGGAGACTGACAACTCCCCCACATCTAAAGTGACCCCCGATATGTCCCCAGAGTCTCCTTTATTGTACATAAAAAATCATCCCTCTGTCACTGATGACACCCCCCACCATCCCTCTGCCACTGATCCCATCCCTATTCCCCATCCCCTGTACTCCTATACAATCCCATCATCCCCAGAGCCATCACCTACTGTACAGAGCCATCACATGCCGCACAGGGCCATCACATGCCGCACAGGGCCATCACATGCCGTACAGAGTCATCACATGCCATAAAGATTCATCACATGCCGTACAGTGCTATCACGTGCCGTACAGTGCCATCACATGCCGTACAGTGTTATTACATGTATGTTCTTATCTCTGCTGGATTTGTCTGAAGATCGGAACATGCTGTAGAGGAAGAGGGAGGGGGAGCAGCTACGTTCTGTGCAGTCTCGGGAACGAGCAATAAAGCAAGATGACAGGAAAGTGGGTGGATCGAGAATCCAGAGCCAGACCATTGTCGGTATTACGCTGTATGAAAGTCTGTAGATCCTCCCACAGATATTTAGCTCGATTTTAACAGAATGGAGGCACTTCTGAGAGGGCTGGAAAGATTTCTAGATATCAGCAGCTCACATAGAATAGATCTGTAAGCAAAAAAAAAAAGGAAACCCATACTTCTCTTTTAAGATGAACAGGCTGTTCATGCAGTTATCACACTGAAATCTGTGACATCAGTGTCTGATTTTGCACCCAGTGGATTAAATTATCTATCTCTAAATGCTTGTGCGCTGATCACTCATTATAATATTTTTCTTCTTAGTTACCAGGGGGAAGGTAGTGAAACTGGTATGGTGATTCTAGAGTTTGAATTCCTGAATGGATTACAACTAAGCGACCAAGGTATCCCTACAACTGAAAAAATTGGACTTGTGGAACCTAAAGACAATAAAGTTAACCTGTATTTAAATTCGGTAAGTTACAACTACATGAAAGAATAGTAACAATAAAGGATATATTATACCACTAACAGCAGTTTTTTCTAAAGTAAAGTTTATTATACCCTGCACAATATGAATGCCATCTTTAACAGCCCAGGTCAATCAACTATCAAACGCTAGGACTTGAATTGCAAGGAATGTGCCCCAATACTGGAGAGTGGGTTTAATCTCGATCTAGGCAGAAATTAAGGTCTTATATAAAGCCTGCAACTAAGATCCAAGGGTTTTACATACAGAGGTCGATGTTGAAGACTTAAGTCGGCCATAGATGGATCGAAATTCAGTCGGTTCAGCAGGGACTGGGCAAATTTTGATCTGTCTATAGGCAGGCTGATTGTACAGAAGTTGACCTCTCATTCGACCTCTGAACAACCAGCCTGTTGTTTTTTTTTTTTTTGGCTATAGCTAACAACACTGATTATTGTATTCTGCCAGCAGGAAAAGGTCCCCTCTGCCAAAACACAATAGCAGGGAAGGAGTGATTCCCCCATCCACATTGAGTGAGGGATTCAGCACATTTTTTTTTATAATGTATGGCCTGCCTAATACACTGTTGTCGACTAAGAAACATTTTAGGCAGACATGCACACATGACCATACTTTTCAACAGCAAAGGTCCGACGGAACAAATCCGTCGGACAATTCGATCATGTGTGGGCTCCATCAGACTTTTGCTGTCGAAAAATCTGACAGACTTTAGAAATAGAACATGCATCAAATTTTTGCGCCTGAACTCCGCCGGACCCAGTTCCTATGGAAAAATCTGCTCGTCTGTGTGCTAGTCCGACGGACAAACAACGACGCTAGGCCAGCTATTAGCTACTGGCTACGAACTTCCTTATTCTAGTCCAGTCGTACGTCATCACATTAAAATCCGTCGGACTTTAGTGTGATTGTGTGTGGCCAAGTCCGTTCATTTGGAAAGTTTGTCGGAACTCCGTCGAAAGTCCGTCGGAAAGACCGTCGGACCGCTCGTGTGTACGTGGCATTAGATTCACTTTAACAGTGATAGTAACAATATAGTGTAGCACTTACCCCTGAAGAAGCTGCTGTTTTTTGATTGGGCTTACCGTTACCTCACCGTTCCACCATATCCGTCATAGGGGTCCCATTAAAGAGTTGTTCACAGATTTTAGCTCCGACACTTAGTCCTTTTTTCCAATGCTTTATTGACAGAAAGAAATTTCAAATAGCGGGATGGTGGGTTAAGGGGAATTCAGGTACCTTATAATTGCGGGTCAAGGGTACTTCTTGATCCAGAGGACAAAACAGCTCCACAACTGGATCCAGCAACCACCGGATAGGCCTCTCTCACTGACCTAGCAGCCGATGCGATGCCCGGTCATAGTCTCTGCACCAGACTTGAAGAATTAGTAGAACCATTGCACAATCCTCTGCCACAGGATTGTGTAACCAACAACTTTTGTAACATCAAAGCACAGTCACACAGTACCAGTTTCTTTCAGCCGAGCCGGTGATACTCTGAGGTAGATGACCCGGGATGTGTCCTCCAATTGAGTCTCCAGGCTCTTCTAGAGGTACCAGCCTTGTTGCTCGGTCCTCTCTCTGAAAAGTCCTCCCCTGGTTTCTCCAATTGCTTGGCTTCTCCCCGCAGGCAAGACAGCCAAGGACCACCCCTGGATCAGTAGGCCCCAGGACTTCTGGGCCTACCTCTCAGTAATGAAGCCTCGGGCCAGCTGGCCCCGAGACAATCGAATGGCTGCAGCACACCTTAGGCCAGGAGGGCCATCAGGTCGGAACACACCCTATCACAGGGTCTGTCCCTTAAGTACCCTCTCCCAGAATGCAAAGTGCGTAGACCACTCCCACTGACTGTTTCTGGGCAAATAGGCACTCAATACACCCAGCTTGTTACAATTTCCAACCCTGGCCAGCGATGAGAGCGCCACCCCTCGGCCAAGTGGAAAACCATGCAACCCAGCTGAAACGAAACAGAACCAGAATTTTAACACAATCAGTCTGAGCTAAACTACAGCTCAGACAAACAAAATTTTTACTTATAGCGTCTGCCCATGAGGAGCATTCGGCCACTCGGGCACTTCCCGAGGGCCCCGGGCCAGTAGGCAGCCCCATCAGGGTTGCCAGCCTCAGTAAAACCAGGGAGAGTATGTAAAAATCTGTGTTTTTTTTACATCTGTTTCTGAAATGTCCCTTACTGACATCCTTTTGGTCTAAAAATCCAGAGATTATAGCTGCCCCACCTCTCCAGTACCTTCTCAGCCAATAGAAACGTGTCTGTGTATACTGTGTGTACATGTATGTGTATACTGTGTGATTGTATACTGTGTGTGTGTATACTGTGTGGCCCCATAATCTCTGATTGCCTGGGGGCCCCATAACCTCCTATTGCCCGGGGGCCCCATGAGTTGTCAGTCCGCCCCTGAGCTTTACAAATTATTGCCATAAATGCTAAGTGTTTAGTGACAAACCATTTGTGCCTGGGTTTAAAATATTTGCCTCATTAAATGTAGAAATCATTTCTACTGTTGATTTAGATCTGCTTAATAAGTGAAAGTACTACTTACTAATAGACATGTGCACACTGAAATATTTCATTTCGGAATTTCATTTTCGGCTGAAAAATAAATTCATTTAGTTACTCCTGAAATTAGTTTTTATTTATTTAGTTTCGTAAAAAAATGCATTCGTCTGAAAATCCGAAATAATTAAGGTTGAATCTGTCATTGAAGACTTATGGTGTCTGTCGAATGTTTTAAGAAGATTAGATGGAGCAGCTAAACTGTACGACGCTGTAATCGTACATTTCCAGTCAAGTGTTCCGCCTACAAGCTATAGTAGAATTCTAATGTTGTATGACATTAGTAATAATTATATTTATTAATTATTATTACTAGTCAACCAACATTAGAATTCTTCTATAGCCTATGGGCAGAGCATTTGACCATAAATGTCCGTTTGCGCCGACTGCTTCGTTGAATCTTTATGTCGAATCTTTTCTCTCTATGTCAAATAATTTTGGACTAATAGAGTTAGGTTAGGCACATTCGACCTTTTTTGCTATTGTCTCTATAATGTCAAATATTTTCTCCCTATGTCGAATCTTTTCTCTCTATGTTGAATCTTTTCTCTCTATGTCAAATCTTTTCTCTCTATGTAGAATAATTCTTGGACTAATAGAGCTAAGGTTAGGCACATTCGACCACAGGTTCGATGGACACAGATCACTATTGTCAGCGTCATGTCAAATCTCCTATCTATATTGAACTGTTGTCACAACGAAAAGGAAAATAAAGCATTTGTTTATGTTGGATCTTTCGGTTTTTGGATTCTGCACGTTCGTTACCGTTTGTTAAAATGATAACGAAAATACCCGAAATTTGGATGAAAATGCATTCGGATGAAAACGAATGCACATGTCTACTTACTAATGTAGATATCCTAACACAGCTTGACTCCAGCACAGTATAGAAATGTGACCTAGAAACTGAACATCTGATCTATATTAGTTATGAGAAACCATATTTTTTTAAAGGCCACATACCTGATTGTTGACTTATCTGCAAAGTTGCACATGAGCCCTAATTTTACCTATTAGTAAAGGAATTAGAAATAATGCATTTTTTTTTGTGCAATCTGCAATATATTTAGGCCTCTTAGAGACAAGAAAGAATAATACAAAGATGAAACCACTAGCGGTCTAAAAGCCACCTTACCAATTTCATCAATTATTAAAACAATTCACTATAACTTTGTATTTTTTCTGTTTAGCTGACCAGGGATACATTTACCGTGTCTGTTCCAATGGTCCGTTCTGCCAGTGTTGCTGGGAGTCAAGATGCCACAGTTAAAATTACTGAATATTACAACCCATGTAAGTGCCCAAATTTGCAACATTGTAAATATTAAGATCAAGGTCTTATTAGATTGAAGCAAATTGGATGTCATGAAGTATCATCAAAATGTGTATTTTGTTATAAGTGCACATATTATTATGAAGCTATTATTGGTTGGTAGGCACGACAATCGAAAGATACTGTAACTATGTGCAGTTATACACTGTGTAGTAATGCTGAAATCATCACGTTTGATAATTTTATTAATATCGTTCATATTGTTCCCCAAGAGATTTTTCTGGCTAAGCAGTGACCAATTAAGGTAATCACTGAAAATTAAATGAATGCACAGGTATGCATCGCTGAATTTGAGTTCAATACCAATGAAGCTTTAGGATTTGGAGTGTGATTTTAGGATAATGTCTAAGGGTCAAATACCAGATTAAATTGCTCCACATGAAACCTGATTGACTTTTCACAAATTCAGAGGACCATCAACAAAGAAATATTATTATAACCAAACTTAAATTGAAATTCACATCTGATCATCGCGTGAACCAGGAAGTGCCGGTAAACGGCATTCCTCAGTTTGCGCTGACATGGAGAGCTGATCGGCGTCTCTCCCTGTCAGCAAGGGGGGGGGGAGTCTGTGCTGATAATCAGCATATTGATTATCAGCACAGCCCCCATCAGATGTGCCCATCAGCTGCCAGTCAGTGCCCCATCAACAAAGTTTGTCATTGCCCATCACAGTGTCAATCAGTGCCCAGCAGTAACACCTGGCAGTACCTCTTTATCAGTGCTGCCCATCATTGCCATCTATTAGTGTCCATCAGTGCCACCTGTCAAAGCCAATCAGTGCCGCCTATTGGTGCCCATCAGTGCTGCATATCAGTGCCGCTTTTAGGTGTCCATCAGTGCTGCATATCAGTGCCCATCAATTCTACATATCAGTGCCCTTTAGTGCCACCTTATCAGTGCCAACTCATCAGTGCCCATCAGTTCCGCCTCATCAGTGCCCATGAATGAAGGCGAAAACAATATTTTATGACAGAAACTAAGAAAAACTTTTTTTATTTTTTTCAAAAATGTCAGTCTTTATTAGTTTAATTAGCAAAAAATTAAAAACTCCAGAGGTGATAAAATACCATCAAAAGAAAGCTCTATTTGTGGGAAGAAAAATATAAAAATTTAGTTTGGGTACAGTGTTGCATGACCGTTCTGGGCAGGAAGGGGCGAAAGTGCCTGGTATTGAAGTGGTTAATAAAATGATTAAATGGATTTAAGTTATTTGAATATTTTACACCAATAAATGCGCCGTGGCCAATTATTAACCAAGTTTCGTCGTTGAGTGTCTATTTATTAAAAAAACTATACTTTGGTATTCAGGGAATGAGAGCCTTTGGAAGATTTCTCCTCTATTGTTTTGGTGACAACTCAAGCGGTTCTATCCAACCAATCTGTTCAAAACAAAACAATTTTGGCTTTAGATATATTTTACACCAGAAAAATATAATTTTTTATAACTAATGGAATGTATTATACAGTATAACTAAAAAGCATAGATTGTATTTTATTTCTATTCTCCCCTTAAATACACCTTCATTACTGAAAACTGGTATGTAACAAAATGATCTGGACCACAGGGCTCAGTTTGAAGTGAAGCCCATGTCTTTATTGGAAGGAGCTTCGTGTTTGGTTTTCTCTTATAGGAAAAAGTTAAGGTATCTAAGGTGAATATGCTTCTATGGAAGCCCACAAGCCTCAGGAAGATTGGCAGATTTATGAAGTGTCTTCTATGTGTGTGCAGGTTTATCCAAGTCATGATATAGTCAGTAGGAATTCATTACATCCAAATAATGAATGTAATTACTACTAGCTATGAAATGTCTTGAGATTCCTGAGACATTGTAATAGTACATAGTGATGTTCAACTATCAAAGCCAAATGTGAATGAGTTTGCAAGTACCCTCTACTTAGAAAGCCTGGATTGCAAGACCAACTTGCATACTTAAAGCGGAAGTAAACCCATCGATTTAACAGTCTAAAAAAAAAAGGCATGCCGTGAATGCTAACTGCACATTGGCTGTGCTCTCAACCAAACAGTCAAACCATCCAATGGCTGGTGTCATAACGGATCACATGTGCAGCACTGTGGCAGTTGAAGATTAAATAGAGGCAAAGATGGCAGCTTCCTTGGCTGAAAACGATAGGGGGGGTTTACTTCCACTTTAAGCGATGTTTTGGAAATATGGACTAAGCTAGGACTAATGAGATCTTCATCTTCTTTTTCATAATCTGATTTTCCTTATCTTTACAGGGAACACTGTAACTCGAACATATAACTCGGCCACAATGAAAAAGATATCAGTTTGTGATTACTGCGCACCCAACTGCACTCAATGTAGATCAAATGTGGAAGTAAAACAAACCAACCCGCCAGTCAGCCCGCCAGCCAACAGTGCCTACACACCTACATTCTTCTTGCTTTGCATTTCTATGGTTTTTATTCCTTATCTTTTTTAGACAATGGAAACATGGAATGTCTTAGCTCTGTGTCTAGTAATTAGCACCTATGGTTGTTGGTCTCCTTGGGTTTAATTTCCACCAAGGACACTATGTGCATGAAGTTTGTATGAGTGGGTTTTCTCTTGGTGCTCTGGTTTTATCTTGCAATCCAAAGATAGGATTAAAGGGGTATTAAGCCCAAAACCAAGAATGTAATGTATTGCAGCTTACCAATCATTAGATGTGGTGGCTGCATCAGTTTTCTTTTATTGTTTTTTCCCTCTGTTTTCACCTGGTTATCTGGCCAGTAACACACCACCTGTATCAGTGAGACAGCTCTGGATGAATGAGAACAGGAGGCACAGCAGCATTGTCATTCTGGGGGAGGGTAGTGTTAAATGTATTAGCAGATTTGAACACAATAACAAATTAAAGCCAAACTCTAGCTCACACTTTAGAATCAGTTGCAGAAAAAGTATATTTTTTTTCCTTTTTGGGACAAAGGCTTTGCATGAATAATAAAATCTGATCATTTTAACCACCTTTCCAGTATTAAGTGGTTTGTCTCATCCATGTAAATGTATATGTTCTGCTGGAGAGCTTGTTCTTTTAAATAACAACCAACTTGCTAGCTGGATCACTAGATTAAAATAGAAGTAAGAAAGCCTAAAAAAGAAAACTAATGCAGCCAGTACATCTAAGAATGTGTAAGCGGCAATAAAATAAATGTTTGCTTTTGGGTTTAATACTGCTTTAAAGTTCACCTTTTGGAACATTTTACACCCTTATTTAGGGTGGAACATGTAACATTTTCCAGCAGCTGCAGCCTCTCCCCCACCCCGCTGCCCATTGACAGGGAGCAGGCATTTTCTCTGGGTACACGCTGTGACTGTTTGTAAATAAGGCCTTTGTGGCTGTTGGCTTGTAGTTTTCAATGAACTACCATGATGCTGTTGAGCACTCTGGTAGTTTATTGTCTCTTCCTGTTATTGTGTGTCTGTGTGGCCTGCCCGTACAAGGTACGAGCAGATAAATACACTGACATGTCTGCAAGAGTCTTGCTTGGCACCCACAATCTGCTGGTGCAATGCTTTAAAGGCTCCAAGTAAAAAAATAATAAATACACATTTTTTTACCTGCAAAAAGATGCACATTTATTATTTTGTTTTTAAAAGGTGAACTTATCCTTTAAGTAAATAAAATGAAAAGTATAGCCACACAATTCAGAAGTATTTCATTATGTGTCTCCCAATGCAGTAGTATAAGCAATAACTTATTAAAAACAATGTTCAAAAATAATGTTCAAAAATAGAGATAAAGTCCATGAAAACAAATATAGATCAAATAATCTATTTAGGAAATCAGTCCAAATAAATATGAGAGCTTTATCCAGGAGATGTGCACACAGGGCTGCCTTCAGGGTAGAACAGAAACCATGTTCAGTGACTGTAATAGAGAGGCACCTCTGGGTGCAGTAGTTTAACACAAGAAATGTAATATCAGCATCAGTATATGCACTCACATTTAGAAGAAAATAACAGGCATGGTATGTGTGTCTCTGATGAGCGTTTTCCCCCAATGTTGTATATAGTCCATCTATCCAGGCTGGTGGAGTAAGGCACTTCCGTATGATGATGACGACACCCCCCTGAGCCAGCCATATCCTGCGCTTCAAGCCTCGCTCTGAGGCCACCTTCCGGAGCCGGCTTTTCACTATCATCATACGGAAGTGCCTTACTCCACCAGCCTGGATAGATGGACTATATCAGGGCTCAAAATTTCAAGTCCTGAGCTACTAGCCAGGCCTCAAGGGTTACTCGCCACCAGTTGCCCCACCCAACCCCGCCCCTAAACATGCCCTCATAAATTATCTCATTAACCTCCCTGGCGGTATATTTTAGGTGCTGAAAGCGGTACAATTATTTTGCATGGAAATTTGGCGTTTTATATTGTAGGCCTGTAATTCTTAGGAATAACTCACTTAAATCTGTCCAAACAAGAGTCTAGTAGACATCCCAGGTATGATAAACACAAAAACATAAATTAAAATATAATAAATAACTATAAAAATTATTAAATAATGTAATCAAATCAAAAACACTGAAATTTGCTCAGTTGCAGAATTGTTGCTGTCATTAGATTTAGTGTTTGATGACGAATTTCCCCACAAATCGATATCGCTGAATTCTGCAAGTGATTCTAATTTATTATCGCTGTGTTCTAGCTGGTCTAAAACCACTTTTGACATAAAAGGACACTTTTTGGTTGCTATGGACAATCTCCAAATTCCAGGCAGAAAAAACAGTATTTATAGAATAAAACTACATGCAGGGCACTGGGCAGACCACTAGGGACAAAGGGGATGTGTAATTTTTTTATACAGTACTGTAATCTGTAAGATTACAGTACTGTATGTGTTTTTAATTTTTTAATTTGGCGCCGATCTCCGCTCCTGTGCGTCGCAACGTCACAGGGAACGGAGCTCGCCGGAACTCGGCACTGTGTGAATCGAGCAAAGAGACAGCTCGCTCACACAGCGGGAGGACATCGCAGGATCCAAGGGACAAGGTAAGTAAGTCTCCCTGTATCCTGCAATGCGATCCCGAGTCTGGCTCGGGGTTACCGCTTATGGTACTGAAGTTCCACCCCGAGCCAGACTCGGGAATACAGCCAGGGGGGGTTAAATGACACTTAAATGTTTTATGCAGAATTAGGTTATAAAAATAAATATTAACAACAACAACTTTATCCGTGCCCACCAATGCAGCCTGCCTGTGCCCAATGCAAGCTGCGTGTGCCCACCAATGCAGCCTGTGCCCACCATGCAGACTGTCCCCACCATTTACCATGCAGCCTGTTCCCACCATGCAACCTGTGCCCACCATTCACCATGCAGCCCGTGCCTCGTGTCCACCATGCAGCCCGTGCCCACCATGCAGCCCATGCCCACTATACACCATGCAGCCCGTGTCCACTATGCAGCCCGTGCCCACTATCCACCATGCAGCCCGTGCCCACCATGCAGCCCGTGCCCACTGTCCACCATGCAGCCCGTGTCCACCTTGCAGCCCGTGCCCACCATGCAGCCCGTGTCCACTATCCAACATGCAGCCCGTGCCCACCACGCAGCCCGTGCCCACTGTCCACCATGCAGCCCGTGTCCACCATGCAGCCCGTGCCCACTATCCACCATGCAGCCCGTGCCCACTATCCACCATGCAGCCCGTGCCCACTATCCACCATGCAGCCCGTGTCCACTATCCACCATGCAGCCCGTGTCCACCATGCAGCCCGTGTCCACCATGCAGCCCGTGTCCACCATGCAGCCCGTGTCCACCATGCAGCCCGTGTCCACCTTGCAGCCCGTGCCTACCTGTGCAGGGGAGGAGAGGAACAGGAGACCACGGATGTTCACAGCGCAGCATAGGGAACACAGTGATATCATTTCAATTTGTGTGTTCCCGCCGCTCAACGTCCTATACAGCCCCGCCCCCTGGACGGGGAACTTTGATTGACAGATCACCCGTCACCGGAATTGGACGCGTGATCTGTCTGCAATTTTTGAGGGCTGGACTATATACAACATTGGGGGAAAACGCTCATCAGAGACACACATACCATATCTGTTATTTTCTTCTAAATGTGAGTGCATATACTGATGCTGATATTAAATTTCTTGTGTTAAACTACTGCACCCAGAGGCGCCTCTCTATTTGTTTAAGTAAATAAATTAGCTTCCACCCAAAAACCTTCTCTGCAGTGTGTGTGTGTATGTGTGTAGTAGTAGAGACTTTAAAGTATGAGCTCGTTTGTGGGAAAGAAACTGATGTGAATGGTTCAGTGCTGTGGGAAAATGTGCCAGAGCTATAGCAATACAATATAAGATACATTCAAAAAATATAAATAATATTTTTATTACAATTTAACTTTTTTATCTTCACAAAATAGGATAATTGTAAGGGCTAAGCAACACAGACGGTTACAATCATGTTATGGTAAATGACATTCACTTACCAGGGGGTCATGGAATAAAGTGTGATAATTTGCTAACTGGGTGTTAAAACCTTGAGCCCTGGTTCACATTGGTGTGATTTGGCATGGGATTTGACATGTCAAATCGCATGCCAAATTGACGGCAAATGTTGGCAATGGCACCATCTATTTCCAAAAGTAGTTTCTGTACTACTTTTGGCAATTTCGGTGTGCGATTTCCATTGACATCTGTGCAGGAACCCACACAGATTTCTCTGAAATCGCCCCCCGAAATCGGGACTGACATGCAGGAATAAAATCGTGCGAGTTCAGCTGAACGTGCAAAATTTAATTTAAGCACTCAGTGTGAACCAGGGCTCAGTGGCAGATAAGTATCTAAGATTGCTTGTGTACTCTTCAACAAAACCACAAGTCCAGCAATTATTCATTACTGATGTTAACCTGTTTAACTTAACACTAAGAGCTAAGCTACACAGGTGATTTTAATCTTTTGCTACTGAGAGGATTAACTACAGGCTTCTAGTAGCTTACTGTAGTCATGCTTCCAAAACGTATATTAATTAATTTCTCCAAGTAACAATTGATTCTTAACAGATGGAACAAGTGGCTCCCTATGGAGTAAGCTATACAAGTCGCATGTGGTAGTATGTAGTTGTGATTAACCGCACATGTTCACAATACTCTCCAATGGTGTGATCACTGCAAGATACTACTGCTATTACTTACTTATGTAGCCTATTCAGTAGGGGTAGTTTGTTCCACCTGTTAGACCCCTTTCACACTGGAAGTGTTTTTCAGGCGCTATAGCCTGAGTGCTTTCACACTGGGGCGCTGCTCTGGCAGGGCATCACAAAAAGTCCTGCCAGCAGCTTCTTTGCAGCGGTGTAGGAGCGGTGCATACACCGCTCCTACACCGCTTCTCCACCGCTCCTGCCTGTTGAAAACAATGGGGCAGCGCCGGTATACCGCCGGCAAAGTGCCGCTGCAGCAGCATTTTGTGGGTGGATTTAACCCCCTTTTCAGCCGCTAGCGGGGGGTTAAAACCGCCCCGCTAGCGGCCGAATAGTGCCGCTAAAACTACGGTAAAGCGATGGTAAAAATAGCGCTGCTTTACCGCTGATGCCCAGGGTGGCTCAGTGTGAAAGGGGTCTTAGATAATCAATTGCTACTCCAGCAGCTAGCGATTTTAGTAGTATAACTGAGCTACTAAAAATCTCCAGTGTAACTCTATGGGGTTAATTTACTAAAGGCAAATAGACGGTGCACTATGCAAGTACAGTTGCTCCAGAGCTTAGTAAATGAAGTAAATCTTCACTTTGCAAAGAATACCCAATCACATACAAGGAAAATAAAAAAAAAATGCATTTTTGCTTGCACATGATTGGATGATGGAAGTCAGCAGAGCTTCTGCTCATTTACCAAGCTCTGGAGCAACTGCCTTTAGTAAATTTTGCCTATTTGCCTTTAGTAAATCAACCCCTATGTATCAGGCATTTTTCTGCAAGGAGTTATATCTTTCAAAAGCAAGAGATTAAATTTGCCCATGTAGCTGTAGCCTTAGTGAATGATTGGTTCTAGTTCACAGAAACATTTGCCAATGTATTTGGAAAATAAAATTCCAAGTTGATATGTAAATTAGCGTGTCAAAAAAGCTGTCTGTGCTGTGATAATAGTAATGCTCAGGGTTCAATGATTAAAATGTATTCTTGCAGATTTTTTTTAAAAAAACTCTGTTTATTGCTATCATATGTTATTAACATTTATGTATTCAAGTTTCCAGCATCCTTTAAAAGTATTTACTGTGATGGAGGGATTTTCTCTTACTTACACTTTCCACCATAAACAGCTCTTTCAAGTGTTAATAAACAGGTCTCTCCAGTACAAGTTGCATTTCTCTTTCTTATACTCTTTGTCAATGAAGCTATGTTCAGCATACAATAAAACCTTACACCTACTGTAGTTTCACCATGTTATCATATTTCTTTTCTGTAGACAATAATCAACAAAACACAAGCATTTGCAACTATTCATGTGCTATTCACTTTTGCCTTGACACTAACATGTTTCTAGCATTGTGTAATATACAGGATATACACAACAAAACCTTTCATGTAGAAAAACAACACTAACACAGATTTAGGAAACAACTGCAGGCTTAAAACCAAACTTCAGGGAAATATAAAAAAAGCACAATTTAATACTGATATTTGTTAATAAAATAAAGTGCATTAAGTAAAATAAATGTTATAATGAAACACTTTTTTAGTTTAGTTTGTGGAATAAGGGAGGGTTGCAACCCCTTTCAGGTTTTTTGATATCTGAGTCCCATTGAGAAGATTTCCTTCACTTTCTATCTAATAGCCAAAACAAGAAATGAGACGAAATCTCTGGTTGTCACCAGGGTTACCATAACTAGTGTCCCCATTGGAAGATCCCCCTGTTTTATTGTTCTGGCGACAACCCATAATTTGGGATTTTTTCACTTTCACTGATAACGATAAGTGTGACAAATAGACAGGGTGAATCTCCCTTACAGAGGCACAGAACACAAAAAAACAAAACAAAAAACAAAACCGTAAAAAGTGTTATAATCCCTCTCCACTCTATCCAAAACTAAAATAAATATGTTGCCTATTAAATGTTAGGGCTAAATTCGCCCAGGAGATTGTGTGTGCATAGTTTGCTGCATTCAGTGTCATCTCAATGGTACGTGGATAGAATGTTTTACTTTTGTGCTACAATTTTTTATTTAAATTGTGTAGATTGCTTTTTCATATTTAGTGTGAACACACAAATCATTAGGGCCCATTTACCATTGTGCATGGCATAGCACAAAGCAGCAATACAAAATCAGGAAATGGACACCAATATATGTTTTAAATGGCATGATATGGCCACAGTGTTTATTTAAGGGGTTACCCAAAATGTAACAATCTAAATAACTAAAAATCCATCTCTTAGCACAACATCAAACTTTAAAGTGGTAGTAAACTCAAGATTTCTACTGTAATCCCTTGAAATAGTTAGCAAACAAACTATTGGATGTTATCTTTACTATCTGTCTTACCTGTGCCCTTCCACCAAATCGCGGGATCTTCAATCTAATGACATCACCGGCGCATGCGCATTATAGCCGCAATTTGCAGCATGATCTCTGTGCAAACCATCCTTTCCGAACAATGCCATGCCTATGTCCTCCACTGTCAGAGGCATTCTATCCTGCAAGAGCACATCAACACCCCAAGTGACTTACTACGTCACAAGGTGGTGTAAACATTGTCTCTGATCATGGGGCAAGCTGAGAGTAGCGCGAGAGAGCATAACTTGGCTAATTCATACTGCGCATTTGTGAGATTACGGCTGTCTTCATAGAGAGGGGGCGGAAGCTGGATGCGGAATAGGAGTCCCAAGATGATGCAGGCTTCAGCCAAGAAATGCCAAAATTACAATAAGGGAAAAAACACTTCTAATGCAAGATTTTTCTTCACATGATGTAGTGATTGTCATTGTTATGACTTAACCTACTGCCCTTATGTTTATTTTAATTCCTGCTGGCTGAGTTTACTATCACTTTAAGCTCAACAGAATGATCAAATATCAGATATCGATAACTATGTCCTTCCAGACTTTAGACTGCAAGACCAACTCCCACTAAATAACACCATGACATTACGAACAATATAACAAGAAAAAGGGGGGAGGAGGGTGGAAGCGCGGTCGTGGTCCTCTTCGGGCAGTTTCAGCATGAGGTGCACTCCGGCTTTTATAGGCGAGCGTACGGTGCAAAAACCAAACTGCAAAAATGGTCCAATTGGCAGCTTGTTGCTGGGGGAGATTTCTCCAAAAGCAACCTGTCAAATGAAAGACAAGAGCCGACCAAGGAAATCTGCCCTTTGTACTATCCCATGCGGGCCTCCGGGTAATGCCATGGACTGAACAGTGTGTTAAAGTGGAAGTTAACTTCCATCACTGATAATATGGCTTACCTATAGGTAGTGTAAATATCTCCTAAATGTGCTTAAGAGATATTTACTGTACATGCAGCCAGTTTTTACAATTTTTACCATTTGCTTGCATTCCATTCTTTGATTGCCACCATTTTACTTCTGACTCTTCATTCTTTGTTTATTTTCACAATATTGCATGTGACCTGCAATCATTTTTAGTAGAGATTAGGGTTGAGTGAACCCGAACTGTAAAGATATGAGGACTTTTGGGTGTCCGGGTCCCGGACCCAAACCCGAACAATTAACTGTATGTTTGGGTTCGGGTCCGGTGTTCGGCGATGTAATGGCGCATTTTTAAAAGCTGCAGGGCAGCCAATCAACATTAGTTTCACTGGTGTGCCCTTAGAAGCCATCACAGCCATGCCTACTAATGGCATGGCTGTGATTGGCCAGTGCAGCATGTGACCCAGCCTCTATATAAGCTAGAGGCACACAGCACAGCACGTCACTCTGCTTTACACAGTGTAGGGAAAGGTACCTGGCTGATGTCCAGATTCATGAAATATATTCTAATTAGTCAGCGATCTACATAGATATAGAGTGTAGGGCAAGGTTCCTGTGTCTGCTTTGAGGGAGAGCGAATTATATAGGAGTCTAGATTCAGAAATCAATTCTAATAAGTCAGCAATCTACATAGATTTACCTGGTTGGGTTGCAGTGAACAGTCTTTTTACACTGCCATGAGCCCAGTGCCAGACAAAATATAACTTTTATCTGCAAGCTCAGTGCACCAGCACTGCATAGGTTACTGTGAGATACATACTGTGGGTGTATTCCGCTATTGCAAAAACATTGCAAAAAAATACAATTTTGCAGTGTTTTCTGCATATGTGCAGGTGTGACATACCCAATTGATATATTTTTCTTCTATTGTGCTATTCAAATAATTTTTTTTAGGGCAAAAACATTTTATTTGAATAGCATTTTCTGCATTTCTGTAGGTGTGAGATGCACGTTTACATACTCTGGGTGTATTCTGCTATTGCAAAGACGCCCATTTAGGGCAAGATCATACATTTTGAAAATATGAGGAGAACGTCAAAAAAGGGACGTGGCCCCGGTCTTGGTGCTGCTGGTGGAGCTCCTGTTGCAGGGAGAGGACGTGGTCGATCTGTGCCAGCTACACGCACAAGTGAAACACCTTCCTCAGGTGCGAGTAGGCGACAGAGCCTGCAGCGGTATTTCGGCGCGCCTAATGAGGCTGTACTAATGTTGAGTCCAGAACAAGTACAGGCAATAGTAGATTGGGTTGCTGACAGTGCCTCCAGTTCCTTCACATTGCCTCCCACCCAGTCTCTTGATGAAAGTTCAGAGTTGGCACCTGCAGCCGATGTCCATCAGTCTTTCACCTCACCCCCTTGCAAATCAGCCAAGCAGTCTGAGCCCCAAAACATGCAGCAGTTTCTTCTGCTTTTTGATGACTCTGTTAGCAGGGTTTCCCAGGGCCATCCACCTAGCCCTGCCCCAGAAGTGGAAGAGATTGTGTGCACCGATGCCCAATCACTTATGTTTCATGATGAGTACATGGTAGGGCCATCGCAGCACGTCCCAGGTGATGACGAAACACAGGTGCCAACTGCATCTGTTTTCGCAATTGTGCAGACCAACAAGGAGGGCAGGGGTGAAGACTGGGTGGGAGATGTATACCAGTGTTCTGACAAAAACTGTCCGGCTATCGGATAGTGTCCGGCCACTTACTGCGCAGGCGCAGCACTTGCGCAGTACGGAGGACAAGGAGATTCACAAAATCTCTGAAGATGAATGGCGCCTGTGCTGTGAGTGCAGGTTCAAGCCCCACCATCCAAGTGGACATACGGTAGCACATAGTAACAGGGCCCCTCACGGGCTCGCTTCGCTCACCACGCTTCGGGCACGGCCTCGCTTGGCTCGGCTTCAACCTCAGAGGATGTGGCTTGAACCTGGACTCACCACGCATCGACTTCGGAGAGTTTCGAAATCCCCTTGTCCTACGTACTGAGCAAGCGCAGTACAGGGCGGACACTATCCAACGGGGAACAGAATTCAACACATCACCAGCCTTACCCAGCCATTGTTGTATTTTTGAACCAGTGTTGGCTACCTCGTCCTCCTCCACCGCCGCTTCCATCTACACCGCCACATCCACCGCCACCTCAACCTCCTACTCCATATGGACCTCGTCCTCCTAGGTCAAGATTATAATTTTTTTAATTTCCAAGTATCTTATCTATTAAATTGAATCTATTAAATCTATTAAATTGAATATTTTTTTCCAGAAAGGGCGTATTCTGGGGCATTCCCACCATATGTGTGGCATCGTGCCGTTGAGTTTCTGAGGTTCTTAATGACTTCCTGTACCTCTTCTGCTGAGAAGGGGGCCTCCAGCATATTATTTTTATTTTTAATTTTTTTAAGTTATTTCCCTATCCATATTTGTTTGCAGATCACTTGCCATGCTCTAAACAACATTTGGTTGCCATTTGCAGCCCTCTAGCCATTTTCATTACTTTTTTGGAGCCATTTTAGTCTTCAAAAGTTCGGGTCCCCATTGACTTCAATGGGGTTCGGGGTCAAGTTCGGTCCCGAACTCAAAGTTTTTTCCGCAGTTTGGCCGAACCAGCCGAACCCGAACATCCAGGTGTCCACTCAACTCTACTTAGAACCACTGACAGATTTATATTGATGTCTGTGTCCCCATTAGGAACAGAAAATGGGGGGAATTCTAAAATTTTACAGCTGTAATCAAAACATTATGGGAACCCCTGTTCTAGTGACAGTTGTACGAAGTGGAATTTCCCATCTCCTCTTATGTCCTGTTTTTTCCAAATGGGACATAGACAACAATAGAAGCCTATGAAAGATAAGTCATATTCATATTAATGTGTGCATCTAAAAAAGGAACTGAAGACTTATGAAAAAGAAATAAAATATATGCCCATTTACAGTATAATGATATAGAATATTATCCTCAGCTATTATTCAAAAACTACATATCCATGAATTATATTGTATCAGTAGAATTATAAATGTTTCAAGAAAATTGTGTTGACTATATGTGAAAGGTTCATGTCATCAAGGACAAATGTCCCAAAGTCAACACATAAAGTAAATTGCTGATATTGAATATAACATCCAAAGAGAACACTGTGCCCATCAATTGCCGCCACTGTGCCATCAAACGCAGTCACTGTGCCATCAAACGCAGCCACTGTGCCCATCAATTGCAGCCACTGTGCCCATCAAATGCTGCCACTGTGCCATCAATTAGCAGCCACTGTGCCCATCAATTGCAGCCACTGTGCTATCAAACGCAGTCACTGTGCCCCATAAAATGCAGCCACTGTGCCCCATAAAATGCAGCAACTGTGCCCCATAAAATGCTTCAAAAACACCCCCCGTCGCTGTAATTCAGGTGCCTGGCACACGAAAAGGGGCCGGGTGCCTCAATAGGGGGTGGCAGCGGTGGCCATAGTTAGATTTATGCAATGCATGAATCTTTCTATTGGTGCCAGAGGGGTGGCCGGAGAGAGGGGGCTGCGCCCGTGCGCCCTTATGGATGCACCGCCACCGGTATGAATACAAATACAGCTTTCAGTTCTCATTCAACACTGTAGAAAAACAGTATATATCAATCCCAACTGAGCAGATAGAATATTCAAAAGGAATTATAATTCATCATGTGGCATTATTCTGTGGGATGTTGCCAAATGCTGAAACCAACCAGATACACAGGCTGATGCTTGAAGGTAAAACACATCCTGTGTATGCAAACTAGCTGCCAACGAGTCTACCACTTGCTGCGCATCACATGTACTGACTTCTGCATGCATATATAAATCTGCATCACAGCTTGGTATAATAAATAATCCAATTCCATATGATAACTGCAATTACCAGCTTTGTGCAGTATACTGTGTATTATATCGACAATAAATAACTTTCAGAGCTGCTATATCTCTAGTGGAACATGTAATTTATACAGTCTGCAAGCTTCACATTGATGCAGTTCAATCAGAAGAATTGGAACAAGGTTACCCACCTTGCAACTAGAATAATGCTGTGCTGCTAAATATGTATCATGTAAGAGACATGGAGTGTAAGAGCCACTGGTCAGCCAAAGATCCACTGTACTACCAATCCCAATCCCACTCTATAAGGTATAAAAGGGAATGAGGGATGCATAATAAAGAGAACAAGGTGTTTATCCTTTATGTTTCACCATAATACAGACATCCTCGGAGCAGCCTTACCATGTCCAAAAGCCCAACTCCATTAAAAACAATCCTTAGCATGATGTCACAAAAGGGAACACTCTGCATTCCTTGCCAGTGCCAACCCACTTAAGTTCTGGATTATCTCAGGAGGAAGTGATGTGAGGAAGACGTGCCAAGCTAGAACACAAATACAGGATGTATTACCCTCCCAACTGAAAGTTTAAAAAGGAAGGTTGGGGGCATTATTTTGCCTGGATTTTTTTTTTTAAATGACATAACCATAAATATTAAATATAACTAATCTTTTGTGGGCATGAACAGGTCTTCTGATGGGTTCACACTTTTGGAATTACAGGCGTTTTACAGCTTTAGGCATTTTTGTTTAGCCAATAGAAAGCAGGGGTGGAGAGCTGCTATTTGAGCAGAAAACGCTCGTAAAACTCTCAAATCAGGCATCTATAGGGCCAAAAACGCTTGTAATCTGCCAAAACGAAGCTCATGTACTTTTTTGAGCTTCATGCGTTTTGCTTCAGACGAAAGAACACTCAAATGCAAACAGGGGCCATTGAAATTAGAGGGATTTGACTTGTTGAGCGTTTTAGAGCTACAAGCTTCAAGCAGAAAATTGCTCAGGTGTGAACGGGGCCTTAGCTGCAAAAACACTTTAGGCAGTGCCCATTAATATCAAACTCAACACCCTTCATTCATCAAAAAATATGTACAGTCTCACAAAAGTGAGTACACCCCTCACATTTTTGTAAATAGTTTATTATATCTTTTCATGTGACAGCACTGGAGAAATTACACTTTGCTACAATGTAAAGTAGTGAGTGTACAGCTTGTATAACAGTGTAAATTTGCTGTCCCCTCAAAATAACTCAACAGACAGCCATTAATGTCTAAACCGATGGCAACAAAAGTGAGTACACCCCTAAGGTGAAATGTCATAATTGGGACCAAGTGTCAATATTTTGTGTGGCCACCTTTATTTTCCAGCACTGCCTCAACCCTTTTCGGCATGGAGTTCACCAGAGCTTCACAGGTTGCCGCTGGAGTCCTATTCCACTCCTCCATGATGAAATCACGGAGCTGGTGGATGTTAGGGACCTTGCGCTCCTCCACCTTCCTTTTGAGGATGCCCCACAGATGCTCAATAAGGTATAGGTCTGGAGACATGCTTGGCCAGTCCATCACCTTTACCCTAAGCTTCTTTAGCAAGGCAGTGGTCGTCTTGGAGGTGTGTTTGGGGGTCGTTATCATGTTGAAATACTGCCCTGCGGCCCAGTCTCTGAAGGGATGGGATCATGCTCTGCTTCAGTATGTTACTGTACATGTTGGCACTCATGGTTCCCTCAATGAACTGTAGCTCCCCAGTGCCGGCACTCCCACCACCATGCTTGACTGTAGGCTAGATACACTTGTCCTTGTACTCCTCACCTGGTTGCCGCCACACACGCTTGACACCATCTGAACCAAATACGTTTATCTTGGTCTCATCAGATTACAGGACATGGTTCCAGTAATCCATGTCCTTAGTCTGCTTGTCTTCAGCAAACTGTTTGCCGGCTTTCTTGTGCATCATCTTTAGAAGAGGCTTCCTTCTGGGATGACAGCCATGCAGACAATTTGATGCAGTGTGTGGCCCATATGTCCTAACAGGACTTACAGGCTGACCCCCCACCTGTTCAACTTCTGCAGCAATGCTGGCAGCACTCCCAAAGACAACCTCTGGATATGACACTGAGCATATGCACTCAACTTCTTTGGTGGACCATGGCGAAGCCTGTTCTGAGTGGAACTTGTCCTGTTAAACCGCTGTATGGTCTTGGCCACCATGCTGCAGCTCAATATCAGGGTCTTGGCAACCTTCCTAGCCTAGGCCATCTTTATGTAGAGCAACAATTATTTTTTTCAGATCCTCAGAGAGTTATTTGCCATGTTGAACTTCCAGTGACCAGTATGAGAGAGTGAGAGCTATAACACCAAATTTAACACACCTGCTCCCCATTCACACCTGAGACCTTGTAACACTAATGAGTCACATGACACCGGGGAGGGAAAATGGCTAATTGGGCCCAATTTGGACATTTTCACTTAGGGGTGTACTCACTTTTGTTGCCAGCGGTTTAGACATTAATGACTGTGTGTTGAGTTATTTTGAGGGGACAGCAAATTTACACTGTTATACAAGCTGTACACTCACTACTTTACATTGTAGCAAAGTGTAATTTCTTCAGTGTTGTCACATGAAAAGATATAACAAAATATTTACAAAAATGTGAGGGGTGTACTCACTTTTGTGAGATACTGTATATTATCAAAATACATAATAACTTTTTTTTAAAAAAAGTCAAATAACAATAACATACACAAATACAGTATATTGGAATAAAACACAAACACAAAGGATACTTTTCCAATATTTTGTCCTTATTATCCTCAAATGTAACCATTCGGACTGCATAAGTGACATTTGCTTGAAGAAACCTTTCATGTTACTTTGCAAAGGAAAATCAGTAAAATCTATTTTGCTGAAATCACTTATCCTTACTAATAAGCTGCTATCAGAATCAAGCTACCTGCTCCCCTTCCCTCCCCATTGCTAGTTTATGCCTAGTGCTGGTCCTGTGAGTAACCTGATTGTTACATGGTCTAACACACTCTAAAATTATGGGTAGCTTTACATTTTTAAATCACTTTTTGGGGCTAACATTGTTTTGGATTTGGAAAGACAGGAAACACTTTAACACTTCATAGAGAAGCCAGGTTTCACTAGACACTTGGCTGAAAGAACTGTCAGGAACTCTAGAACAAAGCTTGGGGGCCCTGTATTTGTGTTAATTGTTTGCAGGAAGTGTGGTACTGTACTGCCCCCAGACTAGACTTCCCACCAAGGATATATAAAAGGACTGAAGAGCACATCATTCTGTAGCACATTTATTTTCAGACTTGGTCATTTTAGTGGAAAGAGCAAGATGTTCAACCTAAGGCCTCAGATCTCAAGGCACATTGTCCTTCTGTCACTGTATCTACTCACCTGTAATGCACAGTAAGTAACGAATATGTGATTTATTTGTACAATTACCTGTACACTCTGTGAGTTACCTTTGCACTTTGAACTAAGAAAAAAAAAATGAAATACAGAAGTAGGTAATTTCGAAATCTAATTGGAAAGGTATTGGACAATTTAAAATTCAATGTGCTTGTAATATATTTGTTAGTAATGCATAAATTGAAATCCATTTTGTTTTGCAGGACATCGTATTACATTACTGCACCTCAGTATGTAATTCCTGGTGTGAATACAACCCTTGCTGTTCACGTGTTTGGAGAGAAATACGCTGAAATAAATGTGACTGCAGGAATTGCGGCTGGTTATAATGTTCTTGTCCAAGCATACAAGATTATCAGTAATGGTGAGTTGGAATACCTTTTATAGAAAATATTTTTCTTTAGGGCCCATTCACACTACAATGCACAGTCTATGTGCTTTCACAATTTTTATGTGTTTAGATAATTTTTTATGCGTGTTTCTGTAATATTTTAAGTGCATTTTTCTGCACAGTCCTTTTCTTTAAAGACATGTTTCCTCTGACCTAATTGTTGTGGATGAGAGGAGCATTTGTGTACATTTATGCACAATCAGCACAAAGAAACACAGGTAACTACACATAGTGTGAATGGGCCCTTAAAAAATGTAATTGTAGCAGACAGGTAAATCTAACGTTGGGTCCAAAGTCATCAGGCTTACTCGATTAGATATAAGTTTTGATCTTTTTTGATCTTTTTTGTTCATAATACTGCAGTTATCAGAAATGTGATTGGATGATACAGGTTACTACACAATGGATATAGTGATTGCACTTTGCACTAACTTATCGATTAAGCCTGTGTAAAGCCAAAACTGAAGTTTTAAAGCTGGCCATACATTATACACTTTTCTTATAGTGCAAGCACCTGTCTGATAGCATACCATTTGAAAGTGTTTAAGTTTGACCTCCTATTATATGGTTTTGGTAAATTGTATAATGTATGGCCAGCCTAAGTCACTGATGCCAGTTTTTCTTTTTCTTTTCAGACTCTATTGACATACTCACTATTCCAGCAGTAAGTACCAAATTCCATACTCTGTTAGTAACATGAAAGGATTATTGCCTGAACAAAAAGTGTATATAAGGTTGTTAATGTGTTTGTTAGAGTTATAAAATGATAAACAGTTGTGTACAGGGTGTTTCAAGAAATTGTAACATTAAGGCTTAGGGCTACAATGATAACATAAACTTTAAATGTTTTATAGAGATAAAGAGGCTGATTTACTAAAGGTGGTGAGAATGTTCACACAAAAAGATTCTCTTCAATTTTCTAATCCAATTAGATTATTGAAGATAATTGTCAATTTGTGTGAACATTCTCAACTCCTTAGTAAATGAGTTCTGTTATCTCTTTTTAGTGCTATTGCAGGATATTTTGGATGACTTTTATAGGATTAAGCTTGCAGGTGTATACTTAGATTTGGGAAAATCATCCAACAGTCTCAAGAATGAGCAATTGCCTATTCAAATCTATAGAGTAAATTAACTGCTAATAAACCATGAAAGATTACTTTGCAATTAAGTTGACAATCTTTAGGGGTCACCATAAACCGTGCAATCTGACCATACAATTTTTGCAAGCATCTACTTTAGATTTTCCAAAACCATATAATATGTGAGGACCTAGTTGAATATATCCAACCAAACTGTATCCAATCAGGCAGGCCCTTTTATTACAAAGTTTCTGGTAGAGCTAAAGGAAATTGTACAATTAGATGGTAACATGTGTGGTGAGTTTTGTAATGTGAGCAAAACAATCAGCACGATCTACAGCTAGCCACTCGCTTTACAATCTTATTGCTCCATCTCTGTTTAATATCCATTATCTCTAGCGAGCAGGGCCCTCTGATTCCTCTTGTACCAAATTGTTATGTAATTGTAATGTCTGCCTTTATTTTGTTAAGCGCTGCGCAAACTGTTGGCGCTATATAAATCCTGTATAATAATAATATAATAATAATAATTATATTTTGTATGTTCTTCAAAATATATCCAATATAGTCTCTCACACTGCATAGAAGATGGTAAATTTAAAGGAGATTGTACAAACTTGTTTTAATGTGTATAGTCAGCTTTATTCAGCCAATCACGAGAATAAAAATCATCTATGTAGGCACATTTTTAGTGGTGCAGTTTTGTCGTGATTGTTGTGCGGTAGAATCTCAGGGCAAACATGACAAGCCGCATCCCATGAAGCTTGTCACCCAAAGAAGCTTCTGCTCCTTTTTAGACAACAAGATTCACGCGTTATGGTTTGCCGCAGGTACTGCGCGACAATCACAGCAAAATGAGATGCTATTAAAAATGAATGGCACCTAAACACGTGTTACATTTTGCTACAGTTGCAGTGTGATTTGGAATCGTGGGCAGAATTGCAACGATTCTGCCTGAAATTCAAAGTTGTGAAGTGTGAATGCAGCCTTAGATTTGGTGGCTGCATTTGTTTTCTTTTTAAGGCTTCTTTATCTATATCTCCCCTGGTGATCTGGCCAGTAACACACTTCCTGTCTTATGGCACGTACAAATGGTCAGATTTTCTGACAGGAAATGTTGGATGTGAGCTTGTTGGCTGAAAGTCAGACCATGTGTATGCTCCAGGTTCTCAAATTTTCCGCCAACAAAACGTTGTTTTCGGAATTTCCAATCCCTTGTACACAAGTCCATCACACAAAAGTTTACGCATGCTCGGAATCAAGCTGAAAGAGCCGCACTGGCTCTTGAACTTCCTTTTTCTCGGCTCGTCATACCTCTTGTACGTCACCACGTTCCCACGTTCGTAATTGTTGGCCAACATTTGTGTGACCGTGTGTGTGCAAGACAAGTTGGAGCACACAATCTTCGAACATGAATCCACGGTTTTGTTGTCGGAAAGTCCTATCGTGTGTACAGGGCATTAGGCTGCATTCACAACTGAGCATAAGGATTTTAAAGAGTCATTATTTGAGCTTTTTTGAGTGTTTTTGCAAGTGTATACAGGTGTTTTTAGAAGTGAATTACAGGCCTTTTACATGTGTATTTAAGCTTCAGGCTTTTTGTTTTAGCCAACGAAAATCACTGGGGGGAGGAGATCAGGTAATATAGGCTAGAAAATGCCTGGAAAAAAGCTAGACATAGGCGTTTTTAGGTGTTCCCATTGAAAACCATGAGGCCAGAAATGCTCAATTCTGCCTGAAAATTAGCCCCTGCTCTATGCTTACCACAAATCCCGTAGTCCCTAGTCCATCTCAAGAGCAAGCGAGAGGGTGGCTACATCTTACATACAGCAGGACCATGGACCTAGCCAGCCTCTAACAGGAAGTCAGAACACTGCAGCAAAAAAAATAAAAATTGGAGGAGGGTGAGAGCAAAGAAAGGTACTTTTTTGACTTAAGAAAACATACTTTAATAAAATTTTCTTTTTTTTTTTTAAATCAGAGTTTATTTAGTTCAATCAAGTAGATTAGAAGACTCTACAGTCCATTCATCATAGGTGCTGGAGAGTAAAGCTGGCCATACATGGACTGAAATTTGTCAAATTCAGCAGGGACTGGCTGAATTTCGATCTATCTTTGGCCCTTCCTGTTCATCCTTAACTGTCCTGCTGAAATATTTCCATTCAATCAGTGCTTGCAGCCAACCAGCTGCAGCTCTGATCATTGCATTCTGACAGCGGGACTTCCCTGCTCTCAAAATACAATGATACAGCGGGAAGGATTCCCACATCCACATTGAATGTGTGGATGGGAAAATTGGGTCAGTTTTTTTCTGAACGAAAAAAAAAACGGACTCATATATGGCCAGCTTAAAGTGGAGGTCCGCCCACCGCTGCAAAAATTAAAAGCCAAAAGCTACACATACTGCAGGTGCTGGCTTTGAATAATAGGACACTTACCTGTCCTGGTGTCCAGCGATGTCAGCACTGCAGCTGATGTTTTCATCAGCTGTCAAATGCAGCCGCCACCATTGCGAGTAAGGGAACCCAGCAGTGTAGCCTACTGCGCATGCGCGAGGCTCCGCTCCTCTCTCCTACTGGCCTGGTGGCAGGGGAAGGAAAAGGGAGCTGAGCGGTGACATCAACAGCCGAGGCTGTGGCTCCCGGGAGTGGGAACAAGATGCCTGTCAAAGAAAGGTATTCGCTCCCCCTTCCCCAAATGTGGCACCGGTGGGGGGAGGAGACAAATGAGCAGAAGTTCCACTTTTGGGTGGAACTCCGCTTTAATGAAGGAAAGCACAGTGGCAGAAGATCTATATTTGACCAACTCGAAATTTCAAATTGTGCAATATTTATTTGTGTATTGCAGATTCCAGCAAATTCTTCTACTTCAGAAAATTATCTACTGCTTGTGAATGGATGTTTCAAGAGTACGTTAGTATTTACCGAACAAAAGCAAATAGGGATTCTAACAAAGAAGATGTCCATGTTTATACAAACCGACAAAGATGTCTACAGTCCTGGAGAAACTGTCCACATTAGAGTGATTTCTGTAAGTCGTGACTTGAAGCCCTACAATGGAGATGTGGACCTTGAGATACAGGTAGGCATTGTTACTTGTTTATCACATGCAGCTTTTTAAAAAATACAGTTGATCTGCAGACACTTCATCATAGAAATACTGTATATTCATTTGGTTTATTGATTTTTGCTTTTCTTTACATAATGAAAGGATCCCAACACCAATATTGTGCAACAATGGTTAAAAATTAAATCAGACCTGGGAGTTGTATCTACAGATTTCTCTCTGACTAGCACCCCTATTCTGGGCAATTGGACCATTCGAGCAAAATCTTATGTAAGTAGACACTTGTATCTCATTCACTATACAACTAAACTGAAAAATCCCAATAAACACGAATGTTAAAATTATCAAGAAACACATTTGGTAATTGGAAAGCAGAACATTGATAAGAGTCATAAAGTAGTAAGGGTTTTTTTTTAATCCATTTTTTAGAAATATCATCCAACATTCATAGTCATAGCTATATAGCTTACTAAAAATTTGCAGTGATTTAATTGTTCGGGATCTTTTGGCATTGCTGCATTACACAGCTATTTTTCGAAAAATATAAAATCAGCTGTCTTCACTGATATCAATGCGTCAGAAACATCCTACTTACTATGCTCACTAGTGGTATTTTTTGCAAACTTTAAAACATAAAGGCTATGCAGTAAACAAAACATTTTTTACATGATATTCAGAGACATGTGTAGTCATAGAGTTAAACATTTTGTTAATTTAGGATACCAAAATTCACATGCATTTTGCTTTTAAGGAATTTAAAACATTCCTGAGATCCTTTTGAAACTTGTGGTTTACTGTTGGCCCCCTTGCTGAGCTTCTTCCAACTGATTTTAAATCCCTATTACTTTGGATGGGTTTGAAAAGCAGTTTTGATTAATATTAATAGGGGTCTACAAAAGCCTTTATAAAAAGTGTTACTGTTTCTGAAAGTGTACAGTACTGTTTTTCTTACAAAAAGAAGGTAAACGGTCCAATAGCTACTTTTGCAATCATAGAGAATATACCAGTAGTGGTACCATTACCTATGGCAATACAGCCCCGATATTTGATTTTAAAGAGAGTTTAAGTTAAGCAGTTATATTTGTGGCTTAATTCTGTTTTTTTTTAATCTAATTTGCAGAGCAATGTGTTCTCTACTTTATTCTTTGTCAAAGATTATGGTATGTATCATTTTATTTTAGATCTCCGTTTATTTTGGATGTCTCTGACATGTAATTAATGCACATTTGTATAGTTTAAATTCTCAGGTAAAATATATATGGTGCTAGGGTGTGCTCTAGTAACAACCTGGGACTATTTAAAAGAACTATTCTAGGTTATACCAGGTTAGACTGGTAACCAAGCGGTATCGTCTTTTTATTTTATAAGATCGCGGTAAAAATAGATTCAAAACATTTGTACAACCATATGTTGTCATCAAATATGGCAAACATTTTCTTTCATCATGCTTATAATTCAACATGTTTCGCCATTAGTCACTAGTAATTTCACCACGCTTTTTCCTGAAGAAGATAGAATGGTGAAACATGTTGAATTATAAGTGTAATAAGAAAAATGATTTCCATATTTGATAGATGACAACATATGGTTTTAATTCTTTTTGTGATTAAATAAATATTGTTGTTTTTAAAAATGATTGGTTTAATTATCTGTCTATGCACCTAAAAAGTCCTGCATCTCCTACCTTTGCTCTCAGTTTTCCATACAATGGGATGTTGGGTCTATAAGTACTGATAATCTGGCCATGTCCACACAATTTACCAGTTTTTTTTTATTTTACATTCAAACATAATCATAACAGTATTAGTAATGTAATGATTATTCTTTGCATCATCACTCATATGTGAGGCAAAAAAATATTTTCATTATGCTGTACACACGGTAAACAAAAAAATGATATAGGCAGTGCAATGTAGAGTTACAAATTGTTATAAAATGGTAAAATCTTTATTTATTGTGCTAACTAAATTGCTCATAAATAACTAGTATCTGATATCTAATTTTTTCACAGGCTTTCCAAAATTTATTGTAACACTGGATTCTCCACAATTTTATGTTGTTTCAAAGATGCTCAACCTGACTGGTACTGTTACAGCAAAGTAAGCCAATCTCTCTCTCTCTGTCCCTTTCATTTAAGTTGTTGGATGTGTGGTTATACCAGGGACATTCATAGTTATAAGCGCAAGCTAACAGCCAGGGATGAGCAGGGCTATATAGAATTGAAGAACCCCTGGCAGTTTTCATTTTTTTCACAACCCCAGTCACTGCCACATCTACCTGCAGATCAGCAGAAATAAACGTAAAATTAGTAACATAAAAAAGGAATTCATATACTGAATAATATCCTTACATGTATTGACCACAGTCATTAGAATATTTCATTGCGAACCTTTAAAAGTATCATATGCACAATTTATCATACTATAACAAATCCATGCCAGAATATAACAACGACAAACAATTTGGCTTGAGAAAACAATGTGCCAAATGATCAGAGGCAAAAAATCTGTGCTAAAATAAGGACCAAATGAAGCGGATACAGTAAAATACATAGGCTCCAGTTAGAATAATTAGGTACACTGGCTATTTGGCTCTTAGGATTTACTAAGCCAATATATTATCAACAATTCTCTAATTTGTGCCCTTACCTAAAATTTTATTTTACAAGATAATGTGACAAGATCAGTTTCTTCATATTCTTGGTGACCGGATTATATATTTGCTATGGATAATCTGTTGAAATGTAAGAAAACAGAACATGTATCTTATTTTAATCCCAATGCATCTCATATATTCACATTTGTATTTTGCATTCAGGTATTACTCTAGTAAACCACTAAAAGGAAATGTAACGGTAACAGTGAAGCCTTCATATGGTCAAGATGTAAGTGAAGTTAAGGAAACATATCAGGTATGTTCATGGTTTTCTATTTGTTAACTTAATTTCAGTATTCCTATCCTTTTCCTAAGTATATAAAGTATGGGATGTGCAGTACATAACACCCCACTACAAGCCAAAAGGTATCATGCAAACTAAAATATAAAAACTACAAATATGCCTGTTTGTATCTTTATTTCCAAATTTTCCAGAGTGGATATCCATGAATAACAGTAGGGCTTTTTTTTTTTTAAAATATGACAGGCTAAAAAATAATTGAGAAAGACGCTATCAAACCCAATTTATATCAGCCTGCCACAACAGGTATACTGGTCAGAGAATCAGTGAGCAGTGGACCCCTGCAATGCTGATACTAACAGTTTCCTCCTATAAGACTGAATGCCATGGAGGAAGCTGAAGATCACAAACTGTTGATTTTCCAGGCCAATCAAAAATTGTAACTGGCGAAAAAAAGCTATAACACAAAACAGTATTGTGAGCACAGAAAAATCTTCAAGCTGATAATCACAGGTTGTCAATAAGAAAAGACAAGAAAAAGTTCAAGGTTAGAGTTAAGCCTCCAGGCTCAGTATCGGTTTGTAATAACAAAGGCATCAACCTTTATTTTATTTTTTTGTTATAACATTATTTTTTAGATTTAGAGATTATCAAACTGAAATGCTCAGGCACTCGGATATCTCAATCACCTATAATCTATTTATTGCTGAGATATGTAATACAACTATCCATTTTTATGTTTATGACTGATACCTTTTCACCATCCCTATACTATAACCAGCAAAAATCATTTTATGCATAGAGGGCACAAAATGGCATAGTGTTTACATAATTCAATAAGATCCACAATTTGGAATGTCACATATCTGTTTTTTGTATTCCTGTATATAGATCTCAGGATCTTTAAGCTTCAGTTTTCCATACACGGAAATAGAAAAGGCTGTAAATCTGCAAGGAATAAATATAACAGCTTCAGTAACAGATCAAGTCTCAGGTAAACTGAATACAAATATCCATTTATTTATTTTAATTAATTGCTTTGAAAGTATGATTATGCTTCTATAATATTTCCTTTATTCATATAGGTATTGTGTTAGAAACATCATCCTTTATATGGGTAACAAATTTTGAGTATGAAATGAACTTCATTGGCCAAAATCCAGCATTCATGCCTGGTGGAAATTTCACAGCTAAGGTAGGTTAAAACAAAATCGAGGGGCTGACTCATGTTTGCACTGCTACTGACAATTTCAACACTGGCCATGACCAATGGGTGAAACAAATGTATTAGCTCACCTGATTGTACATGAACTGACTTTCTAGTGGCTTTTGCTGCCATGAGTTAGACTAGGAAATGGGAAGGGCAAAGCTGAGTAGTGAAAATAGAGCGTATCGAAAAGGCGGTGATAAACATGAATCATTGCTGGCTAACACTGTTTCTAAATCCACTATATTACAAATGGTCAGTACTTCTTATAGGTAAATACGTACCGATGGCACATTTATAAACCTGTATGGGCATTATCCTAAGCACAAGTACATATTAACCTCTTTATGCTGGTGAAAGTTTGTTTTTAAATGAGCCACTATACCTGAGGCCAATAGGAGGAATTATAATGCAGCACTGTGATTAGCTGAACAGTGATGATGTCTTCAGTAGCCTTTCCCAGCAGCTCCTGATCATTGATATTAGGACCATTAGCTGTCCATGACAGCTCGATTATAGTGCTGATGGAGCCCAACCTAGAACAAGACAGCAACATATATGTGGCAGCTGGGCATTAAGACCAACCTGCCATGCCACAGCATATATGCGTACTGATGTCTTAAAGAGGAAGTAAACCCTCCTCACAAAAAAAATGGAACCTGCAAGGCAAAGGCATAATGAGCTAGTATGCATAGCATACTAGCTCATTATGAATAACTTACCTGAGAACGAAGCCCCCGAAGCGCCCCTCGTCCACATCCTCCTCTGCCACCATCGATACAGGAGTGACTTCCGGGTCTCGCCACTCCATCGCGGTGATTCGCTGGAGCGGCGATGACGTCACTCCCGCGCATGCGCAGGAAAGCGCCATATCGCATGCGCCGTAGACAGCGATGCCTCTTTTTTTATAAATATCTCCTAAACCTGCATGGTTTAGGAGATATTTATTGGACCTACAGGTAGGCCTTAATCTAGGCTTACCTGTAGGCCAAAGTGGTTTTTGGGGGGGGTTACTTCCTCTTTAAAGGGATTAACATATTACTAAAAAACTCTTTTAGAATTTTGTAAGAAAAAATCTTTTTTTGTAATGTGCATATCATTCAAATGCTTGAATGCCCATGTGAAGGATAAAAAACATAGCAGGCATTTGGTTATATAAACATTAAGACAGATATATTTAAGGATTTGAGTATGTTCACTAAATAAAATGTGTGAAGTTTCAATAAAATTGTTAAATCATGTAAAGTGAATCTTCACACAGTGGCTCAGAATATAACTATTTACTTTTTTATATAAGTCTTTTTAATTTTGATGAATACTACACAATAAATATCCTCAATGTATATTACACGATATACAATTTTCAGTCTGATCTTAAAACTGGGTGAGCACTTTGATTCAAAAATTGCTTAGGCAGACTGTAGGAATGTTATGTTTTATTTAAAGTGTTTGTAAACCTTCACATATACCCAGTGAAGTGACTGGCCCCAGGTGATACACAATGGTGAAACAAAGCCTCCTACATAAGATGTACCTGTTTATCTGCAGTCTTCTCTTCTCTATATCTGTTCAAAGGGCTGAATATTTAAAGCTTGTCTGAGAATTGAGAAAAAGGGGGGGGGGAGAACTGAAGTCACACTCTGCAGAGCTTAGTGAGGAGAGCTCTGAGAGCTGTTTGGATTGAAGGGAAACACCCCCCTCACACAGCACAGAGGAGCAGAGACAAGTACACACTATAGAGGGATATGCTTTGTTCATATTTCATGTCTGAGGTTTACAACCACTTTAAGAATCGTCCATCTCCCCCAGAGCCTATTGGAAATATAAGAGCAGCCAAATATTTCATACACATATTTAGGAGCACATTTGTAACCAATTTATGCATTGACTAACAAATATGCATGCTTTTTCTTACAGATTCAAATACAACGGATTGACAAAAAATCGTTAACTGAACAAGAAAGGCAGGAAATGGTAACAGTTAACATAACCTCTGATACACAGACAGTTCAACGGCTATATGTAATCCCAGAAAGTGGAATTATCACTGTGCAGTTTCCAGTCTATTTATCAGTACGTGGAATGAATTCTATAAATATTATGGTGAGTAAAGAACTAATAAAAAAAAAGATTTTTCAAGTTAGTATCTCTAGGTCTAATTATTTTCCCTAATACTATATGATATATGCTATAATTTCCTGACCTCTAAGTTAGGATAAATATCCATGAAAAAAACAGGAAAGGGAGTGAGAATTTTTTTTCTAATAGGGACAAATCCTGCGACAAAAAACTGACAGGTGTTCTAACAATTCACCATACTACCTAAAATGAAATATATTTTGGCTGGAGATGGGCTTTAATGATGTACATGTTCTTATTCATTAGATAGTAGCTGAATGATATCAGTTTTAAATCATTTATAAACTTTCTTTTTTTATTATTTAGGCTCAGTACCAGAATACAACTTCAAGTTACACCACCAATGATGTATTTTCCTACAATCCTCTTGTTGGACTTCAAACACCAGATTCAACATTAAAGGTAATAGTTTTTTGTTTTGTTTTGCCCTTTAAGAATTTTTTTCTACCATTGAAACAATTACATCATAATAGAAGCTTTGTTATAGCTTATATAAGCATAGATATCTGCTAACTAATATCAAAACTAGAAATGAAAACTAAAGGTAATTTTTTTTTTTTAATAAAAAACATGTCATACTTACCTCCACTGTGCAGCTTGTTTTGCACACAGTGGCCTGATCCTGCTCTTTTGAGGTCCCTCGGCGGCTGTCTCGGCTCCTTCCCGCATCAGATAACCCCCCGAGAAAAGCGCTCTCCAAGTAAGCGCTCTTACCTTGCAGGTGCGCTCCCGAGTCCAGCATTCGGCGTCCATAGACACCGATTGCAGGACTCAGCCCCGCCCCCCGGCAGCTGCGTCATTGGATTTGATTGACAGCAGTGGGAGCCATTGACGTTTGATATTGTAGGCCTATAATTCTTAGGAATATAATACTTAAATCTATCCAAACAAGACTCTAGTAGACATCCCGGGTATGATAAAGTTTGAAACACAAAATCATAAATTATAATATAATAAATGACTATAAATAATTATAACAAATAATAATAACATTTATTCAATAATGTAATCAACTCAAAAATACTGAAATTCGCTCAGTTGCAGAATTGTCGCCGTCATGTCTGTCAGTGTTTGATGACAAATTTATCCACGAATCACTATCGCTCAATTCTGCAAGTGATTCTAATTTATTATTGCTGTTTTCTAGCTGGTCTAAAACTGCTTTTGATGTAAAGGGACACTTTTGGTTGCTATGGACATTCTCAAGTTTCCAGGCAGAAAGAACAGTATATATAATATAAAAGTGCATGCAGGGCACTGAACAAAGCACTAGGGACAAAGGGGAGGTGAAATTATTTGAAACATGTAATCTGTAAGATTACAGTGTACTGTATGTATTACGCTTTTTGCACTTTTTGAATTTGGCGCCCGGCTTCGTCCCCATGTGTCATCCCCATGCAGGGAACAAAGCCCGGCACAGTGATAAATCGAGAAAAGTACACAGCCCGCACACATAGTGGGGAGACATCGCAGGATCTGGGGACAAGGTAGGTAACTTTGCCTGGATCCTGCAATGTAATCCTGAGTGTGGCTCTGGGTTACCGCTTTTGGTAATGAAAATTCACCCGAGCCACACTAGGGATTACCACTAGGGAGGTTAAAGTGAAGAAAAAAAGAGGGAAAAAATTGCACCGGAACACATCAAAGATGCATCTGGACTGCGTTTCTATGGTGTGAACTGGCCCTAATAGTATGCTTATCATGAAAGTAAAGGTAAAACACAATACTTCCCAATGTAAATATATGTATATTTTTAATATAGGTTGGAATACCATTTGAAGTACAAGTTGATGTCCAGGTGAAAGTTCAGCATATTTATTACACAGTAAGTATGTGATCAAATCTTATTTAGAATGTGCTTAGAAGGGCAACATGCTTTCTACTGCTACTGAAAAATGATACTTTATATAAAAATGTCTCATGCATATGATCATGTATCAAATAATAGAACTATTTCAATGTTGCTTAATATCTAAATTTACCAAATGCTTTTTTCCTTTGCAGGTTGTATCCAAAGGATTGGTAGTGGTGGCTGGGAAAAACAGGACAACGTTTAGCCTCACACCAGAAAACTCTTGGGCTCCCACTGCTGAACTGTTGGTGTATTTGATTAGTGTTGGAAAAGATAAAAATAAATACAATAGAAAAATCATGCAGATTTCGAAAACACTCAATATTAAGGGGACATTGAATCAAAAGGTAACTAGAACACAAAATATTTTTTCAAAAAAAACTTAAAATCGTACAACATTATTTAAATGTTAAATATTATTTAAAATCTTAAAATATTATTTATCAAATTAAGTTTTAAGATTTAAATCCACTTTGTAGTTGATACTTTGATAAAACATTTTTATTTCTGTTCATCCTTTAGATGGGTTTATCTTGGAGTAAAAGCACAGCTAAACCACTGGAACAGGTATCATTGATTGGCAATGTGGAAGATTCTCGCTCATTGGTGGGACTGTGCATTGCTGACAAAAGTTCCACAATTATCAAAAGACAAAATGACTTAACAACAAGTAGGGTAAGTATGATGGAAAATAACATGGCTGATATACAGTACTAAAATAGGACATTTTTATAATGGCTTCTGTGTGCTTGAATATAATTTTTAGTACAGGTCAATACATTTCTTATTTTTTTTTTGTGTAAGATGTTGCAATATTTTGAGATGTGTATCTATACGTTATTTATACTGTTCTATACACAGTCCCTGCTGAAAGTGAGCTATATAGGATACAAATTAATTGAGTGACAGTAAAGCACTAGCCAAATAAATAAAAAATAAAAAAAACAATCCAGCATGAAAGTATAATATCTAAACATGCTACCATGAGCATTAAAATATATTGTAAAATATACTTTGCAAAGCAAACTGATGGTTATATAATTTTTTTATCTTTAGCAATTAAATATTTGACACAGGGTCCTTTTTATGACACTCATCTTGTAGAGGATGCTGGCTTTTCTAAAAAGAAACTCTAACCAGTACTATTTTACTCTACAACATCTCATAATCATTTCTTATATAATAAGGATAGGAAAGGGCCAGATAGGGGTAGCACTAGTATAAATAGTATTTTAAACATTGTAATAATGCTTAAGCACTGTTTTTATTATATATATATATATATATATACACACACACACACACATATATATATATATATATATATATATATATATATATATATATAATACACAGATTATCTCACAAAAGTGAGTACACCCCTCACATTTTTGTAAATATTTTATTATACCTTTTCATGTGACAACACTGAAGAAATTACACTTTGCTACAATGTAAAGTAGTGAGTGTACAGCTTGTATAACAGTGTACATTTGCTGCCCCCTCAAAATAACTCAACACACAGCTATTAATGTCTAAACAGCTGGCAACAAAAGTGAGTACACCCCTAAGTGAAAATCTCCAAATTGGGCCCAATTAGCTATTTCCCCTCCCCGGTGTCATATGACTCATTAGTGTTACAAGGTCTCAGGTGTGAATGGGGATTAGGTGTGTTAAATTTGGTGTTATCGCTCTCACTCTCTCATACTGGTCACTGAAAGTTCAACATGGCACCTCATGGCAAAGAACTCTGAAAAACTCTGAAAAAAAGAATTGTTGCTCTACATAAAGATGGCCTAGGCTATAGGAAGGTTGCCAAGACCCTGAAACTGAGCTGCAGCACGGTGGCCAAGACCATGCAGTGGTTTAACAGGACAGGGTCCACTCAGAACAGGCCTCGCCATGGTCGACCACAGAAGATTAGTGCAGGTGCTCAGCGTCATATCCAGAGGTTGTCTTTGGGAAATAGACATATGAGTGCTGCCAGCATTGCTGCAGAGGTTGAAGGGTGAGGGATCAGCCTGTCAGTGCTCAGACCATACACCGCACACTGCATCAAATTGGTCTTCATGGCTGTCAGCCCAGAAGGAAGCCTCTTCTAAAGATGATGCTCAAGAAAGCCTGCAAACAGTTTGCTGAAGACAAGCAGACTAAGGATATGGATTAATGGAACCATGTCCTGTGGTCTGATGAGACCAAGATAAACTTATTTAGTTCAGATGGTGTCAAGCGTGTGTGGCGGCAAAGAGGTGAGGAGTACAAAGACAAGTGTGTCTTGGCTACAGTCAAGCATGGTGGTGGGAGTGTCATGGTCTGGGGCTGCATGAGTGCTGCCAGCACTGGGGAGCTACAGTTCATTGAGGGAACCATGAATGCCAACATGTACTGTGACATACTGAAGCAGAGCATGATCCCCTCCCTTCAGAATGGGCTACAGGGCAGTATTCCAAGGTGATAACGACCACCAAACACACCTCCAAGATGACCACTGCCTTTCTAAAGAAGCTGAGGGTGAAGGTGATGGACTGGCCAAGCATGTCTCTAGATTGAGCATCTGTGGGCCATCCTCAAATGAAAGGTGGAGGAGCGCAAGGTCTCTAACATCCACCAGCTCTGTGATGTTGTCATGGAGGAGTGGAAGAGGACTCCAGTGGCAACCTGTAAAGTCCTGGTGAACTCCATCCCGAAGAGAGTTAAGGCAATGCCGGAAAATAATGGTGGCCACACAAAATATTGACACTTGTGGACATTTTTATTTAGGGGTGTACTCACTTTTGTTGCCAGCGGTTTAGACACTAATGGCTGTGTGTTGAGTTATTTTGAGGGGACAGCAAATTTACACTGTTATACAAGCTGTACACTCACTACTTTTCTTTGTAGAAAAGTGTAATTTCTTAAGTGTTGTCACATGAAAAGATATAATAAGATATCTACAAAAATGTCAGGGGTGTACTCACTTTTGTGAGATGCTGTGTATATATATATATATATATATATATATATATATATATATATATATATATATATATATATATAAAAATATGTATATTGATTGTATTTATCTTTTTTTCCCAAATAGATTTTCGATTATTGCGCTAAACCAGTAACCTGTAATCTGTTTTTCTTTTTAGGTTTATCAGGAGCTAAATTCATATAATATGGTAAGTACTACAAACACTGACATCAACATTACAAGCATTAAATCTTCATTTTACTATTCTATTATCCTCTGAAATGCAACTAATTACAGAGGGAGGATCAGAGCTCAGTTGGGGTTCTATTGCTTTGTGCAGTGCCTTTGGCTTGACACTATGGACATGAGCATTGGTGTAACATGATCAGTGCACTGCTGCTTTTATTGTCTGGTCAGAAGGTTGGGTTTTGGTCCTTGACCAGTCACTTAAAGTGACACAATACACACACTGTTTAATTTACATTATCTCTTCTCTTTATGGATATGGATGAGGGCACTGTATTTACGGTATTTTAATTTTTATAAAGGAGCTTCTTGTCCTCTGCTGCTGGTCACATATTAAAAAAAAAAAAATGGAATACAGAGAAAATATACAGAATAAATATCAGTTAAATGTTTTAAATCATCATAAAAATATGTATTTGAACTCAAATCTTTTTGTGCAAAAATGTGGTGTGTTCTATCTAGGGGGAGGTTCTGCCAATCACAGCCTGTTTCATACCCATACAACTTGTGTATATCGTTTGTATGTGCTTAGAATTACAGGAAGGTGATGCCTCCATTAATTAACATGTATGATCTTGCTCCAATAGCTTTTAGCTTTTTGGTGGGCATTGATGAGGAGGGAGGGACTGGGCTGTCATTTACCATTGTGTACACTCCCACATGTGTGACTCTATAGTCGTGTGGGTTGCACAGATAAGAAAAAGGAGAAAATTAACAGCTTAGAAGGGAACTAAAACGGAAGCATGCTCAGTAAATGTGGCAACGGCTGGTCTACACCATTTCTGGCTGCAGACAAGGAGGGAGGAACAGTGAACAGTAGGATCAACCAGGTTTTTTGCAGAACACAGAAAATAAATCCCATAGTGAGTGAGTAAGTATGAACAGCATGTAATAAGGGCAATTACTGACAGCTTTTAATGATGTTAGTTTAATGACACTTTAATTGTGAATCAGAAAATGTTATGTTCATGCTGTGTTAACAATGGAGATAATTCATTTAGTCACTGTTTTCCTAGCGTCTACTAGGTATTTTAGAAAGCCTTGGCAACTCTTGGTAACAGTGAAATTTACCCTTCCTCACAAAGTTTAAAAAATAACAAGTTGGCATAAAGAAGAGGGATGTGTAATGGTTTCTGGTGAGGCCACTGTTTAAAGTGGTTGCTGTGCAGAGGGTATCCTTCCTGTGGGGACTTCTTTGGGTTGATTTACCAAAGGCAAAAAGACTGTGTACTTTTCAAGGGATTTCCCCCAGAGTTTAGTAAAGAAGGCAACGATCTGTTGACTTCCATCATCCAATAATGTACAAGTAGAATGCTGTTTTTTTTATTCCATGCACATGATTAGGAACTCTTTCCAAAGTGAACGTACGGCTTCTAAATTCTTTCCTTTATAAAATCAGCTTTAACCTTCTCTCTTTCTTCATCTCCGCTGCTTTAGACAGTAGTCTAAAAAGGTGGTAATGCAAAAATATTTGAACCTAAATTGTAAGTGTTATGTTTTATTGCTACCCCCTTACTCTTATGTCCTAGGTACTGGTCCATAAGTGTTTTACTGTAAATATGGCCTAATAACTATAATAGATCCATTCTGTATGTTTACTACTCTATCATTTTTCTTAACAGGGTGCTCCATTTGGTTTGACTAATGCTGATGTTTATAGACCAAGACCACCCTGTAAGTTTTTATTCAATACTTAATATAAGGAAAATGCAAGCAAATGTAATATTTCAGATTAGCTATGTCTAGAACATATAAGCATTACAATTACATCTTACATTGTAAATGTGCATTTAAATGCTTACTACAAATGTATGGGTTTATGTTATGTTGGCTTCATAACCCTGTCTTTTAGTTCACCTAAAAGACACACATAGCATAAGGGTATTAGTCTGTATTAACATTAAAGATACCAACTGCATAATTATATATGGTATACGTATAATATTTCAAGCAGAGTAGTGTTTGCATCTACAATCTATTGCTCCTTCATTTAATGTCTATGAAGTACTTGCAGGCAACATCAAACAGGGCATCTAAGGGAATAAGATAATCTTGTCTGAATGTTAGTTTCCCCCCTGAAATGTTAGTGAAGGTGTGTCTTTAGTGTGCCTGCCACTTCCTTCTGCAAAGGCTAAATACAAAAAGGTCACCCAAGCTGTGTGTGTTTAGGCCTATGCCAACACATTCAGGTGTCTAAGGGGGATCAGAATGTGTCTACAAGTCTGACCACAATCCAGTGTCTATGGATACCTTAAGTAAGAGACCGAAACACAGTATATGCCAAATGTGACAAAAGTATGAAACAAAATAAAAGCAAATAGTGCATTTGAATTGCTGTATTATTAAGGAAAATTGAATTGTCAAAGCTTAATTTCCAAACAGTGGGTATGGGGTGACACTACTGTAATGTTTCTTTAATGTACATTTAAAAAAAAAAAAAAAAAAAATAGATTTCTAAAGAGCTAAATATTTTTAAAGACCATTTCATTCATTTTAGTTTTAGCTCCTCATGCTGCAAGGAGGACTAACATTACTCCAAGAAAAGATGAATCTGTATTTCCAATCATTTGGATTTGGTTGGAGACCAACATAAGGTATGTTAGAGTGAAACTGTCATTCTTTGTAAACTTTTACAATAAAACTTCTTGAGTAACATCAATAACTTTGTTTTGCCTACAGCTTTAATACCAAATCCTCTGTCTATGACTATGAACCCAGGTCTGTAACTAAGGACCTGTACATATTTGCCTTGGGAGTGAAATCTACTCCCAAGCTAATGCCCACTTATCTATCCATCCATTCACTAAGCAATGAGGGCATCTTTACTTGCTATAGAGGTACTGTTACTGAATGGCAGGTTTAGGTCCAGGAGGACAGCTCTTACCCCCAAATTAGTCTGGGCATTTAGTAGGGGATCAGAAATTACTGGGGTGCACAAACATGGCTTTCCTTCATTAGGATAACAACATGCACCACATATTTCTTGCTCTAAGGTGTCACTTTGTTACACATATAGTAATAATTTACTGTACTTTAGATAATTAAATGAAGTTTACTTTTTGTTTTTACAGCTCAAGCTTGCAATATAGTTTTCCACTAACTGTACCTGATGTGAATACCACTTATGTGGCCACTGCTTTTGTTATTTCTGAAAATCTTGGACTGGGAGTAGCCGAGGAACCTGCTGAGGTAATTATTTTCTTGCAGTTTCATGATGTTTTAATAAAAAAGGGATCAGCTTGGATTAGTTGATATTGACATGTTTACTGACACTTAAAAAAGTATGAAGTCCAGGCATCTGCTGTAACTTGCAGTCAATATCATTACAACTGAATATTGGATCATTCTTATTGAGCAAGCTCTGACATATACAGTAGTAGTGCTGATGGTCCTGTTCCCAGTTGACTTCCTTCTGCATGTTGTTCACCATACCCCCCATGTATTTATTTCCTTTTATATATACTTTGTTCCTTGATTTTACAGATATCAGTATTCAAACCTTTTGTGGTTTCATTGAATATGCCTTATTCTGTCATAAGAGGGGAACAGTTTATTCTGGAAGTTACCTTGAAAAATTCTTTAAATGAAGACTTACAGGTATGGGGTTCTCATTTGCATTATTTCTTGAATATTTGCTTTAATCCCACCTACCTAATCCTTGTTGGGTGTATTTTACAAAGATATAAATAAATTACAAAATGTCCATGCAGAATGGAATTATGAGACTTTGCAGACATCTGGTAGAGGGAAAGAATAGAAATTGTAAAAATACTAATTATTTATGATTTATAGCAGTTGTTGATGCAGATGGATTACTAAATTTGTTATTATTTCCATTAAATAAATGTTAAATGATATCAACTTTACATATTAATGGATAAAACAGGAAAATGTTAGAAGTAGCAAATTGGAAAGTGAAAAGTAGGCAAGGCTTGAAGCTCATGTTTTAGCTGTATATGAAACCTGTGATTAAGTATGCTGACATCTTTCTGAAAAAGCAAATGATCTGTCATGCTGATCCTTTGCTTCAGTACATAAATAGGCAATGAAGTCTGTAATAAATTGAAATTCTGACCTGCATACTTGTTCTGGGTCATCAGCATAATACCCAGGAAACCTGCATTTTCAGAAGAAGATGAATTGTAGCTTATTTATCATTCTTATGAAGTTACATAAACCAATAAACATTAGCAAAATTCACATACATTTATAAGAGAAGCTGCACAAGCAACTTATTCATAACTGTTCTGCTTTAATTTAATATTTCAAGCATGAGAAAACATACAGTAGCTATAAATAAAAAAAAGATCACAAAACATGTACAAACATATTAATTCTTGGTTTCCGATCTGTATTGCATTTGTGTATTATGTAGAGCATAAAGGGCAAATATAACGCTAAAAATATATTGTTGGATTTTTTAATTGTGAATAATAAATGTTTTTCATGTGTTTACAGGTTCTAGTCACTTTGGAAAATAACATCGCCTTCAATATAATTGCACCTTATACTAATAATTCTTCACCTACGGTACCTGGCCAACAGAATGTAAAAGTTCCAAGAGAAGATGTAACAACTGTTCTGTTTCCAGTAGAGCCAAAGAAACTTGGTAACATCACCCTCACAGTTAAAACAGAATCAAAAGCAGCTTCAGATGTTTTAACCCAGAGTATTCTAGTTAAGGTATGTAACATCATGGATATAACTTAGAAATGTACTGTAAACGTCAAGTTGAACTAAATATACATATGCATATGTTCATATCCAATGGTTTGGTTTTAGTTGTTAAAGCATGCATTGAATATTATATTATTAATTCTGAATGCACTGAATATATTTGTAAGTGTTCTCGATTATTTAGAAGCCACCCAATGCCCATCAGTGCCACCAATCAGTGCCCATCAGTGCCACCAATCAGTGTCTATCAGTGCCACCAATCAGTGTTCATAAGTGACACCAACAGTGCCCATTAGTGATGACAGTCAGTGCTGCCTTTCAGTGCCCATTAGTGCCTGTTCATCAGTGCTGCCCATCAGTGCCGCCCATCAGTGCTGCCTATCAGTGCCCATCAGTGCCACCTATCAGTGTCGCCTATCCGTGCCACCTATCAGTGCCCACCAGTGTCGCCTATCAGTGCCACTTATCAGTGCCCACCAGTGCTGCCTATCAGTGCTCATCATTGCCATCTAATCAGTGCCGATAAGTGCCACCTCATAAGTGCCCATCAGTGCAGCCTATCAGTGCCCATCAGTGCAGCCTCATCAGCGCACATCAGTGAAGGAGAAAAATTACTTATTTATAAAATTTACTGACAGGAACTAAGAAATTTTTTTTTATTTTTATGTTCAAAATTTTCGGTCTTTTATTTTGTAAAAAAAACAACAACCCAGCAGTGATTAAATACCACCAAAATAAACCTCTATTTGTGTGAAGAAAATGATTAAAAATGAATTTGGGTACACAGTGTTGCATGATCATGCAATTGTCATTCAAAGTACGACAGCACTGAAAGCTGAAAAATGGCCTGGGCAGGAAGGGGATGAAAGTGACCTGTATTGAAGTGGTTAAAATAAACCTCTTCAACCTCCTTGGTCCATAACCACAACCCTTCCTGTGACCTGTCTTCCTGTGGCCCTCCCTCACCACGTTTGTGTGACTGTCTTATACCAGTCACTGCATTTACATTTTCTGCAGAGGGCACAGGAAAGCTGAGCTATGGGTTTGCATTGTTTAGAGTAGCAGGACCATTTAAATAAATTACACCACAGATTATTTACATTATTATTTACACGCATTCAATTCAATTTAGCAAGGTTTTTAACAAAAGACATGGAAAATGCCAGTGGTGACTCTTCAAGGATGTCAGCACTCACACAGTCGCTTGTGATATGGCAGCATCCATTTAGAGCAGCCTTTCTCAAACTTTTCAACATAGAGGTACCCTTGAAATAACTTTCCGGTCTCAGTGGAGCCCGGTTAAAGATTAATATATCTACAACTCATGGTCATTGGGACCCCCCCTCCCTTACAGATAGCTAAAAAGATCAATGGTCTCAGTGGAAACTTATCTGAGAGGCAGAAATTGCTCATTGCTCAAGGAACCCCTAGAAACTTCTGGAGACAGTGGTTTATCACAGTCTTTCCAAACAGAGCAGTAATAAAAATGAATGTTATAATTTCTGGTATAAATTGTGTGTCAATCAGGTTGTAGGTTAAAGTTAGTTTCGACATACTGCCCAAAACAGTACTATCCCACAAAGGACGCACGGACAACCTTTGTTTACAAAGTTTGAAACATGTTGTATTAGCACCGCTGCATCTCTTCCCACTACTACTAAACATGTTATATTAACATTTTTTCTTTATAGGCTGAAGGAATGAAGTACTTTTATACACAGACAGAACTATTTGACCTTGCAGCTTCTGGAAATGTAGCTCAAACAGTATCAAAGTACTTCTCATTCAATTTTCCGAGTGATGTGGTACAAGGCAGTGAGGAAGCATTTGTTACAATGGTTGGTAAGTATTGCTCTGTTCAACCATGGTGTTAACACTAGCTTCTCCTTTTGATGAACGATTTTGTCAGCTGTGTTTTGGATGAATTAGTCAGATTTGATGGACATTTGTCCAAATTTGAGTGCAAGATTTGCTGTATTAATAATGTGGTTAATGTACACATCATGAAATTAGTTAGTCAGCAAATGTTCAAAGGACAGCAGATGTTATTAGTACCTAAAGTGAGGCTGATGTATGTGCGACCAGACCAATCCATAGTCCTGACACTTTTTTTAACATCTTTTCAGTAGGAATTCTTTATGAACATGCCTCTTTGCAACATAAGCACTTCTCTAAAGCCTGTCCTATTGTCTGGAACGCCTTACCCCAACCTGTCCATCTATCTCCTACTCTTTCATCCTTCAGGCAATCCCTTAAAATCCACCTTATCAGAGTCCTATCCCACCCACTAGTAAACTGTACTTTTACTTTCTCCATCAACGCATTCCAAACAGTTATTACCGTTTGTATCAATTGACCCTTTATTTTAGACTTTCATTTCTAAGAAGCAGGGCCCTCATATCCCACTTGTATTGAATTGTATTGTAACTGTTCTGTTTCCTTCTATTCTGTAAAGTGCTATGCAATCTGTTGGTACTATTAAAATCCTGTATAATAATAATAAGGGCCGTATTTACCTTAAGACTGTCATGGGCAGCAGAGTAAAATGAGCATCTCCAAAGCACAACATGTACTGCTTTCCTTTTCTCTGCTACATCTGTCCAACTCATTTCTAGCTATAACAGAAAAGATGTAGGGGGAAAAAGCCATGAAGAAAAAACTCTGCATGGATGGAACATACCATAGTTATTTCATCTGCTATTCCTTGGTCTTGCTTGTTGCACTTCATAGGCTAATAGGAGCTCTATACATGCTGCCCCAGTAGTACATTATCGTGTAGTAAATATGTAATCATTTTGGTGAAGGGTTGAAGTTTGTACAAAACAATTGCAGAAATTACTTGTGCATAGGATAACCTTACAGCCTGGGCCATAATAGTGCTGTACAGGGATATTGGTTGGTTTTATAAGTTTAACACCGTAAAATAGTTTATTGATGATGGTTGATTTTTATAAGGCTGAATAATGAACATGTGTTGCTGATATATAGTTCTGATAAATATTTAATAATAAAAAGCAACATTTAGTGTTACCTGGGACAGGAGATTCTGGCATGAAAGAACAATTTTCGGTGCTTACAGTCTATGATTTGCCTGAGAGAATAAGCAAAGCACATTCTCATGGGTCCTATGAGGCAACCGTTGACCATATGCATAAGTTATGGATAATGAAATTCAAGTTCTGTGTTTTCTTCTACTCAGGGGATCCTCTTGTGCCTTCAATTAATGGTCTTGAGTCACTTATCAAACTGCCATATGGATGTGGGGAGCAAAACATGATCCACTTTGCACCAAATATATATATTCTACAATATTTAATTGAATCTAAAAAGATAACTCAAGATATCAGAGCAAGATCCATAGACTTCATGCAAACAGGTAAAATCACAATTGCCTTGAATAAATTAATGTAGATGAGTAAAATACCATGACATTTTTTTTTAGTCAGCAGTGACTTTGAGTGGATATAAAAGTTACAGTGTGAGAAAGTCTAGGTCACTAGCATATCATAGGAGCTGGCATATATAATTAGCCATAATGAAGTCTACACATTTGAAGAACATATTGGTGCTTGAGGGGAATAGCAAGCTTGTCTGTGTGGTAGTACAAGCACATCCCAGTGCATGAACATACCATTATTATTTAATTACAGTGACTGGTGATGTAACACACAAAAAAGTGGTCAGGTCCCATTCTTGTTTGTCAGTCTGTAGCCAGCAGGGAGGCAGGGGCTGCAGAATTGATGGACTATATGGTGCTTATGATGTTTATGAAAAAAATAATACACTGCAATGATCATCAGAAACAAGAAAATGAAGGGTGGATATCATTATCTAGGATACATTGTCAGAAATGGGAAGATGGATCAGTTGGCAGAGACAAGTTTCTAGATTAGATTACATGGAAGAAAATTGTAAATTCCTGAAGTAGCAATTTAAATTGTGTAATAGCACTAATTGCCTGAAAAATAAAGCAATGGATGTATTCTTTGCAGGTTACCAAAAGGAATTAACATATAAGCGATCTGATGGTTCTTTCAGTGCTTTTGGAAATGCTGACTCCTCTGGAAGCACATGGTGAGTGGTACAATAATTTATGCATCTTAATGTCTTAAGCTATGTGTGATAATATTGCACTTACAGTTAAAACTATGCTAATTGTAAACTTATGCTTAAAGTATAACTAAAGACAACATTTTTTTTTGGTTAAGTTTTGGATAGAGGGGAGAGGGTGTAGAACACCTGACAGTTTTTATTGCTGTCTGTGTCCCCATTAGAGAGTTGTACCTCTTGATTTGTCCTGTTTACCAAGTCCCAAATTTCAGGATCGTCCCCAGAAAAGTAATAGAGGGTACATTTTCCAATTGCACATTAAGTATGGTGACCTGGGGTGCCCCAAGAGATTCCCTTAAGTTCCAGGGATTTCCCTTCACTTCTTATTTTGGCTATGAATAAATAAATAAAGGTAAATCTTCTCAATGGGACTGACAGGGGTTATAATCCTCCCTTGCTCAATCCAAAAAAAAAAAAAAAAAAGTTTTGCCTATAGCCAGCCCTGCTTTAATTTATTCATCTGTATTTTTAAAGGAGAGTTTTACCCAAAAGGGGAAGTTCCACTTTAAGGCCTCCTTTAATGCTCCTCTTTAAGAAATTGAACTTTTTTTTGGGGGGGGGGGGGGGCAGGTGATCTGAGTTATTCTCCCCCCTCCCTCCCTCCTCCAAGTCTTCTGGGACATGTCACAGGTCCCAAAATACTTTAGGACCATTCACAATGAGCAGTGCGACTCCTGTATGCTCAGTGGGCACTCGGCTGTGAAGCCACAAGCTGTCACAGCGGGGTGCCCACAATTAACATGCCGGGGACTGAAGATGGGTGGCGATAACGGCCTGGGTGATGACAGCGCTGGATCATGGGACAGGTGAGTGTCTGTTTATTAAAAGTCTTTTAGTTTTTGTAACTGCTGACTTAACATTTTTACAAATTTGACTGTCTGACTCTTTAACATTATTTTGTTTCATTATACAGTATATATTAATATATTCTTTTCTCTCTGTATTTTTTTTTCAGGCTCTCAGCTTTTGTGTTCAGATGCTTCCTTCAGGCTCAGAAATTTATATACATAAGTCCCTCAGTCTTAGATGACATAGCACTGTGGTTTGTTAAGTACCAGAATATGACCACTGGTGTATTTGTTGAGCCGGGGCGGGTTATACACAAGACACTTCAAGGAGGAGTGGACAGTCCAGTCACACTGACTGCTTACATACTGACCTCACTTTTAGAGGATACAAAATACAGAGTAAGTATTATATGCACATACGCTTGGAAGTAATTTTAATAGGTAAATGAGAAATATATTCCCATATAAAATTATCTTGACATAATTTAGTTTTATTGTTAGATTGTTTTTATGCACTGGATTGTATTATCACCATATTATATTTTCATCTGTTTGAGATTATTTATTCACAATGATTTAATGCAAGTAAATACCCTGTTACAGACTGATATCCGTCTTTCTTATTGTGACAATTCATTGTTTTGTGTTTTCTTATAGCAACTCTACAACACAAACATTCAGAAAGCTGTTCAATATATTGAAAATAAATTTGATGAAGGAATTCCCACTACCTATACGTTGTCACTTGTTGCATATGCCTTAACACTGGCTAACAGCACCAAAGCAGAGGCTGCCCTGGACAAGCTCAATTCAATGGCGATCACTGCAGGTAAATACATATAGGGGGTTATTTACTAAAGGCAAATCCACTTTGCACTACAAGTACAAAGTGCACTTGAAATTGCACTGAATGTGGACTTGGAAGTGCAGTCACTGTAGATCTGAGGGGGACACGCAAGGAAAATAAAAAACAGCATTTTAGCTTGCACATGATTGGATGATAAAATCAGCAGAGCTTCCCCTCACTTGAGATCTACCCCTCAGATTTACAGCAACTGCACTTCCAAGTGCACTTTCAGTGCAACTTCAAGTGCACTTTGCACCTGTAGTTGGCACTTGTAGTGCAAAGTGGATTTGCCTTTTCGTAAATAACCCCCATAGTAAATTGTATTGAAATAAGTTATACAAATTCTTTTTTTTACTTTATTCTGAATGGAAAAGCCACCTAATATCACAAGACCTTGGGTGGATATATGTGTGTTTAGTACAATACGCTGCAATAAGGGTGGTTGCTTATTTTTAAATTTTTTATCAGTCCTCTCTTAACTGATTTCTGATGGATTGCTGCCCACATTGTATAGTTGGAATCTTTAGGAGAATTATAAACATACATATAAGCGCTGTGTTTACTGCATTTGTGGACTACTTACATACCAACATGTGAAGGCCTGTTTATATCTTAATTGGTAAAAAACATAAACCACAAATACATTTGTAAAAAAAAAAAAAAAAATGGAATTGTTTGTGGGTCATCCATACCTACAACAATCATTTCCTGTACAACATGGTCAGATTTCCTCAGCATACTACTTGGTGTGCACGGAAAAACATGGCTTACTTAATATTTCATACTTAATTCATACAAGCACTTTTTTTTCACATACTTTTCCATCTGCTGTCATCTTACAGTTCCTGGAAAAAACACCTGTACCAATAGAAGGAAACCTGGTCCAAAATTGACTCTCCTACCATTTGGTCCAGCACTCCTTCTATTGGTACATGTTTTTTCCAGTAACCTGCTGGGTAGCCACTAGAGGGTATCCTTGTCTCTTGCAAGCGGCCTAACCTTAGCCAGTAAGATCTCTGAAAGGGTTTTCTCCTCTCACTACCTAATATGAACTAACATTAAAGTCCCAGGGCCCATCGGATGCTTTTTTCTTTGGTAGAATCTTTCAGTTCCTGATTTCCCTTCAGTCACCAGGACAGGAGGTGAGGGAAAGCTTTTCTTTTTATTATTCTTTATTTTATCGAAATTTGTCTTATACAAAACAGTAAAAACATTTTCCCTACTCAATAGGGATATACATTAACAAGTTTCATTTCCACACCTTTATCTACCCTTACCCTCCTTCCCCCCCCCCCCCCTACACCCCACTCCTAGATCCTTTTTTTCCCTCTTCTCTAAGTAATCTTAATCTCACTATATTTCTTTGTTAATTTAAACTTTTTCCACTTTTCCCATCCCCCTCTTAATAAATCCCTCTCTAGTATCCTCATGGCTATATCTAATGCCCCGTACACACGGTCGGATATTCCGATGGAAAAAATCAGATCGGATTATGTTGTCGGAAAATCCGATCGTGTGTGGGCTCTAGCGGGCTTTTTCCATCGGCAGGATCTCAAATTTTCCAACAACAAAATCCAATCAGACTTTTTCCGATCATGTGTAGGGAATTCCCACGGACAAAGTGCCAGGCATGCTCAGATCAAGTTACGAGACCAAAGCTATTGGCTAATAGCCTCTACGTGGTTCTGTCGTACGCAACGAACGTCACCACGTTCGGAAAGATCAGATTTTCCGACAACTTTGTCCGACCGTGTGTATGCAACACCAGTTTCGGACAAAATCCGTCGGAAAAAATCAATATTTTTTATTCTTGTAAAGTGAAAATTTTTCCCCCTTGTATCATATCCCGTAGTTGTGCGTTTTCTTTTTTTAATCCAATTCCCCCCTATCAAACTTTTCCCTGATGCAAATAAATAATTTTCATCAATGGTGAATTATATTTCCATTTATTTAGTGCATCCCAAATTTTCAAAACTATCCGTGTCAATGTGTGTGTATTTTCTCCCAATGTCCTATAGTGTGGTGGTATCCATATATTCCTCCCTAATTGTGTATTAGCAATTATGTGTTCTCTATTTACCCACCTTTTCTCATTATTTGATTTAACCCATTCCACCACGCGTATTACCAGAACCACCTCGTAGTATTTTTGAAAGTCAGGTACATTTAATCCCCCTTGGCTTTTTTCTTTCTTCAGAGTTGCCAGAGAGATTCTAGGTTTCTTATTGTTCCATATTAATTTAGTGATTAAAGTTCTTAATGTTCAAAAATATGCTGGGGGTATATATATGGGGAGCATCTGAAACTTGTACATGATCTTCGGAAGTATTATCATCTTTAGGGCGTTAATCAGGCCCATCCATGATAAGGGGCGTGCTGCTATCCTTTTTATTTCTATTTTTATCTCCTCTAATAATGGGATATAGTTTGCTTGATATATTTCCTTTGGCAATGCTGTTAGTTTAATCCCAAGATATTTTATTTCTGTCCTCCTCCAAGGGAATGGGAACTCTTGTTGTAGTCTGTTCCTCTTTCAATTTCATGTTTATATTTAATATTTCAGATTTACTCGGGTTGATCATAAAATTAGATAGAGCTCCATATTCCTTTAATGCTTTCATAAGATCGGGCATTGTAATTCGGGGGTTTGATATATAGAATAATATATCATCTGCGAATGCAGCTAATTTATGCTCCTCTTCTCCGACTTTGAAGCCCCCTATGTCTGCATCCCCCGCATTGTCACCAGGAGAGGTTCCAGCGCCAGCACGAACAGGAGCGGAGACGGGGACATCCCTGTCTCGTCCTGTTATTCATTCTAAAGGGGGGGTGACAATGTTCCATTTACTTTCATCGTGGCTGTAGGACCCTTATATAATGTTTGTATCCACTGCATCATCCTTGGGCCTATCCCCATGCTCTCTAGAGTGCTCATATGAATCCCCAGTCTACCCTGTCGAACGCCTTTTCGGCATCTATTGACAGGAGTAGACCAGGGACTCTCCCTTCTTTTATTTTTTGAAGTAACAGAAGTGTTCTTACCCCATTATCCCTCCCCTCTCTCCTTGGTACAAAGCCCACTTGATCAGGATGGACCAAATCCGTCATTAAATGAAAGTGAATAGGGAAACAGGGATTTTGACAGAGCATACCAAAGAATTTTAAATAGAGATAAACACTGTAACGTTTTGATGATTTTTAATAAATTTCAGAGTTAAAAAGACAATTATACAATAGGAATAATTGCAGTGGTTCACAGGTACGGTGGTCTGAACAAGCTGGTATATTTGAGAACACAATGTTGCACATTAACCCGACATGATTCGCTGAAATGCTTCTTCAGGGAATGTGCGAACCAATAATTGTATAACAGGATAAATTGCGTATATATAAGAGAATAAGAAAAATACATAATATGAAAAACAGATATAAAAGTCATGAACAAAGCAATGTAGTGGAATAACGTCCTTACAGGAGGTCTCCAATTTACAAGCCGACATCAATGCACTATCTAATTGGACGACTATGTGGCAGATGAGGTTTAATGTTGATAAATGTAAAGTTATGCACTTGGGGGCTAAGAATATGCATGCATCATACATGCTAGGGGGAGTACAACTGGGGGAATTTGTAGTGGAGAAGGATCTGGGGGTTTTGGTAGATCATAAGTTCAATAATAGCATGCAATGCCAAGCTGCAGTTTCCAAAGCGAGCAAAGTCCTTTCTTGTATTAAGAGAGGTATGGACTCCAGAGAGAGAGAGATAATTTTGCCCCTGTTCAAATCATTAGTAAGACCTCATCTGGAATATGCAGTTCAGTTTTGGGCACCAGTTCTCAAAAAGGATATCAGGGAACTGGAGAAAGTGCAGAGAAGGGCAACTAAACTGATAAGAGGCATGGAGGAACTTGGCTATGAGGAAAGATTAGAGGAACTGAATTTATTCACTCTTGAGAAGAGGAAAATAAGGGGGGATATGATATACATGTTCAAATATATAAGGGGTCCATATAGTGAACTTGGTGGTGAGTTATTCACTTTACGGTCAACACAGAGGACAAGGGGGCACTCTTTACGTCTGGAGGAAAAGAGATTTCATCTCCAAATACGGAAAGGTTTCTTCACAGTAAGAGCTGTGAAAATGTGGAATAGACTCCCTCCAGAGGTGGTTCTGGCCAACTCAGTAGATTGCTTTAAGAAAGGCCTGGATACTTTCCTAAATGTACATAATATAACTGGATACTAACATTTATAGGTAAAGTTGATCCAGAGAAAATCCGATTGCCTCTTGGGGGATCAGGAAGGGATTTTTTTCCCCTGCTGTAGCAGATTGGAGCATGCTCTGCTGTTTTTTTTTTTTGCCTTCATCTGGATCAACTGTGGGTATGGAATTGGGTATATTGGATTGTACGATATTTTTTATTTATTATTTCTTTTTTTTATGGTTGAACTGGATGGACTTGTGTCTTTTTTCAGCCTAGCTAACTATGTAACTATGAATTAACACATAAATAGGTAGATATAGCAAAAACGGGACATCACAAGGAGCACGCTTACCCATATGGCAGGGTGTACATGCAAGTTTTTTTTACCGTTAGCAGGGTTTGTGAAAGCCAGCTCAGGGTGCAAGATTTTAACATTCAACAGAATTTCACCATCAATTACCAACTTACCATCAATTACCAACTGAAGCAATGTTCTTGCTATTCACAGTCAGTTTGCCTGTTCCCCTATAGGTACTTCCATTGGGGGGGTCACACTGGGGCAGGCAGATCGGTACATATACTGGATTTTCACATTTAACCAGGTTTGCAGAGTGCAGGTACATAGATTTCACCTTCAACAGAATTTCACAGGCTGCTTGCCATGACATGATTTCTTGCAAAACCCATGCCAAAATAATACCACCTGCTCACAATCCATTCATCAGTTTGCTCGCCTCTCTTATTTATATTATATATTATATAAGGGTAATGCTTACTGCACACAGCCCATTAATCCATTTGCTCTCTTATATGTATAGGATTACACAGGTGCAGACAGGAGGATACACATGCCAGGTTTCTCAATCAATTAGGTTTTCAAATGCAAATGAAAAATTTCTCTCTTTCAACAAAGTTTCATGTTCAGTTAGCAGTGCATAGGTTAATCGCATACAAAGCTCATAACTGTCTGCTCACCTCTCCCCTGTATATTCCATCCAAGTCTCAAGGGGGGGAGTGTAGGAGGGGGTCCTCCAGGTGTGTCGCTCTGTGTTCTCACTGTGCTCATGGCTGCCGTCCCTCCTCCTCCTCCAACATCAAGCCGGCTGCCGATTCGAGCACCCGCTGTCCTGGTGATGTTCTGGGGGTGCAGTGAGGTTTCACCTCTGCCACATGTCCCGGCCTCTCACGCCGCTGGCTGCAGCTCATTCGCCCGGAGCCTCCTCATCCACTCAGTCAGTCTGGCCCCACGATCGTGCTCCTCCCTCACCTCAGCAGCAACAGCACACACCCATCCTGAGGGACAGCTTTTCTAAAGGGAAGTGTTTTATTAAAGTGTGGAAGGAAAGCTCTGCCAGACTTTTATTGCTGGGGGATTTCATCTCATTTCCAGGTCAGAAAATATTTGTAACTGTGATAAGATGTTAGGAGAAATCTCTGCTATGTGTAAAAAGACAACAATAAAAACTTGGCAGAGCTTCAAATCCCTTACTACTGTATTCATAATTAAATGAATTAGCTCAGAATACAATTCCCAGCCCATGTAAAATGCCTGAATGTGTGCATGTTTGTGTGTTTTAACGCTTTTACTCCAGCTATGTATTATTAAATACAAAGAGTACTAACATTGTTCAAAACTATTTCACTCTTTAGGAGATCTGAAATTCTGGTCTTCTTCACCACCTGCAACAACCAATTACTACTGGAAGCCGATAACAACAGATATTGAAACTACAGCGTATGCCTTGCTTTCCTTTATTGAACAAAGGAGGTATTTAGAGGCTCTTCCTGTGCAAAAATGGCTGACCCAACAAAAGAGCTCTCTTGGGGGCTATGAATCAACTCAGGTAAAAATGTAAATTAAATTGAAACTAAGGTCTAAAAAAAAAAAAAAAAAGAAAAAAATAGCCGAGAGATATAGAAAGTCTTAAAGTGGTTCTACAGTCTAAACCTTTTTGTACCTTAAAATGATTGTATATGATCACCTTGTAAAACAACTTATTCAGTTTAAAATAGAAATGAACGGCAACATATTTTTGTATAGATATAAAAAAACATTATAAATATATTTTTTTCATTTTTTATAAGTGATCACATTCTTTCTTCCCACAGCTGCATAAGAGCTGGGGGAGGAGAAGTAACAGCACACTGAGCTTCCTAGTGAATGGCTGTGCAGTGGGGGGTGTCAGGACAAGTCTGATCATTGGAGGAGAGCAGGCTGAGTTCCCAGCATAGCTATTGAACTGACCATGGTGTGCTCTCCTGCTTAGTGTGGTCAGTTTCTAAAAAAAATAGGAAAGCAGGAGGATTAGCAGGAACACCAGGGATTTCACATAAAGGAAGCAATACAAAGACAACAGGAACAGGATACTTTCTCATACAAGTACATAATACAGCAGGCACATATCAGGAATATGAAGTGTTAGGGTAACAAACGCTTTAATGCATTCAATTCTTTTTTTTTTTTTTTTTTTTTAAATAACAAACATGTTAAACTTACCTCTACTATGCCATTCGTTTTGCACAGAATGGCCCCGATCCTCATGTTCTGGGGTCCCTCAGCGGCTGTCTCGGCCCCTCCCCGCAATAGCTAACCCCCCTCTGGGAGGCTCTCTCCCGAGGTGGGTTAGCTTGCGGGTGCGCTCCCTGTCATACACACTGTGTCCATAGACACAGCGTGTATGGCTCGGTCCCGCCCCCCGGCGGCCGCTTCATTGGATGTGATTGACAGCAGCGCGAGCCAATGGCTGTGCTGCTATCAATCTACCCTATCTATCCAATCAACAGCCATACTCCGTGGAGTAGAGGATGCCGGGGGATGCACACAGCAGGTGAACGGGCTCAGGTAAGTAAACGGGGTGGGGGGCTGGGGGGGGCCGTCATTGCCAGGTGTTTTTTCACCCTAATGCATAGGATTATGCACAGGATTATGCACACGAAACTTTATAACCCCTTGAAGGTTAAAAAAAAAAAACCTCTGCCTGTTTCTATCCAAGTTCATAAACAATTACCTAAGTTGTCTCACCAATTCAGCGCTGTCCTAGCTGCAGCACCACACTTCCCTCTTCCTGGTCTCACAGGAGTCACAAGCATCAGCGGAAGCCAGCGGCTCTTGCTGCTGTCAGTCCAGCTCCTATGAGGAGGGGTGGGGGGCGTGGCTTACCCGTACGGTGTGTGTCTATGGATGCACACAGCCCAGCTTTGGAGCGCACCTGCACAGCTGCCCCCTTAGCATACAACTTGTGAGGAGCAGAGCGTGTCTGCGGGGGGGACTTCAGAAATGAGGGTAAGGGACCACTCTGTGCAATACCATTGCACAGAGCAGGTAAGTATAACATCTTTTATATTTTTAATTAAAAAAATCCTTTACAATCACTTTATTTTTGTGTGCAAGATTAAAACCAGACATTTTTTATTCATAATATGCTAAATATTTAATTCTTATGACTTTACAGGATACAATTGTGGCCCTGCAGGCTGTGTGCAAGGCTTTGGAGCTATTTTCCCCTGTGGCTACATCTCTTACTGTGTCTATTTCTGGTTCAACTGTGAAAATTCCAAAACAATTTTATATCACCAAGGACAATTTACTTTTGCTACACAGTCAGCAGGTAGGGATGCATTTTAATTACAGTAAATAGAATGTTATGATTTTTATACATTATGTTAATACATTCTAAATGATCAACTAGTGTAATGTGCTCACATGCCTGTTCATTTGTCCCCTGGAACTTGATTTATTTTGATTGTGAGATAATATTTTGGTATTTTCCTTATCTATTAGATTTTAGTCTCCGGACCTTTGTCAGTCAATGCCACTGCTGTTGGAAGAGGAGTAGCTATTGTACAGGTAAGATCATTTGTAACTTGTTGCCCAGTTTTTGTATTTTTTCATCTGCATTTAAGCATTTCAGTTAAGACTTGGTTCACATAAATGTGAATCGAATGCATTTTTAACCGGATCCAATTCACATAACATGTGAAGCAGACTGGTTTTCAATGGGGCCAGTTCGCATATGGGGGGTTGCGGTGCATATTAAAAAAGGGTCCTGTGTGATTTTCAGTCCGGTTCAGGTGCGATTTTAGGTGTCAAATTCGCACCGGAATCGCTGAATGGAAACCATACCGGACTATGCACAGAAACCAGACCCGCACATGTGAACCCAGCCTAAAGTGGACCTTTAGAAGTCTGCATAAATACAGTACCTTGAAAAAGTATTCATATCCCTTGAAATTTCTTCACATTTTGTCATGTTACAACCAAAAACGTGGGATTTTATGTAATAGACGAACACAAAGTGGCACATAATTGTGAAATGGAAGGAAAATGTCAAATGGTTTTCAATTTTTTTACTAATAAATATCTGAAAAGTGTGGCGTGCATTTGTATTCAGCCCCCTTTACTCTGATACCCCTAACTAAAATCTAGTGGAACCAATTGTCTTCAGAAGTCACCTAATTAGTAAATAGAGTCCATCGGTGTGTAATTTAATCTCAGTATAATTACAGCTGTTCTGTGAAGCCCTCAGAAGTTTGTTAGAGAACCTTAGTGAACAAACAGCATCATGAAAGCCAAGGAACACACCAGACAGGTCAGGAATAAAGTTGTGGAGAAGTTTAAAGCAGGGTTAGGTTATAAAAAACATCACAAGCTTTGAAAATTTCTACGGAGCAGTGTTCAATCTATCATTCAAAAATGGAAAGAGTATGGCACAACTGCAAACCTACCAAGACATGGCCGTCCACCTAAACGGACAGGCCGGGCAAGGAGAGCATTAATCAGAGAAGCAGCCAAGAGGCCCATGGTAACTCTGGAGGAGCTGCAGAGATCCACAGCTCAGGAGAGAGAATATGTCCACAGGACAACTATTAGTTGTGCATTCCACAAATCTGCCCTTTATGGAAGAGTGGCAAGAAGAAAGCCATTGTTGAAAGAAAGCCATAAGAAGTCCAGTTTGCAGTTTGCGCGAAGCCATGTGGTGGACACAGCAAACATGTGGAAGAAGGTGCTCTGGTAAGATGAGACCAAAATTTAACTTTTTGGCCTAAAAACAAAATGCAATGTGTGGCAGAAAACTAACACTGCACATGACCCGGAACACCACATCCCCACCGTGAAACATGGTGGTGGCAGCATCATGCTGTGGGGATGCCTTTCTTTAGTAGAGACAGGGAAACTGGTCAGAGTTAAAGGGAAAAGTGGATGGAGCCAAACACATGGCAATCTTAGAAGAAAACCTGTAATGCCCTGTACACGCGACCGATTTTCCCCTTCGGAATAAACTCTGAAGGTTTTTCCGACGGGGTTCCGACGGAATTCCGCTCAAGCTGTCTTGCATACATATGGTCACACCGACCGTCAAGAACCCGGTGATGTACGACGGGACTAGAAAACAGAAGTTCAATAGCCAGTAGCCAATAGCTTCCATCTCGTACTTGCTTCAGAGCATGCGTAGTTTTGGTGCGTTAAAACAGCATACAGAAGAGCGTTTTTTTCGTCTGAAAAATATAGAACATGTTCTCTATCTAAGTCCGTCTGAAATTTCGACTGAAAAAGTCAGATGGGGCATACACACAGTCGGACTATACATTGAAAGGCTCCATCTGACTTTTTCTGTCCGAATGTCCGACCATGTGTACCATCTCGTACTTGCTTCAGAGCATGCATAGTTTTGGTGCGTTAAAACAGCATACAGACGAGCGTTTTTTCCGATAGTATTTTTTCCGTCTGAAAAATATAGAACATGTTCTCTATCTAAGTCCGTCTGAAATTTCGACTGAAAAAGTCAGATGGGGCATACACATTGAAAGGCTCCATCTGACTTTTTCTGTCGGAATGTCTGACCATGTGTACGCGGCATTAGAGTCTGCAAAAGACTTGAGACTGGGGTGGAGCTTCAACTTCCAGCAGGACAACCACCCCAAACATACATCCAGAGCTACAATGGAATTGTTTGGATCAAAGAAATTTTCATGTGTTAGAATGATCCAGTCAAAGTCCAGACCTAAATCCAATTGAGAATCTGTGGCAAGAATTGCTGTTCACAGATGCTCTCCATGCAATCTGACAGAGCTTGAGCTATTTTGCAAAGAAGAATGGGCAAATATTTCACTCTAAATGTGCAAAGCTGGTAGAGACATACACAAAAAGACTTGCAGCTGTAATTGCAGAGAAAGGTGGTTTGTCAAAGTATTGACTCGGGGGGCTGAATACAAATACACGCCACAGTTTTCAGATATTTATTTGTAGAAAATTTTGAAAACCATTTATCATTTTCCTTCCACTTCACAATTATGTGCCACTTTGTGTTGGTCTATCACATAAAATCACAATAAAATACATTTATGTTTTTGGTTGTAACATGACAAAATGTGGAAAATTTTAAGGGGTATGAATACTTTTTCAAGGCACTGTATATTGCCGACATGTCACACATACAGCCACGGCATCTTTTTCAAAAATGCTGTAGATCTTGTTATTAAAAATAAGTCTTTAAATTCTAAGTCCAATGAAATTTGAATATTACAGTCACTTGGCTAATTTTGGGAGCCTTATCCTTGTGTTAAAGTAGAGATAAACGTACCTTTCCTTCAACAGTCCCTGTCTCTCACTGGCATCTTCTTATAGGCGCTGATCTTTGACTGTCTTGGCCAGAATGGGATGATGTCACTCCTGTGCATGCGCAGGTTTCAGTCTGCCCGAAACATAGGGACCGTGCCAGCGATGTATGTTAAACTGTGCATGTGCAGCCCAGTTTACAGTACATGCCAGAGAACATTACGAGCATGTATCTTCTGCAATAAAGAGTCTGCCTGCTCGCAGTTTGCGATGGAAAAACATTAGTTCTACTTTAAGTGCCGGTTCACACTGCAGCGATGTGGGAACCCTGCGAATCCACCGCAGGTTTTCGCATCGCATGTCTCCCGGCGGGAGTTCACAATGCCCTATGCAAACTGCTGGGTGTGTCAATTAAAATTTAATGATACCCCCAAATCATATTGCGTATTGCAGTGCGAACTGTAATATCAGACAGGAATTGGATCGCATAGGGGTGAACACCTATGCAATCCGATTCTGCTGCGGACCAAAAAAGGGTCCTGTGCGAGTTTGGTCCGAATGCGATGCACATTCAGCCATACTATCTGTATGGCTGAAATCGCATCGCACAGAGTTCGCATGTGATTTGCACTGCAATCGGACAGCGCTGCAGTGTGAACCAGCACTAAAGCTTTGTGAATTGAGACTCATATAATTAAACATATTTTGACAGGCGAATGCATTTTGAAATATTGTTTTTTAAGTTGTGATTATATTACAGCACCTGACATGTTTCTTGATATTTTATTACAGTTTAATGTACTGTACAACAGGAAGACATTATCAAGGCGCAGAAGAAACACTCCAGTGACAGAAGCTTTCACATTAGATGTAAATGTGGAAGAAAATAAAAACAACATTAATGCACTCTCTGTGGACATATGTACAAGGTAGGGAAGATCACCCACTTTTTATAATTTAAATGTATGGAGCTTATCATAATTGGACCTATTGTGTGAATTACTTAATACATGGTTATGTGAGTTTAATGCTTTATTATTTACAGTATATACATTTGTTTCTGTCCACAGCTACCAGGGAATGGGAAATGAGAGTGGTATGGCACTTCTAGATGTTGGTTTCCTGAGTGGATTCACACTGAAAACTGAAGATTTTACCAGACCAACATCTCTGAAACTGGTGGAGCCAAAAAATGACAGAGTTTATCTGTATTTTGACTCAGTAAGTTTAAAAATAAATAAATTATATATCTTATTTAAATCAGAAAATGGGCAGATGTGCCTGTTAAATACTGTATATGCAGGCCATAAAAAAGCATTATTCTATATACATTAAAGTGACTGTAAAGTTAAAAACATTTTTTTTTTTAATAATAATAAATATTACCTGTTCTGTGCAAAGATTTTGCACAGAGCAGCCCCATTCCTCCTTTCCTCCTCTTCTGGGGTCCCCGGCCGGCACTCTAGGCCAGTGTTGCCAACCGTCAGTATTTTTACTGGCAGGCAGTAAAACACAGCCACTTTTCTCCTGTCAGTAAATGCCAGTAAGAGGAAAAGTTTGCCAGTAAAAAATATGGCTGTGATGCTTGGCTCAGAACTGGGAATGCGCAGCTCGGGTCCAGAGCTGGCCGAGACCATCAAAGTGTCTGCTACAGTGTGTTCGGGTGGTACCGCGGTGGGGGGCTGGTCTGGCGGAGGCAGTGCCAGAGCGGTTTGTGTGATGTCATGGTGCAAGGGAGCCAAGCGGCCAGAGCCTGGTGTGTGGGTCTGTGGGAGGGGAGCAAGGCAAGCCAGGAGCGGGACTGTCAGTGCTGTTTGGACTGGAGGGGACTGAAAGGACCACCTGGCATTGAGAGAGACTGTCACTCAGGAAGTGACGCGTTGTGTCGGTGATCTGTGCTGCTGCACACTGATGTCAGTGTCACTATGAGAGTCAATTTAATGCGTGTGCCGCCCATTCTAATTTCCTGTCCCTAAGCCACTTACTTACTCTATTGAAAATAAAATAAGAAATATGCTTTTGCCTGAATAGCTACCTCAAATCACATTGCTAATTGCATATTATACTTCATTGTAGCCCAAATACTGAAATTTGCACTTAAAACTGTAATTTTATAACTTTTGGAAATGCCAGTAAAAACTTGGCTGTGCCAGTAAATTCTGGGTGTCATGTCAGTAAATTTCAATCTGGTAGGTTGGCAACACTGCTCTAGGCTCCTCCTTTTCTCCAGGTGCCAACATAGGAAGCCACTTCTTATGGTGGCACATGCGTGGGTTCAATCCCGAGCCACTCTGTGTTTGTCCATTGACAGTGCAGCTCAGCCCCGCCCCCCACTCTCTTGTCACTGGATTTGATGGACAGCAGCCGGAGTCAATGACTCCCCCTGCTTTCACTGAGTCCAGTGAGGAGGGAGAGAGAGAGCAGTGCTGCGGCTGTTAGGAAGGTAAGTATTCAGCTTTTACAACCACTTTAACTATCTCCATCGCAGTATTTCTCTTTTTCATAAATTCACACTTTCAAAATGACTGTACCATTGCTGACACTTTATATAAGGGCCACAAGTATATATAGCTAGTATACTTTGTAACATCAAATACTACAGCTTTAGAAAAAATATTTTAATATAATTTAGTTAACCTATTACCTTTGTTGGTTGCACACAATAAGCAGTGGGTGAGGCAAATGTCCTTTAGAGCCTTTAAAATGACATCTGTGGTCTCTGGGTTGGTGGCTGTACTTCTTCTGCTATATGGTGCTCTGGTGGAGAAAAATCTACCAGTGCTCTTTTTACTAGATCATGATAAACTACCATGGAATGTCTTTATTTGAAAATATTCTTGTGTATAAATAAATTCAATCCTCTCTCTCTATTTTTTTTTCAGCTGACCAATGATAAGCTTTGTTTATCAATTCCAATGGTTCGTTTGGCCATGGTAGCGGGTTCTGAGGATGCTGTTATTAAAGTCTATGACTATTACAGCCCAGGTAGGTGCTATTAAATGAATTATTTCTGAGATTATATATTTTTTTTTAAACTTTAAAGGCCCACCTTTTACAAAAAACAGTAAATGCAGCAACACTGATCTCATGATTGGTTTGAGTTTAATAATTATTTGGAAGTGATTAAAACCTGCAGAGCATTGCACCCATGATCAGTTCTTGCAAAGCTTTCCCCCAGCCTCAAATCCATAAGGAGCTACAGACCTGGCTGGAAGAGGTAAGGCTGATCTACAGAGTGGTGAGGCAGGAGGGATCGCTGTCACCTTCTACACATACCCCATCTGCCACAGTAGGATATAGGACTTGTAGTATTTTCATGTAAACAATAACATGGATGAGGTGGTTGTGCACATGGAGACAAGCACAGCTGCGTTAAATTATAAAAAAAATAAATAAAAAAATTAAGAAAAGAAATTAAAAGCACCCCTCAATTCAGGTAAGAAGGAAGGTTTTAGGGCTGGTGTATTCGACAATGTTTAATGTTAAACCCTAAATATGGGTATAACATAAATAACAAAATAAAATGTGGCCTTTCAGTGTGCTGGAAAAAAAAGATAAGAAGATAACATAGAAAACACACAAACATTTTTGGTAGGCAGAAGCTGCAAACATTTTTACAAACAGAAAAGCAGGTCCTAGTTAATGGTTTTTTTTGTGAGTCTTTTTTAAGCTAAACTTACAGAAATGTGTAGTTTAAACAAATTTGATGATACACAGGCAAGCAGATCCTTTTTCAAGTTGTCACTTAGGAACTTCAATATAAAAAGGTATGTGGAAAAGAACATTTCTTGTGGCCCAGAGCAAAAAAAAGATATTTCTTGTGGCCCAGAGCGAAAAAGGAAATTTCTTGTGATCAAGAGCGATAAAGCCCCTGCCCTCTAGTGATGCCAAACCTGCCACCAGATGGCCGCTGCAGCTCTCGGATGGCAACAGATTTGTGTGTGACTAACTTAGTTACTTGGTGAGCCACAGCCTGGTCTGAATTCAATAATGTGTCTGGGTTTCAGTCCGCCTGAAACCTAGACACATGATTCAAAACCCGAACTGTCCGGGGTGAATCCCATACAGGTAGCAACCCTGCTTGTGGCCCAGAACTACCAGTCACATTCTGTGGGCTCCTAGATTACAATTGGAAGGTGATACTTTGGACAACACGATAAGTATTCGCTAGTAAACTTTTCATATGTAATCCCCTAAGAAGCCTTTTGCAGCATTTTGTGGTCAGCAGCCGTTTATAACTGCTTCCATGCCTAACAAACACTGCCAATAGAAAATATAAGAGCAGTTACTCAGCAGTTTAGATGGTTTCCAATCGTTTAAAAGTGTTATGTTTTATCAGGTAGCCCTTCCACAGCATTCTTCAAGATTTCCAGACACTTCTCAGATACTGTGAATGCTTGTACACTGATCATGAACTTAGAATTATTGGGGGTTTAATAAAAATCTCACTACAGATTCTGTTTTAAGTCAATACAAAAAGAGGTACTGTAGGTACCACCAGTATAATGTTTTTTTTTTTTTTAAACTGCTTTCTTTTGTGTTTAAATCCCAATTTGGTAGCTTTGCTTGTTGTGTAAATGAATTGCCCATAGGCATAGAGTAGTGGTCTAAAGAAAGGTGTGATTTTCTAGCAAACATTCACTGAATATAGGGAATCATGTAAGATTTTTCATAGATGAATGTCATCAAAAGGTATACCTAAACAGCTAAATGATCTGGCCATTTTACTAACAATCAATTTAAATGTCTATCCAAAGATTACAGAATGATTATACATAGGGGGTTATTTACGAAAGGCAAATCCACTTTGCACTGCAAGTTCACTTGATATTGCACTGAAAGTGCACTTGGAAGTGCAGTTGCTCTAAATCTAAGGGGTAGATCTGAAATGAGTGGAAGCTCTACTGATTTTATCATCCAATCATGTGCAAGCTAAAATGCTGTTTTTTTATTTTCCTTGCATGTCCCCCTCGGATCTACAGCAACTTTACTTCCAAGTGCACTTTCAAGTGCACTTGCAGTGCAAAGTGGATTTTCCTTTAGTAAATAACCCCCATAGTCTGCATGTTTAGTTCCTGTAAGTGAAATCATTATTTAAAAAGTCACTGTTGTGGACTTCACAAGGCAAAATGCATCATATAACACAAAAATACAGTGGATTGTATGATTTTATAACTAGCTTCAGTGTTTTTAAATGAATAAAGGAAACACTATCATCTGAAATAATTTTTGTTACAACATAAAAGCATTAAAATTGGGGTGCACCCAATGTTACTGCAGGAGACCAGCAGTGCTGATATCAAATTAAATAAAGTATCTAATGAAAAACAGTGATAATTGTTTAAAATATAGGGGTTTATTTACGAAAGGCAAATCCACTTTGCACTACAAGTGCAAACTACATTTGCAAAGTGCGCACTTGGAAGTGCAGTCTCTGTAGATCCGAGGAGGACATGCAAGGAAAATAAAAAACAGCATTTTAGCTTCCACATGATTGGATGATAAAATAAGCAGAGCTTCCCCTCGTTTCAGATCTACCCCTCAGATTTACAACCACTGCACTTCCAAGTGCACTTTCAGTGCAATTTCAAGTGCACTTTGCACTTGTAGTTTACACTTGTAGTGCAAAGGGGATTTGCCTTTCATAAATAACCCCCATAATGTTTTAGCAAACTAAGGGATCTATTTACCAATATGCAACAACTGTCACCTTAGACAATCCAATTGAAAAATGTGTGACTCTTGAGTAAAGCATCGACTAATAGCCCCCTACATGTCATTCAGTTAGGGTTTACATGTCCCTGAATTTGTGTATTTCTTAAAAATAATATTTATTTTTTGTCTTTCAGAAATGACAGCAACAAGAACATACAATTCCCTTACCATGAGTCAAATATCATCCTGTGATTACTGTGGATCAAACTGCAATCTGTGCAGATCAAATGTTCCAGTGATTGTGAAACCTCCGACAAGTAATGCTTACAGACCTGCAATGTCCATCCTTTGGCTCTATGTGATTCTTCTGTGCCAAGTTCTGTAAATATCACCAATGAAACGCTGACACTTCATTACTGACTAGACAAGTCATTAACTACGTCATATATGAACTTATACCCCTATAAGTCTAAATAGGTAGTGCTGTATTATTATGTACCAGCCATGATACCTCAATACCATGGATATGGTATCTCTTTGACTGTCTAATTAAGCTTATAATTACTTTTAAGCCAAAAGGATGCTGGACATTTTACAGAGCATATTTTGTTTTTATGTATGTATTTATTGTTCTTTTTGATAAGTGTTTTTATTTTTATATGTTAAATAACAGAGACAAAAGGCAAATCATAATGATTTTTCATCTGCTGTAATGTTTACTAACGACAATATGAATAAATTGCCGGATTGTTTCTTTTCTTGTTGTTTCATATATCTAACTGTCTTTGGCACTGGTGCCCAACCTGCAGCCCAAGGGTCACATGCAGCCCTTTGGCAGTTTTTTTTTGTGGTCCTCGGGGCCCCTGCAAAGACTGGTCTTTATTTCCCTATTGCCATGTTATAACAATAATTTTTAGTCATTTCATGTAATATATCTCCAGTCTCCAGTCTATGACTATCTCCTGAAGCATTTCCCCAGTCTCCATCAACTCCTTTAACATGTCCACGGTCTCTGAAAGTCAACTGTTGCATATCCGCAATCCCAGGCCATCTCTTAAATTTGCAGTCTCTGACCATCTCCTGTACCAGGTTCCCAGTCTGTGACCATCCCCTGTACCATGTCTGTAGTTTCTGATCATCTCCTGTACCATACCCATAGTCTCTGACCCTATCTTGTATCCTGTCTATAGTCTTTGACTATATCCTGTTGTGTCTTTTGTCTCTGACACTGAATATTCAATTAATGTAATAAAACCCCACTACAAATTCTGTTTTAAGTCAATACCAAAAAGAGATACTGTAGGTACCACCAGTATAATGTTTTTTTTTAGACTGCTTTCTTTTGTGTTTCAATCATAATTTGGTAGCTTTGCTTGTTGTGTAGATTAGGTTGCCCATAGGCATAGAGTAGTGGTCTTAAGAAAGGTGTGATTTTCTAGCAACAGCCCAGTCACACAGCACACACACTAACTCCTGCAGATGGCTGTCTTAGATGACAACAGGGCCTTAGAGCAGATACAGGCTAAGGTGGTTTAGTGTGCTGTGCTATACTCACACAGCACACACACACACGCTAACTCCTGCAGTTGGCTGTCTGGCTGCCTTAGATGACAACAGGGCCTTAGGGCAGATACAGGCTGAGGTGGTTTATTGTGTGCTGTGCTATACTTACACAGCACACACACACGCTAACTCCTGCAGATGGCTGTCTGGCTGCCTTAGATGACAACATGGCCTTAGGGCAGATACAGGCTGAGGTGTTTTTTTGTGCTGTGCTATACTCACACAGCACACACACACGCTAACTCCTGCAGATGGCTGTCTGGCTGCCTTAGATGACAACAGGGCCTTAGGGCAGATACAGGCTGAGGCGGTTTATTGTGTGCTGTGCTATACTCACACATAACACACACACGCTAACTCCTGCAGATGGCTGGCTGGCTGCCTTAGATGACAACAGGGCCTTAGGGCAGATACAGGCTGAGGTGGTTTCGTGTGCTGTGCTATACTCATACAGCACACACACACACGCTAACTCCTGCAGATGGCTGGCTGGCTGCCTTAGATGACAACAGGGCCTTAGGGCAGATACAGACTGAGGTGGTTTATTGTGTGCGGTGCTATACTCACAGAGCACACACACACACGCTAACTCCTGCAGATGGCTGTCTGGCTGCCTTAGATGACAACAGGGCCTTAGGGCAGATACAGGCTGAGGTGGTTTTGTGTGCTGTGCTATACTCACACAGCACACACACACACGCTAACTCCTGCAGATGGCTGGCTGGCTGCCTTAGATGACAACAGGGCCTTAGGGCAGATACAGGCTGAGGTGGTTTCATGTGCTGAGCTATACTCACACAGCACACACACACGTTAACTCCTGCAGATGGCTGGCTGGCTGCCTTAGATGACAACAGGGCCTTAGGGCAGATACAGGCTGAGGTGGTTTTGTGTGCTGTGCTATACTCACACAGCACACAAACACGCTAACTCCTGCAGATGGCTGGATGGCTGCCTTAGATGACAACAGGCCAGAAGGGTAAAGGTGGTTTAATGTGATACTGCAATGCTGTACTAACAGCACGCACACACTACACTAATCCCCAGAATCACAGCAGATAATGTCAGCACTCAGCAGAATGAATAACACAGCAGATAATGTCAGCACAGTGCAGAATGAAACACAGCAGATGTCACTGACACCGTCACTGACTAACGCCGAAACACACTACATAAGGCCCTTATATAGTGTGGGACGTGTACTAAACCCCCTGAGCTATAATTGGCAATTGCTCTCGTCGCCGCTGGCTCTATGATTGGCCAAGCATGCGGGGTCACAGTGCATGCTTGGCCAATCATCAGCCAGCAATGCACTGCGACTGGCGCAGTGAATTGTGGACCGTTCGCATCACACGAATTTGATGCGAATGGCCCACATAGTTCTGGGCTCAATGAGCGGTCGAACGGCCGATGTTCGATTCGAACATGGGTTCGAATTGAACACCGGGCTCATCCCTACTGTGTAGTACCTAATGAGATGAATCAAAAACAAAACATGCTGAAATCATCACGTTTGATAATTTTATTAATAGCGTTCATATTGTTCCCCAAGAGATTTTTCTGGCTAAGCAGTGACCAATTAAGGTAATCACTGAAAATGAAATGAATGCACAGGTATGCCTTGCTGAATTTGAGTTCAATACCAATGAAGCTTTAGGTCATTTGTTAGGATATGGAGTGTGATTTTGGGATAAAGTAAGGATCAAATACCAGATTAAATTGCTCCACATGAAACCTAATTGACTTTTCACAAATCCAGAGGGCCATCAACAAAGAAATATTATTATAACCAAACTTAAATTGAAATTCAAATTTTTAAGTGTATCGAAAGCCATAACCTATTTGTTTTCATTTTGGATAGTATAGGGCAGTGATGGTGAACCTTGGCACTCCAGATGTTTTGGAACTACAATTCCCCTGATGCTCATGCACTCTGCAGTGTAGTTGAGCATCATGGGAAATGTAGTTCCAAAACATCTGGGGTGCCAAGGTCTGCCATCACTGGTATAGGGAATGGTAAAACTCCTGGTCAGACTTTTATGCTGTGTTGCTTTGGAGAGATCCCCCTTCAACCAGTTCTGGCCCGTCCATAGGCCTCCTGTAGTCACGAAAAAAAAAAATAAAAAAAAAAATGTAACCTTTAATCCTTTAACTATGTGCACTGTGTCCGGGCGCCGGACACAGTGCACTATGGGAAGCCCCACGTCAATGCAATCACGAGACGTGGTGCTTCATTTGTGGGCTTTTAACCCAACTTGAGGCGCAAACCAAAGCGCTGATTAGCTTACGCCCGTAGAATACGGGCGGGAGCATTGTTGTTTAAATTAGAGGTTACTTCCCGGTTTCGTGGAATAGACGAAAACCGGAAGTAGCGTTGGCAGCTCCGTTCTTTGCATGGCCCGACTGGAGCTGAAAGTAAGGTAAGAGAGAGCGCGCCATGCAGCCCTGAGGGCTTTTTTCAGTAAGGAAGAATATCTGCCAGCTGCCTAGCTGATATGTTGAGAGAATCTGTAATTGTACTGTAGTTGTGTCTTAGAGCAGTCCTGCTTTTGCACATAAACATGTCAGTATTCACAATTGCTAACCTCCCTGACCTGCTTCATAAAGCCTTGACAATGCTTTGTCCTTGCTATACATACCTCAATTACTTTCCAGACTGTCTTATCTCTGTGCAGTTTTCTGGACATTGTCCTCCAGTCATTCCTGATCCCTCCAACAGATAATATCTTCCTTTTGTTTTTTTTTGTCTGAGTTACTGGGTTAATTTACTGCTCTTGCATTCTCGTCTGAGCCTGCTAATTATGCCTTAAATTCTTATACCTCTATGCATTTTCATTTGAGTTTAATAATGAGGATTTTAATTATAATTTGAATGCTTTGGTTCTGCTGTTCCGTTTTATATTAAATTGCAGATTCTTTTATTACTCTTGGCTGATGAAAACTCATTAACTCTTCCACTGCTTGACTTCTTGCACAACTATTAGTCATGAGGACAGAGTTTAAGCTGCAGTTATATGCCAGCTTTGTGCAGTTCAGATCATATATAGTTAAACCCACGTTTTATTTTAGTTTTTTTTTTAACCACTTTCAGACCGGACCATTTTGCTGGCTTAAGACCAGAGCACTTTTTGCGATTCGCCACTGCGTCGCTTTAACAATTGTGTGGTCGTGCGACGTGGCTCCCAAACAAAATTTCCCCACAAATAGAGCTTTCTTTTGGTGGTATTTGATCACCCCTGCGGTTTTTATTTTTTGCACTATAAACAATAAAAGAGCGGCAATTTTGAAAAAAACACATTATTTTTTACTTTTTGCTATAATAAATATCCCCCAAAAATATATAAAAAACATATTTTTTCCTCAGTTTAGGCCGATATGTATTCGTATACATATTTTTGGTAAAAAAATTGCAATAAGCGATTATTGATTCGTTTGCACAAAAGTTATAGCGTTTACAAAATAGGGGATAGTTTTATAGCATTTTATTAATATTTTTTTGTACTAGTAATGGCAGCGATCAGCGATTTTTATTGTGACTGCGACATTATGGCGGACACATCGGACATTTTTGACACATTTTTGGGACCATTGTCATTTATACAGCAATCAGTGCTATACAAATGCACTGATTCCTGTGTAAATGACACTGGCAGTGAATGGGTTAACCAGGGAGTGGCAGTGTAGGGGTTAAGTGTGTCCTAGGGGCGTGTTGCTAACTGTGGGGGGCGTGGCTGTGTGTGACAGTCACTGATCTGTCCATGCCATTCTGCCGACGTATATGTGTGTGCGCCGGTCGGGAAGCGGTTAAGCTTTGTCTTATCCCAGTTGGGGACAAAGGAAAATGTCAGTTTTTACAATAAAATAATATTTTTATTATAAAAATTATAATATATGCAATATTTCATGTGATTTGACTCTTCTAATGTTGAATAGATAGATAGCTATACAGTGTATATATACAGTATTATACATAAAGTATATTATTAATAAATAGTTATTTTTCCTTTATCTTATAAGAAGGATGTGACACCACCTACTTTACCAAGATATTAGAAGTAGCATATAGATATTCATATGTATTGTGCAAGGTGCATGTTCCTGTATAACACATCCTTCTTGGGCCAATCCTCCATTTTTTATTCCCGTATAAATGCTGCACGTGACGTACCTCTCTGCCCCTCAACTAAGTATTTTTTTACTTTACTGTGATGCCCGTGTCTGCACATATATCTGTGTCTAGATAATGTCTACTACTAGTGTAGAGCATTTGAGATTTAACATGGCGTATAATGGCTCTAGGATTTCTGTATACCCGGATTTTTCACCGGAACTGCAGAAGAGAAGAGCCAGATTCACTGAAATTAAACGTAAACTACGCCAGGCACGTATAGTGTAAGCATTGATCTACCCGGCTAGATTGCGCTTAACAGTGAATGGGGGGACTAAATTTTTCCATACACCAGAAGGGGTGAATGAGTGGTTGACTACTTACAATGAAACATGACAAAGGAGGGGGTACGGACTGTGTCTACCTATATGAAAAAATGTTTTTTTAGATACCATCCAGGCCCGCCCTGGGGGGGGGCGGGATGGTAAATTTTCCTTTATTCTTAAATGCTTTGTTTCAAGGAAAAGGGGAGGAGGGGAGAGGGGCATGAAAGGATGAGAACAATGAGCAGGATACCTCCAATTTCTCTTTGTTGGAGGGGCCTGGCAAAATGTTCTCTAGATCTTTGTTGTTTTTGTGAGTTTTTTCTGTGTGGGTGGAGGTGCAGGGGATTGGGGAGGGAGGGGAGGGAAGAGAGAGAGGGGAGAAGGGAGTGATAGGGGAGGGGATAAGGGGAATGCACTAAGTATGATGAATGCATGGATAGGTCACAATAGGAAGTCCCTGGATAGGCCTAGGAAGGCAGTGAGGGAAGAATTGGAGGAAGATAGATTGTATGTATGGTTTAGTAGGGGGGTAGGTATTAAAGGATGGTATGAATGGGTATTAGGAAGGGTAGATTGGAAGAAGTATGTCTCTAATGGGGAAGACAGCTATCAAACGCACTTGTTCACCTTGAATATTTTGAGTAATAGATTTTTTTATTATTTTCACGACATTAATAGGCTAGCACAGGAACCAAAAATTAAAACACAAAATGAAGGTAGAGTTCACAAAGTTGTAATAAATAGACAATTTCACGTATATGGCTAGTAATACACGGCTAAAAAAGAAAGCTATCACACTTTGTTCTTGGAACATAAGGGGTTTAGGAGATTTGGGGAAAAGGGCAGCAGTATTGAATACAGTAAAAGCACACGGGGCTTCTATCCTGTGTTTACAGGAAACACATTTTTCAAATGTTTCTGCACCTCACTTGGGGTGGAGGGACTTTCAATTCCAATATCACTCTATTCACACGTCCTACTCAAGGGGGGTCAGCATTTTTATTAAGAAGGGCGTAACATATACCTGTCTCCAGAATAAGATTGACGATTGTGGGAGATACGTTTTTTTGCACTGTAAAATAGAGAATAGGATCTTTGTCCTAGCCAGTGTGTACATACCACCACCCTTCAAGCTGGATGTCTTCTATGATTTAGCGGGGTTTGTGTTGGACAAGCCTAATATCCCGATCTTCATGATGGGAGATTTCAATATGGTCTTAGACCATGACATAGATAGGTTCCCACACTCAAAACAAGGGAGAAACCCAGTGGACAAACGACTGGCTCATTATAATGGGGGAAATGGGTTTGAAGGACCTTTGGAGATTACAGAATCCGGGAGATCGGGTTTATTCATGCTTTTCCTCTACACATTCCACACTCTCACGAATAGACATGACACTGGGGAACGATGAGGCAATTATTATATCTGGTGGTCTTAAATATATGCCGAGGGGTCTCTCTGACCACTCCCCAATGATAATATTTGTGGAGACAGGTGGGGAAAATCAACCTCGGGAATGGAAAATTAGTCCAGCCTGGCTGGAATTGATTGGGGAATCGCAGGAAGTTATAAAGGCTCTGACAGAGTTTATAGACCTAAATAATGGAACAGCATCACAGGGGGTCATTTGGGATACTCTAAAGGCATTCCTTAGGGGCCTCCTGATTCAACAAATCTCAGTAATTAAGAGAGAATCTAACAGAAGGGAGGTGGAGGCAGCACATAGGGTGACACAATTAGAAGAACAATTTCTTAGAGACCCATCAGCGGGGAACCTTGGGGCATGGACGGAGGCACAACGGGTTTACCGCTGGATAATGATGGGGAAAGCAGAAAAGAGATACATATTCCAGAAACAAGTTAGTTTTGGGGAAGGGGAATCAGTAGGTCGGATGCTTTCGCAGTTGGTGAAAGTTAATTCACCTCCGTCATTAGTACCAATGATCAAAACATCTAGAAAGGGAACAACTACTAATACCCCAGAAATTGTTGATTGCTTTAGAGAGTACTATAAAAATCTCTATAACTCCAATCAAGAAGATACGGGTGATTTAATGGGAATCTTCTTTAAAAACTTGACTATCCCCCGTCTCTCCGAAGATCATAGGAATAAACTGGATGCTCCTATCACATTAGAAGAGATACAGCATACGGTACAGGCCATGGCGACCCGGAAATCTCCCGGGCCGGACGGCCTACCGGTTGAGGTCTACCGCTGTTTCGGAGGTGTTTTGCTCCCGGAACTGCTGAAGACATTTAACTGGGCGCTGGCTAAAGGGGAAATCCCTCTTTCTATGAGGGAGTCAACTATAATAGTCATACCAAAAGAAGATAAGGACCCATTGGATCCCTCGTCATATAGGCCTATCTCCCTGCTTAATCTGGACGCCAGGATTTTGGCGAAGATCTTGGCGTCCAGATTGAATGGGGTGATAGCAGACCTAGTTCACCCTGACCAATCAGGATTTATTCCTGGCAGGTCAACTAATATAAATATCAGACGAGTACACCTAAACTTACAAATTCCAACGGAAGACGAGGGACATAGAGCTATTCTCTCGCTAGATGCCGCTAAAGCCTTTGATACTTTGGAGTGGGGATATCTATGGAGGATCCTGAGCGAGTTTCAAATAGGGCCAATGTTTTCTAAATGGGTAAAAATTATGTATAAAGCACCAGAGGCTAGGGTGAGGATTAATAATGAATACTCAGCAAGGTTTCAATTATTAAGGGGGACGAGGCAAGGATGTCCTCTGTCCCCCCTCTTGTTTGCTCTTGCAATTGAACCCCTGGCTATATCTCTCCGATCGTGTAGGGAGATTAGAGGTTTTTCAAGAGGCCTGGAAGAGGAGAAGGTAGTTCTGTTTGCAGACGATTTACTCGTACTCCTAGGCGACGTACAGAACTCCCTGAAACAAACGATGTGTAAAATCAGTACATTTGGTGCATTCTCTGGCCTAAATATCAATTGGGGAAAATCCACCCTACTGCCAGTGGACCCTTTACATACTCCATTACCACAAGAAGCCAGTAGATTACAAGTAGTAACCCAGATGAAATATCTGGGTGTAATCATTACGAGAGATCCTAAAGCATATATAGTAAACAACTTGTCCCCACTGTTGATCAGGTTTAAAGAGAAAACTAGGATCTGGAGGAGGTTCCCTCTCTCTTCAATGGGCCGCTGTAATCTAGTCAAAATGATTTTTCTCCCACAAGCCTTGTATATCCTAGCCAACTCCCCAGTATGGGTGTATAAAAAATGGTTCAATTGATTTGATACCATTTTTAGAGAACTGGTATGGAAGGGTAGCGTGGCGCGTATCAGTCTAAAAATCCTCCAACTCCCGACCAATGAAGGGGGAGTAGCAATTCCACACCTGTTTAGATATTTTTTGGCATCCCAATTACAATATATGAGAGGTACAGGGGCGGGGGGAAACCTGCTCCAGGTGCTCCTAAAAAGACAAACCATTGAAATGATGGAAGCAGGTATGGTGATACGGGGAATTCCCACCCTGGACCTAATGAACATGGTATGGGTAGCGGTTAAGGCAATACTGGGATGTAGAGGCTACACGGAATACTCACCACTGTGGAAGAATAATAACTTGAGTGAGGTACAAAAAATAGGACCGATCAGGGAGTGGGAACGTAGAGATATAAAATACCTACATCAGCTTTTTTCTAATGGGCAATTAAAAACATTCCAAGAGCTTAGAGCAGAGTTTTTAATACCGAGGAAATCTTTTTTTCGCTACCTCCAACTGAGGCATGCACTTACAGTACAATTTGAGGACTCACCAATAGAATGGGGGAATATATCGACACTAGTGAATATAGTGCAAACAGAATCAACTAAGGGGTTGACTTCAAGGACGTATTCGATCCTACATAAAGACGCCAGTGCCAGTCAGTACACTTCCATTTTTAGAGATAAATGGGTAAGAGACGGGGTCAACATCACAATTAACCAATGGGATAGGATCCTTGAACTAGCTCCATGGGTTTCTCTCTCTCCACCTCAAAGGATGTCGCACTTGTTCCTTCTATATAGAGCTTATTTTACCCCGAAAAAACTCTTCAGTTTCGGAAGTAGAATAGACTCCTCTTGTCCAAGGTGTGGAGGCTTAGAGGGAGACATGATACATATGTTCTGGAGATGCCCAAAGCTGCACCGCTACTGGATTGAGGTAGTGGATACAATTGCTCAGGTTTTTGATGTCCCCATCGAGACAGAACCCAAGGTTTGTGTACTAGGATGGGTGGATGGGACGGGAAGGCCTAACGATATCAATATGGCAATTTTGAGATGCTTGTTTCAGGCGCGCAAACTTATAGCCCAGAGATGGCAGTCGCTCACCCCTCCTTCTAGTAGAGAATGGGAGCAAGTTGTGAATAGTATGATATTAAAGGAAAAAACCCTTTATATAAGACAGGGATGCATTAATAAATTTGACAGGTTGTGGAAAACGTGGTGTGAAAAAAAAATAGACACAAAATAAATATAGGAACAATTTGGGATTAAATAAAGAGACGTGTGGGAAGGTAGATGTATGGTATGAATGGTCAAGATATGAAACGAATAAATGGGGGAAATGGTAATGAGAGCTATTTAAAGAGGGAGGGAATCTATATACAGGAGGAAAAACTCCTTCACGCTATATTTCTTTCTTTTTTTTACCACACTGAGCATGTTGTTTTTCTTTGCAAGAGCACTTGGACCGCCCCCACTCTCTGCTTTCATTTCTAAAAGATGAATTGTTTTTTCATTTCCCCTCCTGACAATTGGACAAGTATTGATGTGAGAATGTGATGTCTATCTTGTAAAATTGAAAAATCTTTAATAAAAATATTAAGTTAAAAAAAAAAAAAAAGAAGTAGCATATAGATATTCATATGTATTGTGCAAGGTGCATGTTCCTGTATAACACATCCTTCTTGGGCCAATCCTCCATTTTTTATTCCTCTATAAATGCTGCACGTGACGTACCTCTCTGCCCCTCAACTAAGTATTTTTTTACTTTGCTGTGATGCCCGTGTCTGCACATATATCTGTGTCTAGATAATGTCTACTACTAGTGTAGAGCATTTGAGATTTACCTCATTATTTTGGATAGGTGCCCCCAATTTTCTAGATCTGTCCAATCTTTGCACTGATTTAAGGATTTGATGGATGGAACCGTTGCTATTCCTATACAGTCATGGCCGAAATTGTTGGCACCCCAGAAATTTTGCCAGAAAATCAAGTATTTCTCACAGAAAAGTATTGCAGTAACACATGTTTTGCTATACACATGTTTATTCCCTTTGTGTGTATTGGAACAAAACAAAAAAGCAAATTGGACATAATGTCACACAAAATTCCAGAAATGGGCTGATCAAAATTCTTGGCACCCTTTCAAAATTGTGGATAAATAAGATTGTTTCAAGCATGTGATGCTCCTTTAAACTCACCTGGGGCAAGTAACAGGTGTGGGCAATATAAAAATCATACCTGAAAGCAAATAAAAATTAGGGAAGTTCACTAAGGCCCCTTTCACACCGGGGCGTTTTTCATGCGGTACAGCGCTAAAAATAGCGCCTGTTCACTGCCTGAAAAAATCCGGCCCCTTTAACTCCAGTGTGAAAGCTGGCGGGCTTTCACACTGGAGCGGTGCGCTAGCAGGACGGCCAAAAAAGTCCTGCTAGCAGCATCTTTGGAGCGGTATAGGAGCAGTGTGTTCACCGCTCCTATACCGCTCCTTCCCATTTATTTGAATCGGAAATCGCGGTAAAACCGCGGCAATACGGCCGCAAAGCTCCGCTATGGCGGCGCTCTGCGGGGGTGTTTAACCCTTTTTCGACCGCTCGCGGGGGGTAAAACCGCACCGCGAGCGGCCGAATACCGCGGTTAAAACGACGGCAAAGCAGCGCTAAATATAGCGCTGCTTTACCGTCACCACGGCTCCCCGCCCCAGTGTGAAAGGGGCCTTATTCTTTGCATTGTGTGTCTGTGTGTGCCACACTAAGCATGGACAACAGAAAGAGGAGAAGAGAACTGCCTGAGGACTTGAGAACCAAAATTGCGGAATAATATCAACAATCTCAAGGTTCCATCTCAAGAGATGTATAGCAAAACATGTGTTACTGCAATACTTTTCTATGAGAAATATTTGATTTTCTAGAAAAATTTCTGGGATGCCAACAATTTCGGCCATGGCTGTGTATATATATATATATATATATATATATATATATATATATATGCAACATGTCTGATGATATTCAAGCATTGAGCTGTTTATGCTGCTGAGGGACTGAGGAACCATTGTCATAGGCATGGACAGGACATCCTGAGACTTGTAGTTCCACAGAGATCAGATCACCATAGGTTTGTTATTTGTGAACATGCATTTTAAGTGATAATAACTTGTGTAGATCTGCTCTGGATTCTAGTGATATTGAACCCAAAGGCCTGTACATGTAAGATATTGCATTATTCCAGTCCCTAAATGTGATGACTTTATTTTTTTTTTAGGCTTTCTTAGAGCCTGGTATATGATGTGCAGAGCCCTGTGTATAATGTAGAGCCTGGTACATGATGTACAGAGCCCTGTGTATAATGTACAGCCTGGTATATGATGTACAGAGCCCTGTGTATAATGTACAGCCTGGTATATGATGTACAGAACCCTGTGTATAATGTACAGCCTGGTATATGATGTACAGAGCCTTGTGTATAATGTACAGCCTGGTATATGATGTACTACAGGAGACGGAGTGGGTGGATTCTATAAGCTTAAGCTTGTGAAAAGTGGGATGAGCCAAAAAGGAAGGACGGGGTCTGGTGCCCCCCCATCGTAAAACTTCACCAGCCGCCACTGCCTTCAACTACATGTCTTATAGACACAACATGAAATTAGAGTAAATCTCTCTGATGTAAGGAAAATGCCCTCTTTAGAGAGTTGTCACTGGAAAGAGAATGGACAGAGAGGGATTAAGTATTTGAGCCCAAACAGCATTGGCATGTGGATGCTATCCGTTCCGACTGCTTAATTTAAATTATAAAAAAAAGGGGGTATGGTCACTTTAGGAAAATAGATTTGAATGTAAGGCTGGAAAAACGGGGTCATGTGACATTGTGAAATAGTCTGGAATGTCACATGACCACTGGGAAAATTCCCAGAAGGTCACATGACCAGCTGGAACATTCTGAAAGGAGGGCTCATCTATATAAGACACGGGGTTACCTCACAGTTGGTAGGGGTCAGCAACAAGATCCCCACCCCCCCCCACCCTTGTCGCAGGCACTTAGATGTGGTTGGTCACCCTTTACATTTAAAGAGGGGACTTGTGTTTATTCATATGGGGTATTGCTCGAGTCCTGAAGACTGAGCTGTTTGTATTTATTATTTACAAATAAGAATTATATGTATTAACCCCTTCCCGGCCAATTGCAGATTGATGGCCAGGCGGTGGTTCTGTTATCCTGACTGGGCTTCAGTCTGACACACTGCATCTCTGATCGTAGTAAGGAGCCTCTGACAGAGGCTTCTTACCATGTGATCAGCTGTGACCAATCAAAGCTGATCATCGTGTGAACAAGGAAGTGTCGATAAACGGCACTGCTCGGTTCGCGCTGACAGGGAGAGCCAATCGGCGGTTCTCCCTGTCAGAGGGGGGTCTGTGCTGATAATCAGCATATTGATTATCAGCACAGCCCCCATCAGATGTGTATTGGAGTGACAGCGCTGTCTAATATATGTGGACTATACGTAAAATCTACAAAAATTATGACAAATTATGTATAAGTGCAAAATTAAGTGATATTAAGTGATATTTCCTGCCGCAACTTAATGTGAGATACACACAAGAATACAGTATAAAAAGAATAGCTGTGAGAGATTTGTCTAGATCTGAAATGTCTTGGATCCACAAAGTGCGTTATACTCCTCAAGGCCTTAATGTGGATGTGGATTTAAACGTTTTCATTGATAATAGTTAAAGATAGCCTTTTTAATATATTGTGAACCAACTCTGAGCTCCCGGGGGCAAGAGGGTGGGTACACATTTATTGGAGGTCATTATTTTGTAAAAATTATGAATATGGGAATATTTCTAATTTTTATATAATTTTAAATATATTTTTTCATATATTTCCCTGTCCGGTATTAACCCACCCTTTTGGGTGGGCTGGGAGAATAATATGATGATGATGTTTTCTGTTAGTGAAAGCACCATTAAAAAAATTTGTCCACTTTTAATAAATGAATTTTCTTAAGGGATGTACTGTCTGGTACAGTACACTATTAGCAGATTATCATTACTCCCAATCTTTAAAAAAAAAAAATCCTCTTTTAGGATAAATGGAGTAATTTCCCATTTATGTTAAAAAAAAAAAAATCGTTTTTGAATATTTGTTAAATGAAGGGGAGATAAAATATTGATCATGGTTTTGCAGTCACAGAGGCATTTTCAATATCTTGTTGAGATAAACATAGTCTATTTGAAGCCCCTAGTGGAAGAATTAAAGGGAGGAGGAGAAATATTTATGTTGTTTTTTCCCATAAGAACCTTCAGATTTACCTATCAGAGGAGCTTTTGGGGAAAGGGAAATTTTTTAAAATAAGGTTCTTTTCCTCAGTCTTTCATATTGAGTAAGTATTCTCTCTTAAACGGTGGCTTATGTAAAGGGTACCTGAGAAGTTGCAGCGGCAGATTACTGCTATGAACTGCTCTCAGGTGGCTATGTGTTAATGCACTCGTAGGTGATAACATGACAAAACTTTTAATGATAAATTTTAGTACTGGCCCGTTTTAAAAGGGATCTACTGTTATTAATTTAACTGTCATTCTATTCTTATCATTTTGACTCTTATCCAGCTTAAGACTGGGAGAGCTGAAATGGAGAAAAGTCTAATGCTGTGGGCATTCAGCCCCACTTGGCAATGGACGATCGATGTGGGAGGACAGAACATTGAGAGCAGGATATCTCCGGTGTTGTCCCGTTCATCCTACATACAACCGCAGGTATAGTGGGGACGAATAGATGAAAAGAATAGATTTGCCCACCTTTTAAATAGGCTTATCATTAGGTTTAAGGGCATTTGGCCTTTTTTAATATGGGGGTCGCACATCCAGCCTGCCATAGAGACCCATACTTCTTAGTGGACCTATCGATGTGAGTAAGGGCATTTGCCCTATTCCAACATGGCGGACCGGGAGCTTAGAAATGGGCAGGTCCATGTGTGTATAGTGTATAATAGGCGGTGAGTCAGCACGCCGCCCGTGCCCCAGGAAGAAGTCATCTTTTGACGAAACGATGTAGGGTGAGCGGCGTGCTGACATCACCTCCATTCCCCGTCCATCCAGGAAGTGACGGGCAGCGAGAGAGAGAGAGAGAGAGCCGGCCGGCTCGATTGTTTGTTTTTCACATATGCCTTAAGATTACATCTGAAATGTAAGTGCGATATACACTGGCTTTTTATGAATAAAGGGTTAAACAGTATTATGCTATGGATGTCTATTTTTCTTTTATGTAAACGGATTTTGATGAGATTAAGGAGGATCCTGGCAGGATTTATTCATATGTCTGTACCTTGAGAGTGCCATTTGGAATATTCAGGATAGAGACCCTGGCAGGGGGATAAGCCACATATGCCTTTCTGATCTCTTTGACACAAAGATCAGATCAGCTGGTAAGCTGCAGTACATTTACTTGGCTGAGGATCCTTTTCTTCTTTTTTCACCTGGTTATCCATTCACTTTTCTGAGGGTGTCGAGTGTAACATCACTACGGAAGCAATAACAACTGAATCCTAATACCTATTATGGACTCTTTGCATGCTTAATCTATATCCATATGTGATGCTTTTGTTTTTTCTGTTTTTCACAGTGTTATCACATTGAACTGTGGTTCATAGTCACAGGATTGCTTATTTATGCTAGCACAAATTTTGCTAATATTTTGTACACATTTTGTTTTTTTTCAAAATTTAACATTTTTTATTTTGATTGATTAGAGAGTCACCGATTGAATTCAGTTGATGTCCACCCAAGTTCTGATTACGATCAGTAATATTTACTTTAGGTGGAATTGATTTTTCACGTTCTAAAAATTTCCAGCGCAGCTATTCTTTTTATACCCCATCAGATGTGCCCATCAGCTTCCAGTCAGTGCTCCATCAATAAAGTCTGACAGTGCCAATCAAATTGCCAATCAGTGCCCACCACAGTGCCAATCAGAGCCCACCACAGTGCCAATCAGTGCCCATCACAGTGCCAATCAGTGCCCAGCAGTAACACCTGTCAGTACCTCATCATCAGTGCTGCCCATCAGTGCCATCTATTAGTGTCCATCAGTGCCACCTGTCAATGCTAATAATAATAAAAATAACAAATATAGGCGCACAATTCCAAAATTATCAGTAAGTGTCTCCCAGTACCAAAAAAATATATATAATGATGAAAATGATAAGTAAAAATAAGAGTAAATGAATAAAAACAAATGACTAAAATCGATATTCACAAATGATGATAAAGTCCATAAGCAACCAATATAGATCAAAATATAGTCTATATAAGGGAGTCAGTCCAGGTATATATGAAAAACTTTATCCATTTTACAACACAGGGCAGCCTTCAGGGTAGGACCGAAACCATATTCAGGAACTGTAGAGCAAAAAACAAGTAGAGAAAGGCGCCTCTGGTTGTAATAGTTTAGTACAAAGAATTTTATTGTTAAAGCGATATAGATGCACTCACATTTGTGAAGAAGTCAAAAGGCATGGTATATGTCACTCAGTGTGGCGAATCCCCAGCGTTGTATGACTGTCAGCTTTTCCAGGAAAATCTGTAGAAGCACTTCCTGTAGATGGTGAGGGCCGGCTCCGGAAGGCGGCCTCGAGAACGAGGCTTGGATAGCAGGATGCGACAGGGTCAGGGGGATGTCTTCATCAAAGATGAACGCGTTTCGTGAGCATGAGCACTCGGATGTAATGACGAGTCGCACTCCTTTCTCAACATTTGGACATAGACCATGCTCAAAGGATCAGAACTTATAATGGGAATGGGGAGGGGACGTGGGCGGGACTGATAATAAAACATTATTAAACGGATTGGTAACAGAAAAATGAGCAGGTTACTGACATATTATATTGTATGAAAAGGGTATGCAAGAAGAGAAAGAAAAAAGAGATGTGTATTATGTATATAAGCGCACATCTATATTAAAGGATTGCGCTGAGATGTATGAGACAGATATTTTAAATATATAGGAGTCTTATGGAAAATTCTTATTTCATGAGAATAAATATTATGAGGACTAAATTAATATTAAGAAATTAAATTAATTTTAAGGAATTAAAACATATATGCTTAAAAAGATCAATCAGTTAATATTAAGTCTAGAAAAAAAAATATATAGAAAAAAATTAATAATTAGTTAAAAAAAAAAATGTTCAATTCTGGGGGATGGAAAATTAATAATGCTATTATATTATCAGTATGGTGCAAAAGAACAATGCAAGAGATAATATGCAGAGAATACTAGGGACTCCCCGAGAAAGAGAGTGCTCCAATACTGGATGCAGACATATGTATAGTAGTTACCGGAAGTGGATTAATAAATATGAAAAAATATATTATATGGACTGGTTCAGTGTTTATATTAGTGTGAGCTGTTTGATAATTCCGCATGTGTGCAATGGATGAGGGCATAGATTTGTCTCAAAAAATACAGGAAAATACAAAAGATTACAGAAAATTGTTACCTACATGCATATGGACATGTACGATGTGTGTGTGGAATAAATATATATATATATATATATATATATATATATATTTATATATTTAAAAGTGTATGAGTGTGCCCAAGAAAAAAAGGGGGAGAAAATGCTTAATAAATACATACATAAAAAAATATTTTAAAAATATATATACATATATATTTACATATAAAAGATATACATGTAAATGGATAAATATACACATATAATAATCATGTATACATCTAAAAGTATCATATACCCATCTACATACATATTCATCCACACGCTTTTACATATATGGGAAAAAATATCCAAATAAACACATATATATGTTGCGTAAAGAACACATCCACATAAACATATTCAAAAATAATTTGAGACATATATAGAGGGAAGACATATATACACACATGCATATCTTTGTTAAAAAAATAAATTAAAATGATAGATATAAGTATAACGGGATCATATGTATCTGAGTCTATAATACACAGTGTGTCAGAGAATTAATTATGTGTTTAGTTATCTATAGGATAGTTGAGATTTAAATTCCTTCGTTCATTCCTCCGGGTGCAAGAACGTCCAATGTGTAAATCCAAAAAGTTTCTCTGGAGCACAGTTTTTTGAACCATTCTGCAGCCGGAAGTGACTTGGATATTTGCTCTATGACCCACACTTCCTGTCCCTCAGTGGACTGTTGGTGCGCTTGAATAAAATGCCTGGGTACAGTGTGAGGATCTTTGTCACTTTCAATGGATCTCCTATGCTCGCCGAATCTTGTCCAGAGAGCTCTTATTGTGCAGCCCACGTATACTAGGCCGCACGGACATGTCAGACCATAGACAACGTAGTCGGAGGAACAGTTGTAAAAGTCCTTTAATGTATATGTCGTTCCTTTTGTCGTAAAGGATTTTTTGCCATGCTTCACGTATTTGCATGTTTTGCATTGGGATTTATTACACCGGAACATTCCCACAAGTGGTATTAAAATGGGTTTACTCGGTGAAGGGCAAATTGATCAGACTTTACTAGGTGCATTTCTCGATTTTTAGTTTGGTGCTCTGCGGTATGTGACTTTCGGCCGTTCTGGGATAAGAGATTTTAAAAAAAGGATCTTGTAATAAAATCGTCCAATGATTATTAAGAATTTTTTCCATCTTTTTAAAATCAACATTAAAAGTGGTGATAAAACGTAGATTATGATTATTTTGCTGTTCAGCTGATTTTTTAGGGGGTTTTCCTTTTAGAAATAATTCACAGGCTTGATCGATAGAAGCTGTCGGATATTCTTTATCCTTAAATTTCTCTTTCAATAGGACACTTTGATCTAGGTAATCACTATCTCTCGTACAATTTTGACGAAGTCTATAGAATTGACCTTTGGGGATATTATCAATCCATTTGGGAGGTGACAACTCTTGTAATGAAGATAAGAGTTGCCGGCAGTGGGTTTAACATAATTTTTTGAAATAATTGTGGATGTAGTATCGTCATGTCCTAATTCCAGGTCAAGAAAAGGTAATGTCTCTGTATTAGCTACCGAGGTAAAATACAAACCATATGGATTCTTGTTGCAATAATCCACAAAAGGATTGATTGTCTCTACCGTGCCATCCCAGATGATGATTATGTCATCAATATAACGACCGAAAAACACCATATTACTTGCAAATGGGTTATTTTGAAGGATGTAAACATTCTCCCAATGGCCCATCGCTAAGTTAGCGTATGATGGAGCAAAATTTGCTCCCATTTCTGTTCCTTGTTTTTGAACATAAAAATCTCAGTCAAAAGTAAAATAATTATGCTACCAAAACAATGGTGCATACATATATATATATCCCTCTTGAAATGAACAAGTAGTGCAAAAATCCCGCTTAAGGTGATAGTAATCTGCTTACCAGATAGAAGCAGAAAGAAGGCGATATTAATCACGTGGTGCCATGAAGAAGGTGGATAGAAGTCTGATGAACCCAAAGGTATGATTAAATCCGAAAAATCTTGATGGAATGTTGGTGACCAAGTCCACTCAGCCAAATCTGGTGTAAGCTAGAAAAAAACTCTCCCACGGGTTGAAGGAAGAGAGTAATGACAATAGTGAAGCCCGCAAGGTGAAGTTTAACAGTTTTATTGCTGGTATTCTACTTACATCAAAGTAAAAACATCAGGGCATGGATAAAAAGACAATTCCGCATACTTGCATCAGCCCGCCTGACATGTTTCATCCTAGATTGGATATCATCAGAGGCGTGATGATATCCAATCTAGGATGAAACATGTCAGGCGGGCATTATTTCTGGATCATTGCCTCCACACCTATAGACTTTTTTGTATTAAGTTTCACTATCACAGCGCCACATTTTGGTTTTATATATTATTTTTGTTTGCTGATCACAAACTGTGTTGGCTGCTTATTGTTTGTTGTTTTTTTTTATTAGCGCAGTTATTGTTCACCCTGGTTTTTCATTAAAATAATTATGCGTTAGGCAAAAGGATGCCACATCAAGGATAAAAGAGGCCTGACCAGAGTTAATAAGGGGTTCTTTGCCAAAAAATGCTCTAGGGCCATTAGGCCAAATGAGTGGGGGATGGATGTGTAGAGAGAATTAACATCAAGTGAGAGCCAAGTATCAGTTGGCTCCCACTTGTATGCTGAGAAAAGTTCCATCAAATGAGTACCATCCCTAATATATGATTGAAGCTGGTGGAAAATAGGTTGGAGGAAGTAATCAATATATAAACTAAGTCCAGTGGTGACACTATCCATTGCCGCCACAATGGGATGGCCTGGGGGGTTATCTAAATTTTTGTGGACTTTAGGGAGGTGATGAAAATAAGGAATTTGGTAGAAATTTTTTAAGAGAAAAGATCTTTCGACTTTATTAAGAACATTTTCTTGCAATGCAGCAGACACTAAGACATTAATCTCATTGGCGAAGTGGTCAGTGGGGTCTTTTTGAATTTTTTCATATGTGCTGGAGTCTGCTAGCAGTCTCCTTGCCTCATTGATGTAATCCATTTTATCTTGTATGACAATGCCACCTCCTTTGTCTGCTGATTTTATGACTACATCATCTGCTTCCATCAGAGCTTTTAGAGCTCCTTTTTCAGACGGTGTCAAATTATTAGCCAAATTACTATTTGAGGATTGACAGAGTTTTTGAAAATCTGCAAATACAACTCTGTAAAAAGTTTCTATATATGGGCATTTGGCATGTATAGGATTAAAGATAGACTTTGGTCTAAAAGATGTATGAGTAATTGGTCAATGCAAATCAGTGCCACCGGTCAGTGCCCATCAGTGCTGCCTATCAGTGTCCATAAGTGCCACCTGTCAATGCCAATCAGTGCCACCGGTCAGTGCCCATCAGTGCCACTTGTCAGTGCCCATCAGTGCCGCCCATCAGTGCTGCATGTCAGTGCCACCTTTAGGTGTCCATCAGTGCTGCATATCAGTGCCACCTATCAGTGCCCATCAATTCTACATTGCTGTGCCCTTCAGTGCCACCTTATCAGTGCCAACTCATCAGTGCCGCCTCCTCAGTGCCCGTCAGTGAAGGAGAAAACTACATTTTATGAGAGAAACAAAGAAAAACTATTTTTTTTTCAAAAATGTCGGCATTTATTCATTTGATTAGCAAAAAATAAAAAACACCTGAGGTGATAAATACCACCAAAAGAAAGCTCTATTTGTGGGAAGAAAATTATAAAAATTTAGTTTGGGTACAGTGTTGCATGACCATGCAATTGTCATTCAAAGTGCGACAGTGCTGAAAGCTGAAAATTGTCCTGGGCAGGAAGGGGCGTTATTGCCTGTTATTGAAGTGGTTAATAAAATGGTTAAATGGATTTACCGTAAATTATTTGAATAGTTTACACCAATAAATGTGCCGTGGCCAATTATTTACCAAGTTTAGTCGTTGAGTGTCTTTATTTATTAAGAAAACTATACTTTGTTATTTGGGGAATGAGAGGTGAGCCCTACATTTCCATGGCCTTTGAAAGGTTTCTCCTCTATTGTTTTGGTGACAACTCAAGCGGTTCTATCCCATCACCAATCTGTTCAAAACAAAACAATTTTGGCTTTAGATATATATATTTTTTTTATAACTAATGAAATGTATTATGCAGTATAAATAAAAAACATATATAGTATTTTATTTCTATTCTCCCCTTAAATACACCTTCATTACTGAAAACTGGTATGTAACAAAATGATCTGGACCACAGGGCTCAGTTTGAAGTGAAGCCCATGTCTTTATTGGAAGAAACTCCATGTTTGGTTTTCTCTTATAGGAAAAAGTTAAGGTATCTAAGGTGAATATGCTTCTATGGCAGCCCACAAGCCTAAGGAAGATTGACAGATTTATGAAGTGTCTTCTATGTGTGTGCAGGTTTATCCAAGTCATGATATAGTCAGTAGGAATTAATTACATCCAAATAATGAATGTAATTACAACTAGCTATGAAATGTCTTGAGATTCCTGAGACATTGTAATAGTACATAGTGATGTTCAACTATCAAAGCCAAATGTGAATGAGTTTGCAAGTACCCTCTACTTAGAAAGCCTGGATTGCAAGACCAACTTGCATACTTATGCGATGTTTTGGAAATATGGACTAAGCTAGGACTAATGAGCTCTTCATCTTTTTTTTCATAATCTGATTTTCCTTATCTTTACAGGGAACACTGTAACTCAAACATATAACTCGGCCACAATGAAAAAGATATCGGTTTGTGATTACTGTGCACCCAACTGCACTCAATGTAGATCAAATGTGGAAGTAAAACAAACCAACCCACCAGTCAGCCCGCCAGTCAGCCCGCCAGCCAACAGTGCCTACACACCCACATTCTTCTTGCTTTGCATTTCTATGGTTTTTATTCCTTATCTTTTTTTAGACAATAGAAACATGGAAAGTCTTAGCTCTGTGTCTAGTAATTAGCACCTATGGTTGTTGGTCTGCTTGGGTTTAATTTCCACCAAGGACACTATGCGCATGAAGTTTGTATATGTGATTTGATTTGAATACAATAACAAATTGAAGCCAAACTCTAGCTCACTCTTTAGAACCTGTTGCAGCAAAAGTTTTTTCTTTCCTTTTGGGACAAAGGCTTTGCATGAATAAATAAAAGCTGATCATTTTAACCACCTTTCCAGTATTAAGTGGTTTGTCTCATCCATGTAAATGTATATGTTCTGCTGGAGAGCTTATTCTTTTAAATAACAACCAACTTGCTAGCTGGATCACTAGATTAAAATAGAAGTAAGAAAGCCTAAAAAAGAAAACTAATGCAGCCAGTACATCTAAGAATGTGTAAGCGGCAATAAAATAAATGTTTGCTTTTGGGTTTAATACTGCTTTAAAGGATAAGTGTCTGTGTGGCCTGACATGTCTGCAGGAGACTTGCTTAGCACCCACGATCTGCTGCAATGCTTTACAGGCTCCAAGTAAACAAATAATAAATGCATATTTTTTTACCTGCAAAAAGATAAACATTTATTATTTTATTTCTAAAAGGATAACTTATCCTTTAACCTCATCAATACTGGGCACTTTCGCCCCCTTCCTTCCCAGACCAATTTTCAGCTTTCAGCGCTCTCGTACTTTCACTGACAATTGCGCAGTCATGCAATGCTGGAAAATCGTTTTTGAATATTTGTTAAATGAAGGGGAGATAAAATATTGATCATGGTTTTGCAGTCACAGAGGCATTTTCAATATCTTGTTGAGATAAACATAGTCTATTTGAAGCCCCTAGTGGAAGAATTAAAGGGAGGAGGAGAAATATTTATGTTGTTTTTTCCCATAAGAACCTTCAGATTTACCTATCAGAGGAGCTTTTGGGGAAAGGGAAATTTTTTAAAATAAGGTTCTTTTCCGCAGTCTTTCATATTGAGTAAGTGTTCTCTCTTAAACGGTGGCTTATGTAAAGGGTACCTGAGAAGTTGCAGCGGCAGATTACTGCCATGAACTGCTCTCAGGTGGCTATGTGTTAATGCACTCGTAGGTGATAACATGACAAAACTTTTAATGATAAATTTTAGTACTGGCCCGTTTTAAAAGGGATCTACTGTTATTAATTTAACTGTCATTCTATTCTTATCATTTTGACTCTTATCCAGCTTAAGACTGGGAGAGCTGAAATGGAGAAAAGTCTAATGCTGTGGGCATTCAGCCCCACTTGGCAATGGACGATCGATGTGGGAGGACAGAACATTGAGAGCAGGATATCTCCGGTGTTGTCCCGTTCATCCTACATACAACCGCAGGTATAGTGGGGACGAATAGATGAAAAGAATAGATTTGCCCACCTTTTAAATAGGCTTATCATTAGGTTTAAGGGCATTTGGCCTTTTTTAATATGGGGGTCACACATCCAGCCTGCCATAGAGACCCATACTTCTTAGTGGACCTATCGATGTGAGTAAGGGCATTTGCCCTATTCCAACATGGCGGACCGGGAGCTTAGAAATGGGCAGGTCCATGTGTGTATAGTGTATAATAGGCGGTGAGTCAGCACGCCGCCCGTGCCCCAGGAAGAAGTCATCTTTTGACGAAACGACGTAGGGTGAGCGGCGTGCTGACATCACCTCCATTCCCCGTCCATCCAGGAAGCGACGGGCAGCGAGAGAGAGAGAGAGAGAGCCGGCCGGCTCGATTGTTTGTTTTTCACATATGCCTTAAGATTACATCTGAAATGTAAGTGCGATATACACTGGCTTTTTATGAATAAAGGGTTAAACAGCATTATGCTATGGATGTCTATTTTTCTTTTATGTAAACGGATTTTGATGAGATTAAGGAGGATCCTGGCAGGATTTATTCATATGTCTGTACCTTGAGAGTGCCATTTGGAATATTCAGGATAGAGACCCTGGCAGGGGGATAAGCCACATATGCCTTTCTGATCTCTTTGACACAAAGATCAGATCAGCTGGTAAGCTGCAGTACATTTACTTGGCTGAGGATCCTTTTCTTCTTTTTTCACCTGGTTATCCATTCACTTTTCTGAGGGTGTCGAGTGTAACATCACTACGGAAGCAATAACAACTGAATCCTAATACCTATTATGGACTCTTTGCATGCTTAATCTATATCCATATGTGATGCTTTTGTTTTTTCTGTTTTTTACAGTGTTATCACATTGAACTGTGGTTCATAGTCACAGGATTGCTTATTTATGCTAGCACAAATTTTGCTAATATTTTGTACACATTTAGTTTTTTTTCAAAATTTTACATTTTTTATTTTGATTGATTAGAGAGTCACCGATTGAATTCAGTTGATGTCCACCCAAGTTCTGATTACGATCAGTAATATTTACTTTAGGTGGAATTGATTTTTCACGTTCTAAAAATTTCCAGCGCAGCTATTCTTTTTATACCCCATCAGATGTGCCCATCAGCTTCCAGTCAGTGCTCCATCAATAAAGTCTGACAGTGCCAATCAAATTGCCAATCAGTGCCCACCACAGTGCCAATCAGAGCCCACCACAGTGCCAATCAGTGCCCATCACAGTGCCAATCAGTGCCCAGCAGTAACACCTGTCAGTACCTCATCATCAGTGCTGCCCATCAGTGCCATCTATTAGTGTCCATCAGTGCCACCTGTCAATGCTAATAATAATAAAAATAACAAATATAGGCGCACAATTCCAAAATTATCAGTAAGTGTCTCCCAGTACCAAAAAAATATATATAATGATGAAAATGATAAGTAAAAATAAGAGTAAATGAATAAAAACAAATGACTAAAATCGATATTCACAAATGATGATAAAGTCCATAAGCAACCAATATAGATCAAAATATAGTCTATATAAGGGAGTCAGTCCAGGTATATATGAAAAACTTTATCCATTTTACAACACAGGGCAGCCTTCAGGGTAGGACCGAAACCATATTCAGGAACTGTAGAGCAAAAAACAAGTAGAGAAAGGCGCCTCTGGTTGTAATAGTTTAGTACAAAGAATTTTATTGTTAAAGCGATATAGATGCACTCACATTTGTGAAGAAGTCAAAAGGCATGGTATATGTCACTCAGTGTGGCGAATCCCCAGCGTTGTATGACTGTCAGCTTTTCCAGGAAAATCTGTAGAAGCACTTTCTGTAGATGGTGAGGGCCGGCTCCGGAAGGCGGCCTCGAGAACGAGGCTTGGATAGCAGGACGCGACAGGGTCAGGGGGATGTCTTCATCAAAGATGAACGCGTTTCGTGAGCATGAGCACTCGGATGTAATGACGAGTCGCACTCCTTTCTCAACATTTGGACATAGACCATGCTCAAAGGATCAGAACTTATAATGGGAATGGGGAGGGGACGTGGGCGGGACTGATAATAAAACATTATTAAACGGATTGGTAACAGAAAAATGAGCAGGTTACTGACATATTATATTGTATGAAAAGGGTATGCAAGAAGAGAAAGAAAAAAGAGATGTGTATTGTGTATATAAGCGCACATCTATATTAAAGGATTGCGCTGAGATGTATGAGACAGATATTTTAAATATATAGGAGTCTTATGGAAAATTCTTATTTCATGAGAATAAATATTATGAGGACTAAATTAATATTAAGAAATTAAATTAATTTTAAGGAATTAAAACATATATGCTTAAAAAGATCAATCAGTTAATATTAAGTCTAGAAAAAAAAATATATAGAAAAAAAATTAATAATTAGTTAAAAAAAAAAATGTTCAATTCTGGGGGATGGAAAATTAATAATGCTATTATATTATCAGTATGGTGCAAAAGAACATGTGTACGATGTGTGTGTGGAATAAATATATATATATATATATATATATATATATATATATATATATATATATATATATATATATATATATATATATATATATATATATATATATATATATATATATATTATATATATTTAAAAGTGTATGAGTGTGCCCAAGAAAAAAAGGGGGAGAAAATGCTTAATAAATACATACATAAAAAATATTTAAAAAATATATATACATATATATTTACATATAAAAGATATACATGTAAATGGATAAATATACACATATAATAATCATGTATACATCTAAAAGTATCATATACCCATCTACATACATATTCATCCACACGCTTTTACATATATGGGAAAAAATATCCAAATAAACACATATATATGTTGCGTAAAGAACACATCCACATAAACATATTCAAAAATAATTTGAGACATATATAGAGGGAAGACATATATACACACATGCATATCTTTGTTAAAAAAATAAAATAAAATGATAGATATAAGTATATTGGGATCATATGTATCTGAGTCTATAATACACAGTGTGTCAGAGAATTAATTATGTGTTTAGTTATCTATAGGATAGTTGAGATTTAAATTCCTTCGTTCATTCCTCCGGGTGCAAGAACGTCCAATGTGTAAATCCAAAAAGTTTCTCTGGAGCACAGTTTTTTGAACCATTCTGCAGCCGGAAGTGACTTGGATATTTGCTCTATGACCCACACTTCCTGTCCCTCAGTGGACTGTTGGTGCGCTTGAATAAAATGCCTGGGTACAGTGTGAGGATCTTTGTCACTTTCAATGGATCTCCTATGCTCGCCGAATCTTGTCCAGAGAGCTCTTATTGTGCAGCCCACGTATACTAGGCCGCACGGACATGTCAGACCATAGACAACGTAGTCGGAGGAACAGTTGTAAAAGTCCTTTAATGTATATGTCGTTCCTTTTGTCGTAAAGGATTTTTTGCCATGCTTCACGTATTTGCATGTTTTGCATTGGGATTTATTACACCGGAACATTCCCACAAGTGGTATTAAAATGGGTTTACTCGGTGAAGGGCAAATTGATCGGACTTTACTAGGTGCATTTCTCGATTTTTAGTTTGGTGCTCTGCGGTATGTGACTTTCGGCCGTTCTGGGATAAGAGATTTTAAAAAAAGGATCTTGTAATAAAATCGTCCAATGATTATTAAGAATTTTTTCCATCTTTTTAAAATCAACATTAAAAGTGGTGATAAAACGTAGATTATGATTATTTTGCTGTTCAGCAGATTTTTTAGGGGGTTTTCCTTTTAGAAATAATTCACAGGCTTGATCGATAGAAGCTGTCGGATATTCTTTATCCTTAAATTTCTCTTTCAATAGGACACTTTGATCTAGGTAATCACTATCTCTCGTACAATTTTGACGAAGTCTATAGAATTGACCTTTGGGGATATTATCAATCCATTTGGGAGGTGACAACTCTTGTAATGAAGATAAGAGTTGCCGGCAGTGGGTTTAACTTAATTTTTTGAAATAATTGTGGATGTAGTATCGTCATGTCCTAATTCCAGGTCAAGAAAAGGTAATGTCTCTGTATTAGCTACCGAGGTAAAATACAAACCATATGGATTCTTGTTGCAATAATCCACAAAAGGATTGATTGTCTCTACCGTGCCATCCCAGATGATGATTATGTCATCAATATAACGACCGAAAAACACCATATTACTTGCAAATGGGTTATTTTGAAGGATGTAAACATTCTCCCAATGGCCCATCGCTAAGTTAGCGTATGATGGAGCAAAATTTGCTCCCATTTCTGTTCCTTGTTTTTGAACATAAAAATCTCAGTCAAAAGTAAAATAATTATGCGTTAGGCAAAAGGATGCCACATCAAGGATAAAAGAGGCCTGACCAGAGTTAATAAGGGGTTCTTTGCCAAAAAATGCTCTAGGGCCATTAGGCCAAATGAGTGGGGGATGGATGTGTAGAGAGAATTAACATCAAGTGAGAGCCAAGTATCAGTTGGCTCCCACTTGTATGCTGAGAAAAGTTCCATCAAATGAGTACCATCCCTAATATATGATTGAAGCTGGTGGAAAATAGGTTGGAGGAAGTAATCAATATATAAACTAAGTCCAGTGGTGACACTATCCATTGCCGCCACAATGGGATGGCCTGGGGGGTTATCTAAATTTTTGTGGACTTTAGGGAGGTGATGAAAATAAGGAATTTGGTAGAAATTTTTTAAGAGAAAAGATCTTTCGACTTTATTAAGAACATTTTCTTGCAATGCAGCAGACACTAAGACATTAATCTCATTGGCGAAGTGGTCAGTGGGGTCTTTTTGAATTTTTTCATATGTGCTGGAGTCTACTAGCAGTCTCCTTGCCTCATTGATGTAATCCATTTTATCTTGTATGACAATGCCACCTCCTTTGTCTGCTGATTTTATGACTACATCATCTGCTTCCATCAGAGCTTTTAGAGCTCCTTTTTCAGACGGTGTCAAATTATTAGCCAAATTACTATTTGAGGATTGACAGAGTTTTTGAAAATCTGCAAATACAACTCTGTAAAAAGTTTCTATATATGGGCATTTGGCATGTATAGGATTAAAGATAGACTTTGGTCTAAAAGATGTATGAGTAATTGGTCAATGCAAATCAGTGCCACCGGTCAGTGCCCATCAGTGCTGCCTATCAGTGTCCATAAGTGCCACCTGTCAATGCCAATCAGTGCCACCGGTCAGTGCCCATCAGTGCCACTTGTCAGTGCCCATCAGTGCCGCCCATCAGTGCTGCATGTCAGTGCCACCTTTAGGTGTCCATCAGTGCTGCATATCAGTGCCACCTATCAGTGCCCATCAATTCTACATTGCTGTGCCCTTCAGTGCCACCTTATCAGTGCCAACTCATCAGTGCCGCCTCCTCAGTGCCCGTCAGTGAAGGAGAAAACTACATTTTATGAGAGAAACAAAGAAAAACTAATTTTTTTTCAAAAATGTCGGCATTTATTCATTTGATTAGCAAAAAATAAAAAACACCTGAGGTGATAAATACCACCAAAAGAAAGCTCTATTTGTGGGAAGAAAATTATAAAAATTTAGTTTGGGTACAGTGTTGCATGACCATGCAATTGTCATTCAAAGTGCGACAGTGCTGAAAGCTGAAAATTGTCCTGGGCAGGAAGGGGCGTTATTGCCTGTTATTGAAGTGGTTAATAAAATGGTTAAATGGATTTACCGTAAATTATTTGAATAGTTTACACCAATAAATGTGCCGTGGCCAATTATTTACCAAGTTTAGTCGTTGAGTGTCTTTATTTATTAAGAAAACTATACTTTGTTATTTGGGGAATGAGAGGTGAGCCCTACATTTCCATGGCCTTTGAAAGGTTTCTCCTCTATTGTTTTGGTGACAACTCAAGCGGTTCTATCCCATCACCAATCTGTTCAAAACAAAACAATTTTGGCTTTAGATATATTTTACACCAGAAAAATATATTTTTTTATAACTAATGAAATGTATTATGCAGTATAAATAAAAAACATATATAGTATTTTATTTCTATTCTCCCCTTAAATACACCTTCATTACTGAAAACTGGTATGTAACAAAATGATCTGGACCACAGGGCTCAGTTTGAAGTGAAGCCCATGTCTTTATTGGAAGAAACTCCATGTTTGGTTTTCTCTTATAGGAAAAAGTTAAGGTATCTAAGGTGAATATGCTTCTATGGCAGCCCACAAGCCTAAGGAAGATTGGCAGATTTATGAAGTGTCTTCTATGTGTGTGCAGGTTTATCCAAGTCATGATATAGTCAGTAGGAATTAATTACATCCAAATAATGAATGTAATTACTACTAGCTATGAAATGTCTTGAGATTCCTGAGACATTGTAATAGTACATAGTGATGTTCAACTATCAAAGCCAAATGTGAATGAGTTTGCAAGTACCCTCTACTTAGAAAGCCTGGATTGCTAGGCCAACTTGCATACTTATGCAATGTTTTGGAAATATGGACTAAGCTAGGACTAATGAGCTCTTCATCTTTTTTTTCATAATCTGATTTTCCTTATCTTTACAGGGAACACTGTAACTCAAACATATAACTCGGCCACAATGAAAAAGATATCGGTTTGTGATTACTGTGCACCCAACTGCACTCAATGTAGATCAAATGTGGAAGTAAAACAAACCAACCCACCAGTCAGCCCGCCAGTCAGCCCGCCAGCCAACAGTGCCTACACACCCACATTCTTCTTGCTTTGCATTTCTATGGTTTTTATTCCTTATCTTTTTTTAGACAATAGAAACATGGAAAGTCTTAGCTCTGTGTCTAGTAATTAGCACCTATGGTTGTTGGTCTGCTTGGGTTTAATTTCCACCAAGGACACTATGTGCATGAAGTTTGTATATGTGATTTGATTTGAATACAATAACAAATTGAAGCCAAACTCTAGCTCACTCTTTAGAACCTGTTGCAGCAAAAGTTTTTTCTTTCCTTTTGGGACAAAGGCTTTGCATGAATAAATAAAAGCTGATCATTTTAACCACCTTTCCAGTATTAAGTGGTTTGTCTCATCCATGTAAATGTATATGTTCTGCTGGAGAGCTTATTCTTTTAAATAACAACCAACTTGCTAGCTGGATCACTAGATTAAAATAGAAGTAAGAAAGCCTAAAAAAGAAAACTAATGCAGCCAGTACATCTAAGAATGTGTAAGCGGCAATAAAATAAATGTTTGCTTTTGGGTTTAATACTGCTTTAAAGGATAAGTGTCTGTGTGGCCTGACATGTCTGCAGGAGACTTGCTTGGCACCCACGATCTGCTGCAATGCTTTACAGGCTCCAAGTAAAAAAATATATATTTTCTTTATTCTATTTTAAAAGAAATCCAATAAAATCTAATTTTGTCATAAATTTAAGCCAAAATGTATTCTGCTACATGTTTTTGGTAAAAAAAATCCCGTTAAGTGTATAATAATTGGTTTGTGTGATCACGGACATATGTACGCAAATGATCATGTACAGATTTGCGCAGGTGATCACGGACATATGTGTGCAAATGATCATTGGGACATATGATTTTACTGTTATATATGTGGGGGACATGTGTTTTGGGGATCATTACTATGTGGGGACATGTGTTTGGGGGACATTGTGTGTTCTGAACGTCCTGAAACATTCCTGAACCTCCACTCAGAAGGAGAGATAGCCCACCCGGCCATTTATGTGCAGTGGGCAGGGGGGAAGTGGTTAAGTAAATAAATTAGTTTCCACCCAAAAACCTTCTCTGCAGTGTGTATGTATGTGTGTAGTAGTAGAGACTTTAAAGTATGAGCTCCTTTGTGGGACAGAAACTGATGTGAATGGTTCAGTGCTGTGGGAAAATGTTTCAGAGCTATAGCAATACAATATAAGATATATTAATAAAATATTAATAATATTTTTATTACAAATTAACTTTTTTATCTTCACAAAATAGGGTAAGATAATTGTAAGGGCTAAGCAACACAGACAGTTACAATCATGCTATGGTAAATGACATTCACTTACCACGGGGGCATGGAATGAAGTGTGATAATTTGCTAACTGGGTGTTTAAACCTTGAACCCTGGTTCACATTGGTGCGATTTGACATGTCAAATCGCATGCCAAATCAGCGGCAATTGTCGGTAATGGCACCGTCCTAATTGATGCGATGCCGCACCGCTTTTCAAAAGTAGTTTCTGTACTACTTTTGGCAATTTCGGGGTGCGATT